>JAJOZX010000693.1:27500-495000 GCA_023014485.1 Bathynomus jamesi | reverse complement strand
CAATAGTTACCCTTTTTTCTTTGATTTAGCATCATGAAAAAGAAAAACTGTGGTATTTGTCATTTACCATTACTTATTCGGACTATAGTGGATTTAATTTTCCCAGAAGAGTTCCTTGTTCCATGCACTGTCTGTGTTTAACATATAAGTTTCTCAGGGGACCATTCTGAGTTTGTGTGTATATATATATATATATATATATATATATATATATATATATATATACTGCACTGTTTACATATTATTCATGGACATAATTATTAATTTTTTTATAAAACATTATTTTTCAAACCATTTGTCGCAACTTATCCAAATAATTTGTATGTCGTACTCACATTAATACTATAAACACCCAGGAATGTCTGTCAGTCTGTCACACTCGAAATGAGAAGAAGATTCTTGATATATATGGGCGATATTTGTATTTTAATGCATTAGCAAAAGGCGTAATGAATTCTACTTACACATATTGATTAGGTCCCGAGGTTGTGCACCTGGGTGTTGAATGCCCGGTTAGGTTAATTGAATGCCCGATTAGGTCAACTGTACGCCCATGACAATTGGTTAGGTTAAGTCGTGATATTTTCGTTAGCTTTAACGAAAATATCACGACTTAACCTAGCCAATCGTCAAGGGCGTACAATTAACCTAACCGGGCATTCAATTAACCTAACTAATAACAGTCTTCGAACTACAAAAAATATTCCACCGTCGGCTGGGATACTTTTGCCACCCGCACGAAGGGCGGGTTCTCCGCTAGTATTAAATAAATCATTTGCCCTCTGTTGACGTGGGAACATTGTTTTGTGAAATCCACCTGAAATATATTTAGTGTGAAAGTAAAATGATGCAATTTCATATAAAAGAATGAACAGGACTATTCATATAAAGGTTTTTCATTTGAATTCATTAAAATATCTTTTAATCAACTATTGTACAAGGATATTTAATTTCAAATACTGAATTACCTTTGTAATTAATTTTAGTTTATTTTAATTATATCTTCTTTACCTCTACAATTTTTAACATCTCGGGCAAAAAAATTTTATGTGTATAACCAGACCCCCATTTATTTAGTATAACCCTGCTTAAAAAGTTATTTCTGTTTTTTCACCAATTATATTTATTCACAACATCCAAATCATGTATATATATATATATATATATATATATATATATATATATAGTATATATATTATTCTCATCAACATTTTCATAATTTTCAAGTTCAGAGTTTCCAAACGTGTTCCTTATCAAATTATAGTACCGAAAATGGATTTATTATGAAAAGAAATGATGGAATGATGCTTATTCGCTACATCTGAATCATATGGATATATTATTTTGCTAAAAAATTTATATTGATTTTCATCAAGTTCAGAGTTTCCAAACATATCAAATTACAATTTAAGAGGAAGATATCACCTAAAATGTATTTATTAGGAATGAGGAAGGACTGAATTTTAAATACTGAACATATATATATATACTGTATATATGTGAATACAAAATTATGTAATTTCAAATTATGCCCTGAATATATACTATATATCGGAGTATCAAGATCTGCTTGAGGGAGAGAAAACTCCTACCTGGTGTGTCTCCCAGGCGGCGGATGGGGGAACCCCTGGCTGAGAACTTCTAGGGCTATTCCGAATATATTGAATAAGAAACCGTGAACCAAACGGATAGCAGAGGAGTGGCCCTATTTCGCCTTTGAAACCCTATGATGCAGTCAACTTTGGATAATGCAGATGGAGCTACCGCGTACGGGGTAACCGACGCGCCTCCGGTCCATAGTCCACACGCTGGCGGCGATAAGTTTGCTATGTGGTCAGCGAAAAAGAAAAAAATGTAATCCAACAGAGGATTGGAAGATGTGATGGGGAGATTTGGAATAGGTGAGAGGAATGAGCGAGGAGACAGAATGTTGGAATTCTCTCGACAGAAACAACTACCTATTTGTAACAAACACAAAATTTTATAACAGCGAGGCACACAGATATACTTGGAACCACCCAAACCAAACTGATAAAAGCTGTATTGATTATTCTACATATTGATAAAAAATCGATGGTTGTGTTCGGTATGTAACACAAAAGTAATGAAAAGTGCAGACTTCTCAACGTCACATGAATTGATCCTGTCAAAAATCAGGGTAAAATTTAGGAAAACAAGTGCGACACCGACAATTAGTATACGCTACAATACCGACCGATTGAAGAACCAAGAGGTAAAAGAGGAATTTGAAACGAAAATTGGTAGCAGATTTAAACATCTACTGAGGATGGGAGGAAACACAGATGAGATTTGGAGAGCTGGCAGAGTCGTAATCAGAACGGAGGCTGAAAGAATATTGGGGATAAGGAGAAGAAGGAGACAACTTTGGATAACAGAGGAAGTGTTACAGAAGTGCGATAGGAGAGAAGCGAAAAAAGAAAAAAACGCTGCTTCCACTACAGAGAATTTACAGAGGTATAGACAGAGAGTAGAGAAGTGGAGAATGCATGTAACGAAGCAAAGATAAGTTGGATAGAAAGTTTATGTGAGAGGTGTGAAAGTAGTTACAGAACTGGAAACTCGCACATAATGTATAAAACAGTGAAAGAAACAACACAGAAATGGAACACAGAAAATAATATAGTGAAAGATGAGAGGGGTCAGAAAACAAGCTTGGTGGAGGAAACAAAGAAGATTTGTAGGGAGAATTACAAGGGAGTTTTACAAGAGGAAAACCCTATGGTAGATGAAAAAGAATATCAGGAATTACAGGTGGAAAACGAAAGAGAAACTACGCCTCACATACTAATAGAAGAAACAGAGCAGCAACTGGACTCCCTACCAAATGGAAAGGCCTCAGGAATTGACGGCGTGACGGCAGAGTTGCTGAAAGCAGGAGATAAAATAGCTACCTGGCTGAATAGCTTAAACTAGCGAATTCTAGATGGTGAAAACTTACAGGAAGACTGGATAAACAGTGTAATAATACCAATACACAAGAAAGGGGATAAAGCAATATGTGGTAATTACAGATCAGTGATTCTGCTATCACACGCCTTCAAGATACTGGCGAAAATTATCCAGAAGAGAATCCAACAAACGGAAGAAATTTTGATAGGAGAGGAACAGGTAGGATTTAGACCAGGCAGGGGCACATCTGATCAAATATTTAATCTATACCAACTGACAGAAAATGTGGGAATATGGAAAAGCGGTATACTGTGTTTTTATAGATTTTCGACAGGCTTTTGACTCGGTGTGGAGAAAGGAAATGTACTAGGGCCTGATGCGTTTTGGTTTCGAGGAAAATATTGTTAATTTGATAAAAAGACTGTACGAAAATACCAGGGCAAGAGTGAGGAAAGGAAAAATGACAACTGATGACTTCAGAACTAACCAAGGAGTGATACAGGGATGCCGTAGTCACCCCATCTCTTCACTCTGTTCCTGGAGATAGTGATGGGGGAGGCGCTCGGTGACTACAAAGGATGAGTGAAAATCGGAGGAGAATACATAAGCAATCTAATATATGCAGACGATGAGTACTGGTAGCAGAAACAGCGGAAGAAATTAAAAAAATTACTAATACGGTGGAAGAAGCATACATAAAATACGGGCATGAGATAAACTTAAACGAAACCAAGACAATGAAGATAGGAAGGACGAGAGAACGGATGGCGGTGGCACTGGCATCGGGATTAATAGAACAGGAAGAGGAATTTAAATATTTAGGAGTGTGGGTCACGCAAAATAGAGCTAACTTTAAAGCGGTGCAAAAGAGAATCAAACTGGGGTATGTGGCGATGAATAGACTCACCAAGATATGGAAAGACGACAACGTCAGCAGAGAGCTAAAGATTAGATTATACCAGTAGGGTGTGTCGAATTTTTCAACTTTCAAATTCCAAATATGAGGGGTGCTAAAAAGTTGCAGCATGACTTAAGAATTCTAAAGATATTTTTGTTAATTTAATATAATTTAGTTTTGCATGGTAAGAAGCTACATAAAAATAGTGACTTTTTTTACTTTTTTGTGGAATTATATAATAATTATTATATTAATAATTATATATGCTGTGTATATATAATATGCACTGCTGTTTTTGCTTATTTCACAGGTTGAAACATATTCATCAGTGTGCTGAAGATTACTTGTCCGTCAGTGCTACCATCCTAACCAGTGGTAATTGACCTACAATGGCTTCTAAAAGGAGGACAAGACTTGGGACATTCACGTATATGAGCAACCTAATTGGAACTGGTAGAGAGTTGTTGCCCTCTGAACTCCCAACTCTGCGAGACGTTCTGAAATATGGGCTACTGCTAAGAGAACAAAGTGGTGAGGATGTGAGAAACTACCCAGCAGCCAGTCTTGCAAAGGACATTTACCCTAAAGTGCTTGAAAAGTGAGAACGAGCAAACAATTCTTTTGTAGCCCCCGTTGTAAATTCACGAGTCACAATCTTAAACAAGATCCAAGAGAGCTGGGAGCAGGCCAAAAACATATCTCTTGGGAGAGGAAAGCTACATATCAAAGAGGCTTTCATTACAAAACTTGACAAGCTTTTTGACATCCTCAGTTGCAAGTGTAAAATTGTTCTCTGCTCTGAATTTGGCTGCCTTGCAGATGCTGGTTGCAAAAACGAAACTCACATTAACTGTACATGCCCTAGGGAGATGAAGATCCCTGTGAAGGAACTTGCTTTCATTAAAGGTCAGAGAGACAAGTCTGGTTCTATTGGACCACATCAGATTGGCTTGCCAGATCAACCTGAGCACAACAGACAAGTCAAAAAGCAGAAGCGGCAAGAAGACGAAAGAAGAAGGCTTGCTGAATATAAGCAGACAAGTAAGCAGGATCTTTCAATGCCATCAAATGAAATAATTTCCTCTGATGATGAAAATGAAGAACAAATAGCTGATGCTCAAGATGGAAAGGATGGAAGTTATGAAGTGACATTAGAAATACCAAGCACGTCTTCAACTTCCAATAAAAAGCCAGAGTACAACACATTAGAAATACCTAATGTTGCTATGCATAGCATCAGATATGGTATTGGCCTGCGTGCCACAGCTGCCATCACCACTGCTGCCTTTATGGGTGCTGGCTTGATCACTGAAGAAGACAAGAGACTTGTAGTTGATCACAATAAAGTCAAGAGGGCCCAAGAAAAAGTTATGAGATCCCTGGATCAGGAATTTGATGATCTTTGTAAGAAGGGTGAAATTGACTGCATCTTTGACGGCCGTCAAGATACAACTAAAGTTATGCTGAAAGCAGACAATTCAGATCGTCAGTTCCCCAGCATCATCAAAGAAGAGCATTATTCTGTGTGCAGTGAGCCAGGTGGAAGATATCTCTACCACTTCACTCCTGAGAAAGGCTCAACGAGAAAAAAACCTGCTGAAGTTATTGCTGATAATCTTGTAGATTTCATGAAGAAGAAGGGCATTGATAAAAGCCTGCAGGCCATTGGAGGTGATTCTACAAATGTTAACACTGGCTGGGAGGGTGGTTCCATGCATTGGGTAGAGGTCAAGCTTTGCCGTAAGCTGATCTGGTTGGTTTGTGCCCTCCACACTAACGAGTTACCCCTGCGACACTTGATCACAGCACTGGATGGGAAGACCTTGTCTAACAACAAGTGGACAGGTAACATTGGCAAGATGCTAGACACTGCAACCGAACTTGAAATTGATCCTTCATTCACCAAACTCTCAATTGGAGAGCCTCTTACTTCACTGAGTGACATTGTCGTAAAGGATCTCTCTACTGATCAAGCGTACGGGTATAGGATCACACAGGCCATAAGGACAGGAGAACTTCCCACAGATGTGGCCCTTCTTGAAATTGGTCCAGTGAGCCATTCAAGGTGGTTGACAACAGCAAACAGGCTTTGTCGCATATGGGTTTCAAAACATGGCCTTAAAGGCAAAACCCTTAACAACTTAAGACTGATAGTGGAATACATTGTTGGTGTGTACTACCCCTGTTGGTTCAACATCAAAGTAAAACACTCTTGGGTGGAAGGCCCACGCCACATCTTGTTTCAGCTGCGGCTAGTTAGGCTGCAAAAGAAGGCTGTAGTGGATGCTGTTTTGCCAACCATCAAGCGCTCAGCATGGTATGCATTCAGCGAAATGATAATCCAAACACTCTTGTGCTCAGATGACAGTGAGGAGAGGAGAGCTGGTGTCCAAAAGATTGTTGACATGAGGGGTGGAGATGATGACACACTTGGAGATCTTTCTGTACGTCCCAGGAAGACACCTTCCATCAACCCCAGTGCTTCTTCCGTGTTGGAGCTGACAGACTGGTCTGACGGGGTATTTGAACCTCCTTTGACATGTAAACTGACTACAGCGGAAGTAAAGAAGTTCTTTGACAAGCCTATGCAAGTTCCACAGTGGCCTGTCATGCTCAGTCAATAGAGAGGTGTGTGAAACAAGTCACAGAGCAGCAGCAGCAGGCAGGGTGTGTACACATGAGAAACGTGAGGGCTATATCAGAGGCCAAGAAGCAGTCGGCGGCTGATGTCCAAGAACGAATCAAAGCAAGACTTGATGAAACTTGTTGTTTAAATATTTTTTTTTACTGATGTCATTACTTTCTAATGTTGTTTTATGATTACAAGGATATGTTTTATGATTACTAGGATATGTTTTATGCAGAGAAACTAAAATTTTTATAGCATTACCTGACATTTTGAGAAGCTAAAATTAATAAATGTTGTTTTCCGAGAGCAATTTATGTGCTTTTTAATCAAGCGTAGATTTACCAAGCTAAGTGTTGAGCAATCACAAAAATAATAGCAGATTTGAATTCTTCACATCGAAAAACATTTTTAAAACCCCTCAGTGAAGGAATTGGCAAAAATTAATTTTCACCTCCCAAATTGACACACCCTATATATATACCAGATAATAGTGTTACTAACAGTTTTTTATAGTTCGGAGTGCTGGACGATGAAGACAAAAGAAAAGAAGTTATTATCGTTGGAAATGTATTGTCTGCGTCGAATTTCTAACATCCAGTGGCACCACAGACGAACAAATGAATACATAAGGGAGATGACTAACGTTAAATTCACTATAGTGGACAGAGTGGTGGATGCGCAGAGGAGATGGTACGGCCATGTGGAGAGGATGGGAGAGGACCGACTTTCGAGAAAGCTGATGTACGGAGGAATAGAGTGATCGAGGCAACGTTGACAACGTGGCTCAAGACGGTAGAAAGAGAGAATCCGGGTTTAACCTGGCGCCAAAGAACAGATCTGGCTAGAGACGAGGCGCAGGGGCGAGATTACCGACGTGGATGACGCATCGCACGGGACCCAACCTGGAGACCTCCAGATGGGAACTAAGTAAGTCATCAAGATCTGAGTCGCTTTACTTATCCGATATTGTAATCTCCCAAACTTTATTTTTTTCAGATAAAGTAACATCCGTCATTTACTTATTCGAGTCACTATATGGATTTTAAATGCAGGTGTGCTATATTTTCAGATTAATATTTGGGTGTTATCGCATATTTGATAAGCTAACAGCTGAACAGCTACCTCTCCCCCCCCCTCTCTCTCTCTCTCTCTCTCTCTCTCTCTCTCTCTCTCTCTATATATATATATATATATATATATATATATATATATATATACACGAGGGTACTTCAATAAGTATCCGCACATCTTAAGGTCCCTAAGCGCCACCACAGGCGAAAAAGTGTTTTTGATGGATATCACTATTTTCACCCTTCCTCTATCGCGTGGTTTGGGTTATAATGACCTTACGACACTAGAAGTATGGTTGAAAACCTTATGAAGCGAACTACTTTTTTCACCTCTATCGCCAGCCAAAGTTCACCCAAAGTTTGGCATAATAAGAAAATCAAAATATTAAAAAAATATATATATAAAATATAAAATATGAAAATCTATTCCAAAAGCTCATCACCATCTTCATTAGCATACTTAGAACTCTAATTTAGCCAAAAATGAACGTTCTAGCTCAATTAATAACAGAGATACTATTGCCAGAATATTGCTGAACTTTGGAGGCGATTTCTGACGAATTTTAATTTTGGCGTTTAGGTACCTTAAGACGCGGGACCCCTCACATATACTCGTAATAACGAGCGAAACTGAGATATATATAGGCTTATTTAGGCTAGCAATAGTATAGGCTTATTTAGACTAGCAACAGTATAGGCTTATTTAGACTAGCAACAGTAAAGGCTTATTTAGGCTACTCGTAGCTGTCACATATCGTACGAGTAGTGAGCATGGCTGCGCCGCTTTCAATTTGCGCTCAGGAAGAACAGAGATCCATGGTTCGTTTTTTGTGGGCAGAAGGTACTGAAAGGAGCTGAAATTCACACGCGTTTATGTGCTCAGTATGGGAATAATGCTTTACCACGGTGAAGTGTGTACGAGTGGATTCAAATGTTCAAGGAAGGTCGGACATGTGTGACAGATGTTCAGCGCTCAGGACGACCGTCAACATCAACCAGTAGCCATTATTTTCGATGACAGAAGATTAACAATAAAAGAAATTGCATCCTCATCAGACATCAGTCAAGGGTCAGCTTATTCGATAGTTCATGACATTCTTGGCTTTCACAAGGTTTGTGCAAGATGGGTACTCAAACGATTGACAGAAGAGCATAAGCGTAATCGTATGAACGTCTCTCTCGTCTTTTGGCGCGGTATCATAATGAAGGTGAGAATTTTTTTGGAGCGCATTATCACTGGAGATGAAACCTGGATCCATCACTATGAACCAGAAAGCAAACGACAAAGCATGCAATGGAAGCATCTAACATCTCCTGTTGCAAGGAAGTTCAAAGCGCAGCCGTCAGCAGGTAAAGTTATGCTAACACTGTTTTGGGATACACGAGGCCCTATCCTTAAACATTATCTAGAGCGTGGAACTACAGTAACAAGTGCATCGTATTCTGACATGCTTCGGAATGAGTTAAAGCAAGCAATTCGCACAAAACGGGGAGGGAGATTGTCGGAAGGTGTTAGTCTGTTACACGCCAATACGAGCCCTCATACCGCTGCACAGACTAGAAAATGCCTTCAAGAACTTAAATTTGAAGTTCTCGACCATCCAGCCTACAGTCCAGACCTGGCACCTTCGGATTTTTACCTGTTTAGACCAACTAAAAGACGCTTTGAGAGGTCAGCGATTCCAAGGCAATGATGACCTGAAGAAGGCGGTGCATGACAGCCAAAAACATTCTTTTGTGATGGCATTAGGAAGCTTGTAGATCGCTGGACTAAGTGTATTGAGAAACAGGGAGACTATGTTGAGAAGTGATGTGTTTATAATCTATCAGATGTGAAAATAAAATTGTGAAAATAAAAAGTGCGGATACTTATGAAATTACCCTCGTAAATATATATATATATATATATATACACACACACACACACACAGTATATATATATATATATATATATACACACACACACAGTATATATATATATATATATATATATATATATATATATTATATATATATGTGTGTGTGTGTGTAAAAATGAACAATGAATAAGTCATATTCATATATTCTTATATTCTTATCCTCATTTTTTCCTTATATTCATTTTTGCATATAAAGTCCAAACTCGCGTAACACTTTAATTTTATATAAAACGCAAGTTCGGATAAATTTTTTATTTTCTTTCTATTTCATTTTTAATGAATAATTGATGAATTATTTCTTTTTTAAATTACTTAATCATTCTTTTAGATTTAGCTTAATAATGTAATCTTGTTAAATTCTGCAATGTTCATTTTCTTTATCCATTCTCTCTTCGTTGTAAAAGATGAAGTCATGTCTTGCTTAACACTTAATTTGAAATTTTAAGCATTTATTTTTGGCTCATATGCACGTTTAATTTTAATCCATTATAAAATGCATGTTTCAATTTTCATTTTTAGTTAACTCAGCAGATCATGATAACATCAGATCTGTCAATATGTGGTTTAAAATAAAACTATGGCTTCATCTTCAAATATCTTGCTTATCTGTCTAGACATTGCTACAGCTAAAATATTTACCTTATCTTCAAATATTTTGCAAAATAATTCAGCCTATTGAGAATAAAAAAAAAACAGGTCAACCTTAAATAATAAAGTCACAAAATTTGGGAATTTCAAGCTAAATAATTTTTCAAATATTCATTCTGATTCTGTCTGATCTGACTTAGAGGCTGAGTATTACCTGTAACATTTTAGCAGTAAACTACAGTAAGAGAATATCTTTGTCTTCTCCTTCTAGCCCTGCTTCCTTCAGAGAACTTAGTCCTAAAATAGGGAAAAATAATTTCCCGATACGCGACAAGAAGAATCGGGGAACCCTTAGAGAATTTAATAAGCTTCAGAGAATCCTCCGATCCCCTACAAGAAGAAATCGGAGCGTAGTATCAGAGAAACTACTGTGATTCCTGACGCGGTACCAGCTACTCCGAGGTAACAAATCCGTTGCTGCCACCTAACCAGAACCGTCGTCAACCTCGAACTACCCATGGCCATAGACGGAGGAGTTAACATATATATATATACAGGGTGGGTAAAACAAGAGTGATCCCTTAGAGGTAAACTGTCATATTAAAAAAAGTAAGGGGAGTAGGTTCCCAAACTTCAAAGATGCTTACCTTAGCATGTTGTTCGTCTTAATTGAGAAGTTGCTCGATGTGTTCTCCTTCCTGCTCAACGCAGGCCTCCAAACGTGGGCACCACTGATCAATACACCTGTTTATATATCGTTCAGACACCTTCTCCCAGCCGAGCAGAATTCTTTCGTGTAGTTCATCTATATCTCTTATATTGGTACCAGGGATATAAACTTTGAACTTCAGGGCTTCCCAAACACCATAATCTAGTGGTGAAAGATTGGGGCTACTAGCCGGCCACATATTGGGCTCGATAAAATCTTGTGTTTCGTTCCCAAGGAATGTGACAGTTTGGCGTGCTCTGTGAACAGGGGCTCAGTAGTGTGGGCTCAAATTGGACGAGTACAATAATGTTGCAATATTGCAATGCAATGTTGATCAATGTTGCAAGATGTTGTGCAACAAAAGGTGAGGGAGATATGTAATGAAGAGGATGGGGGTTATGCAACAAATCAATGCTGTAAAGGGGGGGAAGGGTTATGCAACAAATCAATGCTGCAAAGGGGGAAGGGAGCTTTGTGGTGAGAAGGGAGGATGACCTTCCCCCAAAGGGGTAGCCTCAACCTAAGAGAGAGGGAGAGAAAGGAGAAGGAGGAGGGTCTTTGGGGAAGAAGGTGGGATGTCCATATATTCTTCACAGTTGGCTTAGAAATCCGCCAGTCGGTTTAGAAGGCGTAACCAGCCATTTGGTATACATATAATTAAATAATATCGTTTATATATACAACCAAAAGAATTAAATAAAACACCATTACATCATTCTGTTTATTTAGACGATTTATTGGAATCAATTTCATGAAATATATAGAAAATAAATATACAATCCTATACAAACGATTGAATATATGTGATAAAACATAAAATAATAATAATAATAATAGTATGAGAAATACGAACGAGGAATATATATATAATCAAAAAATAAAATAAAAAATAATATAATACAAAACGATGGAGTAGAACCATCAATATAACAGTACAGGAGGAATATATATATATATATATATATATATATATATATATATATATATACACAATTATATTAAATAATTAAATATTGAAAATAAATATACATCAAAATATGATACATACACCTTATCTTCTACTGCGCTTAACTAAAATACTAAACTCGCACGAAATCGAATCTACAGTCACATCATTATTGCTTTGCACTACGCAGTAAATACGATTGAACATTATTTCACAGCTTAAGTTATAGGGATACCTATACTCTATGTAAATGGCCTTCATATCGTTCAATACTATGCTTCAGCTTGCGGAAACCGACGATTTCAAACAATCTGTCGAGGATGAAACAGTTTCGCGTAGGGACAAGAACGTCATTATCAGACGCATTCTTCCAGATCAGTCGTATATCAATGCATGGCTCATTGTTATTTATACACAACGTACAAACTATGGCATATGAGGGGGTATCACTAATCTGCTCTTTTCTTGTACCTACACCTGCAGGAATTTTATAACAATCCGCACTCCACTTCTCAACTACCACGAAGATTCTATTCATCTCCTCAACACTTAAATAAACAACATTCCATTTACAAGAGCTTGTTTGTCTACAAGTTGTTTTCAGTACATAGTTAATGCCACCATCTTCACGCCTGAACACGCGCAATGACTTCGTCACGGACACATAGTACACGGCATTGAGAATGCTTCTCAAAGGAAGTTCCATCGTATTCGAGGAGTGCACGTCCACTCGGTTCAAGCTCTGAGATGACTATGAGCCACAGGCGAGCGGATCGGCTCGACGGGAGGAATGAGTCACACCATAAGCTGATGAAACGTGTACGGCGTTGTACCAACGTGAATACTTGTAAGCCATTATACTGGGTAGGTGTTTTGAGAAATTTTCCGATACATGAAGCAATACCGGTTTTAATGTTTTATCATTCACACTCCCTTAAATACGCACCAGACATTTTCGTTTAGGGGAATTTTCACGAACTAAACACATTTTATTCACACTCCGGCGCACTATTTGAGAGAAACATATGACCATATTTTTCCTTTTTGCTTAGCGGGCGATACTTATCCCTAAATTTTGTTAAAAACTCACACGGACCTATAGCCACAACCTCACTACAAACCTCGTCATGATATATATTAATGTAGTGGTAAATATACTTAAGATTCTCCATGATGACAAGATTTACATTCTCAGTTGCAAGGTATTACTAGGTATGATGCAACATGACATAATATGGCTTGTCGCACCACTCATCAACAAGACTCACTAATCATAACCGTTGCTTCTCTTCTGCACGTGTTGTTTCTTCTACTTCACGGTATATGTAAGCTTTTATAAAGTTTAGTCCTACAACATAGTTCAATACATCACTTGTACCACGAAATCCTGCAATGCTCTCGCCAGAATAGCTGCAGAGTATTTGTACCTCTTGTTCCTTCGCACAACTCAATGTAACCTTAAAAGTATCAAAGGAGGGTGGAATACGGAGCCATTCAGTAACCTTATCTTCACACTTTGCCGAATACCACTTCATAAACGTCGAACACGCAATATTAAAGGTAGCCATTACTATTTTTGTCTACATTGGGAAAGGCACGTCTGGGACCCAGGGCTTGCAGCGGTCAACCTAGCACGCAGGGAAGAGTTATGCCCAGGTAGTAGCAGGAGTCACGTGACCGATCATACAGGTGGGCGGAGCTTAGAACTTTCGCCTGCACACACACACACACACACACACACACACACACACACACACACACACACAAAGGGGAAAATGAAACGCTAACTGAAACTCGATTTATTTAATAAACGAAATATTCAAGGTCTATAATATATATATTTACAAATACGTGTAATAAATAACCATCTCGTCAACAATAAACATATCAAAGATTATGGTATCCAAAGGGTACAGTATCATAGGTACCAGGCACTTGGTAACGTTTCCTATTGGTGTTACGGCACACCTTCTTATTCCTAAGTTCCTTCACCCCCCAGCTTCCTCGCCAGAAAATTGTGGGTCCCTACAGTTAGTTGGGATGGGTGGTCGCCATCATCATCATCCAAACACACTAGGTCCTTCAACGAATCAAAGTTAACGACCAGCCGATTCGCCTGGTTGAGCGTGATACCCTTAGTCTTCACGGTGTATTTCACATCCTCCCCCACCCTAACCCGTACCCCATAAGTTTTGGGGAACGGTCAAGCTGTATACCTTCACGGTCACGGTAACGTTGAATATAAGCCGATATTTCATCTTCGGTATCAACTCCTCGCGGATACCCTGATGCTTCTACCTTATCCTTCAAAAAAGCGTTTATATATGGCGTGAAAAGGTTGGTTAGCTTCTGAAACCTCCACACCTCATGTATCTTCAATAATCTGTAACCATGGCGAATGGCTAGGTCCAGCTCAGGGCTTGTATATACACCTCTGATCTTACGCTGGTTGGTTGTATGATTAAAATCCCCATTGTTCTCCTCTGGGCACTTCACGCACAGGGGAAACATGAGCTTGTGATCTATAACGACGGGTAAGATCGGCATCGATAAATCGCGTGGGGGGGAGCACATCTACGAAAGAAAGGCCGAAATAGTACCCGTTCAAATTTGTGGAGAGCACCTCAATGGTGGACAGGACAGGTCCCTCCACGGGGTACGGATTGTTCTTCATCACGTAAGGATATAAAGACCAAAAGTCGTAGTAATGGACTTTCACACCCTCTGTAGGCGGAAAGTATAGTTTGAAGGGACTTGTACGCCCTCCGAACAAACTTTCACCGCATTTGAGAGGATCCAGCACCATTGAACGTTTGATCGTGTTTATTTCTTCACGGTACTGACCATCTGCCTCCATCCGTGCATCATACGCATGCTCCCACAAGACTTTGTGAGTGAGCTGGGAGCCTATAAGTTGATCGCGGGTACGGGTCCATGCAATACTGTCGGCAGGAGATCTACCGTGGATATCTCCTACGATTCCACACTCAGGAAGGGGGCATCCGTGCCACCAGCAACCGTTAAAGGAGTACACAGTCTTCTCACCAGTGGCATGGTTTTCGCTAAGACCATCAACCCAAAAAACACGACCATTATCCTTAATGTGTACTTTCCCTGTGTTGCGGGCATGCTTTATGTATACACCTGTCTGCTACTTTATGTGTATGAACCAGTAAATAGCCTTGTGCCCATAACTGCGGGGACTGTTTCTGTGAATAACGGCTAAGGTGTCGTTAGGCATGAAGTTATTGTTGAACACCGTAAAACATAATGAGGCGATCGTGGTTGCGACTTGCAACGGATCGCATTTGAAACGGCCTATGTACATCCTTCTAAAAGCCTGGAAACATACTCTAAGCACGCGCACATCGTTCACGCAATAACGCTCACATTCAACGGCTATATTATTAGGATTAGATTCATTAAAGCTGTTCTAGTAGCGGTCAAAATCTTCATGTTCATCTGTACTCATAAGTTCATAGTTAAAGTAATGTTTGGGTGGAGGTAGTCCTACGTAATTTAAATTTTCGCTAGTGAGGAATGTGTAAGGGAAATATCCTTTTGAAACTTCAGCGGCTACGCCCATCACCTTGGGTAGCTTTGCTAATTTACAAGGTGTGAATAATAAAGTGTCTTTAAACTGTACATTACCGCTTATTTGCATCTGTATAAGTTTGTTTCCTCTTTTCAAGAGATCACCTGTAAATATCTCAAATGACTCGTGCTGAAGCAACTCCTTATAAAGGAACTGTGTGTCAAATTTTGCCCCGTTATGGGCAAGAATATACACAGTTATGTTTTTGAACTTGTCCCCTAACTTGACAATAGAGGACACAAAGAGTTTCACAGGGCTATCGTGGGCATTCGTTTTAGAAACGTTTGCCCGTTTACCCCATTTGTGACACACATCACACTCGATCTCTTTCAACTCATCACAGATAGTCTGGCTTACAAGTAAATGTGGAATAGCCTCTTTGGTTTCAGCGTTCGTGTATGTTTCTATATCGTAGTACACAGTTATACAAGGGCTATTTTTAGCTTAGCGTCTTTCATATAACATACATGCTTTACTCCAACCGACTTATATTTCTCATGGCATGTAGAACAGTGAATTTCATCACATTTATGCTTGAAATTCCCCCAATTATCCTTCATATGAAACACCACATTCACAAATTCTCATTTTCCAGCACGTGCCAATTGATTTATGGAGCTCAAAAAGTTATTGAAAACTGTGCGTTTACACACATAACAATCCTTCTCAGCTTCAACAACACGACTTTCACATTTGGAGCTTTTACACTGCTCACACACCACGTGGCAATCTTTACAATGTTTCACTATATCATCCGCAAACTCGATATCCCCCTTACATATGTCATGATGTCGTCATATTTTCGACTTTTTTCGTAACTCGCGTAAAGGTCCCTTATATTACGGATGGGGAGATGCTTTGTTCCTGACAGTCCTGAAATAAGTAGGGGTCTTGTACGATGTCTCACACGGCTTTTAAAAACATACGCAGTCCTACGACGATCATCTATTCCAAATACAACTATACGAGCATTCATTTCCTGTTCTACCCTTCTCAGCTCTTCAGAACCCATATTACAGTGAAACTCAAGTTTACAGTCTACAGCTAGTTTACAGGCACGCTCCACTACCGTAGGCAACCAAATGTTTTTGACCCGTGTATTTAGTACAGTAAACATACGAGCTAAGACTACTGCTATAAAGCCGCAACCAACGTCGACGTTTGTATGCCGTCTATAAATAGCCTGAGAATTGAAGTTAAGAGTATAAGGTGTGTCACTATGACCCGCAACACGGAATACACGGTCAATATTATATCGTGAAGTTGTCCATATTGAAGGCTATACTACTTTGAGAGGCCTGCATTATACGGCCTATTATATACTCTATATCTACAGCTTCCAAGCGTCTGAATGGTATTACTACCCAAAAGTCATCTACATCTCCGTCATCCGACCCGAACCCGTAGGACAGCCGCGTTCTGACTTCACGTTCGTCGCGGTTCTGAAGGGCAAACTCCACAATACGTTGAACTACGCGCCATAGTCCGTGTTCAAAATCATTGCTATACATGGATATAGGATCAACCCTGATTATACCGATTTCTAGTCAAGGCTGGGGTAGGGGTAGCGGTCAGCACCAACTCGAATGTTATACCATCCTCTACAGAACGAGAAGCTGCTGCTGATGTGGAGGATGTACCTGGAATTGAACAGGAAAAAGAGGTATATTTTTATTTGAGGAGAGTACTATTGTGGGGGTTGTGTCGTAAGACGAAGAGGGTTGGAGATTTATTACTGGGTGTCCAACAACCGGCGCAATCCTGGCACGCTTTATACCTGACGTAGAGGGTTCTTCCTCATGCTTCCGCTTTGAATTGTCGCGTGCTTCAGGTATCGTTGGTGTGGACTCGGCAATGGGGATGGATCCTGTGATCACTCCCGTCGTGGTCATCTGTAATATCGATGATTGGGTGCTGTAACTCATCGTAATTCACGGTTCTCTGGGAGAAGAGAAAAACAGGATGTAAAATATAAGGATCATCACTTAAATATTTATTATATTTTGTAAATGACCCACTTATCAAAGGAGTGTGACGTGTTAGAAATGGATTCTGTAGAAAAATTCAGGTTCATGAGTCCATCCACATGTATTATATCTGGCCCTACAGGATGTGGTAAAACTGTTTATGCTTAAAATCATTAAAGAAAAGAGAGAGATGCTCTCAAAATTTGTGCATAAAGTAATATGGTGCTATTCGACGTATCAATCAGTGTTCAACGAGTACCAAGATGATATTTTGTTCAACAAAGGTGTATATGACGTTAATTCGTTAAAGGGAAATCAACATACAGTCATTGTAATTGACGACCTCATGTTGGAAATGGATAAAACCTTTGCGAGACATTTACAGTATTCTCTCATCATCTTAACATAAGCGTGTTCTTCATCAATCAGAATCTATTTTTCAAAAATAGATACATGCGCGATGTGTCGTTAAATACACAATATCTAGTCTTATTCGCGCAACGTAGAGATGTATCACAAATTGGGATATTAGCCAATCAAATGTTCCCGAATCAGCGTAAGGAGTTTTTGGAAGTTTATAAAGAAGCTACAAGCCCGCGTTACGGATATTTGCTTTGCGACCTTCATCCGCGAAACACGTTTAGGGTGCTTCTAAGAACGAATATATTTCCAAACGAGCCTGAAACGGTGTATATTCCAGAATGACAAAGAGGCTTAAGAAATACCATGAATTAATAAAAATCTATCATCGACTGCCCCAGCCAATACAACAGATGTTTGCTAAAAATATCGACTCCGACTTTTTAAAATGCACCTGTGAAATCTGTCTTATCGTTTAAATTGCAATGTATCAATGAAACCCCCTAGATTAATATAATGAAGAAAGTGGTAGTGATTCCACACGAGGTGTATGCTTCCCTGCAAAGTTCAAAGAATCCAGATACGGTTCTAGAACCCAGTAAAAGCAGGCTTAAAAGAATGGAAAGCGAATTGTTAGCCCTATTAAACAGTGAAAAAACACCTGATGAGAAAAGAATCTTATGCCAAGAAGCTCTGCAGAAATTTCTTCACGAGTACGAAAATTATAAGAATCCGATAGAGATCCCGGTGGTTACTAGGCACAACACGGACAACGCTGAGCATGCCGCTATAAAGGCCTGTGCCAGGCGATAGAGCTGGCTAACCAAAGAATAACGGGACAGCCCCACAACATATCGAGCATGTATTGAAAAGCACCCTCCCAAGTACATTGAGGAATAAAGGTTTAAGTCTTTATAATGTATTGAATGAGGATCCCAACATACAGTTTTACCGATACAGGTGAGATCATTGTGGAAGGAGCAAAGGTACAGGGATTGAATATCGTAGACAGCGTCCATGATATGGTGAAAAAGTGGGATAGGCCTTCCCCATCAGGATGGAAGCATATTAAAGCAAGACTACAACAGACAAATAACCCCAAAGCAATGATAGAAAATCTGAATAGGTTAAAGGACGTGGCACATGCATCGCACATGCCACAATTGAAAAAGCCATCACCCCCGACGGTAACACCTTTGAAGAGGAGAAAGAAGAGTTTAAACAACAGTCAACCCTAACCACGTGCATCTAAAATACGCAAATGGCTAACATATTAAGGAGACGTTATTATGACATTTCTAACCCAGCCTCCTACGGCGGCGTAGATAGACTGTACAGAAGTGTTTACAATGATGGAGTAGAGAAAAAAGATGTTGAGAGGTTTTTGCTGGAGCAGGTCGCGTGTACACTTCATAAGCCTGTGACAAAAAGGTTTAAAACAGCCAAGACAACAGCTGCTTCGATTAACTCTATTTGGCAAGCAGATTTAACAGACATGCAAAGATATTCAGTGAATAACGATGGTTATCGCTACATCCTATCCATATAATAGATGTATTCTCTAGATATCTGTGGCTAATTCCTCTGAAAAATAAATCGCCGGAAACAGTTGCTAAAGCCACCAAAACGTTGGTGTTGAAAGAAAACAGGGTTCCAAGCTATTTTTGTACGGATATGGGGAAAGAATTTATAGGCCGAGCTTTTCAGAACATGTTGACAGAGTTTAATATCAGCTACTACACTACCAATTTTATATATAAGGCATCTTTAGCTGAAAGAGTTCAACGTACCATAAAGGAACGCATGCACCGCTATTTTACACATAAAAACACGTACAGATTTCTAGATATTTGGAATCATTGGTCTCATCCTACAATCATCCTACAACCGCTCACACCATCGCACGATTGGGGCAACACCTAATGAGATTTTAGAAAGAGGTAAGCGCCGAGAGTCTGATGTGAGAAGAGAAGGCACATCACCACCACACTCTGCGCGTTTCAAAATCAATGATTATGTAAGGCACATTTTCTTATCTTCTCTTTATTTCCATTCCTTAAATGTGGCTTTTTTGCTGCAACACGTCTTTTAAGACCTACTGAGTTAAGTTTCCTTCATACAGTAAAGGGATCAATTGAGACACCTATTGTTTTTTCGGGATCTGCTGCAAGTGAAGTGCTGGATTTGCGTCTGTCTCGAAGGGAAGTAATCTTTAGATATTGTAGATCAGATGGAGAAAGCTTAGAGGGCCTCCCTGATCTAGGGCGATCAGCTGGAGTTCCATTTGAGCTGTGACGAGCCAAGATTTTTTTTACACCAGTTTTGGAAACGCCTGTAAATTCACTTATTTTTCTTTGACTCAGTCCCTCACTATGCAAATGTATTATTTTATATCTGATCTCATCAGAAATTTTACTTTTTGTCATTTCTTAAGCCTGTGAAGGAAAAAAAAAAGCATGAATTAGGATTATAATGAGAAACGTTTTGGATAAATTTGTTTTGCAGAATTTAAGTGAATATGTCACTATTTTTAATTGTAAATATACTGTAGATATAACAATAGCTTAGGACCATTTACTGCAGATCCATCAGTAATAGTTCGCTAGATCTTTAAACACATGCGTTATAAGTAATATAATGAATCAACCCTCAAATCCAGTTTATACAGACTAGAGCAGAGCTTTCCAAACTTTTCACTTTGGCGACAAACTATTTAAGCATAAAAATTTTCACGACACATTAATTAATTTTTGTTATCAAATATCAAATATCAGATAATTTTTCAGTAGGTGGTTTATCTTGTAGCCGATTTTGTTGATAGAAAAATCAAAATTTTCAAAATACAAAAAACACTAATGTGTCGCGACACACAGTTTGGAAAGCTCTGGATTAGAGGGTCATCCAGCTTATACAATTTCATACACTTAAGTAATAACTTATTTATACGTTAATTTGAACCAGAGGTTCTAGTTAATATGTATTTTAGTATCAAAACCAATTTTCATACAACAGATTATCTAATAGTTATCAGATCGACAGTGGTCTCTGACTTTTGCACAGTACTGTATATATATATATTTTAACTGCAAACAATACACAATATAATTAATGTAAAGAACGACGCTTGTTTAGAAGAGTGTCCGCACAAGAAGAGGAGAGAAAACGGGCAATGAAAAATGAGGCACCTCCCGGGAATCGAACCCGGGATCATCCAATTGCCTGTCAGATATGATAACCTCATGAGGTGCCTCATTTTTCATTGCTCGTTTTCTCTCCTCTTCTTGTACGGACACTCTTCTAAACAAGCGTCGTTCTTTACATTAATTATACTGTGTATTGTTTGCAGTTAAAAAAATATATATATATATATATATATATATACACAGGGCAGTGTGGGTAAAAAAAGTGACCCTTTAGAGGTAAAGTGTCATATTAAAAAAAGTAATTAATTATTCTCATTATTTATTCCAGACCCAACCCTTAACCATGCCATTCCCTATAACTTATCATTAAAAAAATAAATAATGCTAGGTATTAATAATAATTAGTCACTAATTCGGAATTTCCATTTTCTCTTTCAACATGTTTTTGTATAACGCACTATATAAAATCCTTCTCTAAACAAGATAAGAGTATGTTAAAAGATTATGATTAGGTAATAATAATATGGATTATTATGTGTTTATGATTAAACAATGACCAGGGTTCGAAACGTTGTAAAAATTTTAGCATAAACAGGATGGATTTTAATTTTAAAAATAGTTTTGCTGTATTTTACTATAGTATTTTGCTAAAGATATACATAAGGGTCTTTATATTTTATGTTAGCAGTACAGTATCGAAGAAAATTTTTAATATACTGTATCCTTTTATGCTATTTTTGTTGATATGCTATGCTATGTTATTTCTTCATATTTTCTAAATTACCACTTTTATTTCTAAATTTCCTAAAATTCTCATACCAAATAATAGGAAATTTCATTATAATAATTATGGTTATTATGATTAATGTGACCAAATTTAAAGTTACATCACTTAAAGCAGGGGTCTCCAACCTGGGCGGTAGCGCCCACTAGTCGGCTCAAATTAAAGGTAATTAAACATTTATTTCATTATTTATGTTATCGATTATGTTGATTTATTCTTTTTGATCTAAGGTGGGCGATAAGCTTTTTTAATTTTCAAAAAATCGTAAAAGTGGGCGGTGAACAAAAAAAAGGTTGGAGACCCCTGACTTAAAGTAATGATAAATAAGTAAAAGAAAACAAATCTTCGTTATTTGTAATTTTACTTTATGTAAATTAGGCTACAACTAATTTAAATTTCATATACGTAACAATATAGACTGTTATTAAAATTGCAGATTCCAATGATCAATATGCTTCCTTTAAATAAAATTTTCCTTACTACAGTAGAGTATATTGGTATTTTTGTTCTCTAACTTATTCGTCTTAAAATTACATTAACTTAACGTATTTTTATATTTTCTTGAATATACATCCTTAATGTATAATATAGTATAATAATGCAAAACAATTTACCATGCCAACTATTTATTTCAACATTCCATAACTTTTATAATAGTCCATTTGATCATTTTATCCAATTTTCTCTTCAAGCAAACTAGATTTTCAGGCGCATATGCCTATACTTCGGTTCTCTAAGAGTTATAGGTTCATAGAAATATATCAACTGCGCTATTTTTGTAGGATATTCAGAATTGAATCAAATTCTTTTTCTTTTTCTCTATTCTTTATGAAAATTAAAGAAATTAGGAAAATGAAAATTATAAAAATGCTATAATTCTTACAGCAGCCTTTCATTTTTAATTCATTCACTTTAATCCTTTTAAGCACACTCATAATTTTATCAGTCTGGAACCAACATCAAACATTTCACAACATCAGAAACATTGCCTTTATTCACGGGAGCTTTTTCTTGTACAATCTGGGCCAAATCCTGTACACTTCCGGGTCAAGACACTGTAAAGGCTAAGTCACACATTTAGTTGTCATGTAGCGAACATTTTCACTTTCGGCTACACAAGCCTCAAAACTCATAACATACTCCATTTCACATGTTTTATCAACAAAAAATATACAGTATAACCTTATTCATTGGACCTAAAGCTTCAGCTTCTCCCAAATACTCAAACTTGGAAATTCCTTTCAAATAGCTTAAATTATTAATTCTATTTACAGGAGCTATCATCTCAGCCTTCTTCGACTTTTTAGTTTCACTGTATCCCTTCAAATCTTTCCAGCTTTCCTTGCCACAGAAACAAACGTTCCCAATTCCCAAGGGAACTCCTTCTTGAGCTTCCTCTAATTTTTCAGTTTCATCAATCCTGTCAAACCTTTCCGTTTGTAATTTCTCTTTTGGACATATCTCCGTCTGAATTTACTTCCACAGACATTTTTCGTCTTCACCAGGGGCTTGACGAGCTCCATTAACCCTGAATTTTCATTCAGAGTATTTAGCCTTTCCTATAGAAGCACCATCAATTGCACTCTTGCATTTCAGAACACTAAAACCTGAATTATTCTTTCCAAAACTATCCTCGCGATTTAGTGCATCTACATCACTTTCATGTGAATTAATTTTTTTTCTGAAACAACATCGTGTGCAATATTTTGCATTTCAGCCCAACTGCACAAGGAATATTATTACTAAAATCTTTATTTGTTTTTTATTTTCATCACCTACACTAAAATTCAGAACGTTTCCACGTATGCTCTCAATGAAATAATCAGCAACATTCATCAATGCAACATCATTATTTATCTTTTGTTCTGTCTAATTTACGGCATAATCGTTATAAAACTCAGGCATTCCTTATCTTCAAAATCATTTTTAAAAATGTCTAAAATATAATTTTCCGACTTATCCACCAAAAAATCATTGTTAATTTCCTCACAAAGGACCAAATTTTCCCTAAATTCCTGACAAGGGATATGAACCTCGCTTATTTCTTCACAAAAGATATCAACCTCCTTAATTCATTATTATTTCTGAATTCAGAACGCAGGACAATATCCTCCAGGAATTCATTACATAAAATTATCGTCACACATAAATTCATTTTTATAATTCTTTATACACTGTATTTACCACTTCCACACTTTCGTGCGTCTTATGAAAAACTTAGTTATCTATCCTGTTAATCATTCTCAGGATTTCATTTATATCCGACTCAAATGTTTCGTTCAGTTTCGTTATTGCATTCATTGTTCTATTTCTCATTTCTAATTTATCCGTCGTAGTGGGCCGGCAAAAATTGAAAAGTCCTCTAGAAAAAAACGTAACGGCGTTTTTTGTTAATAGCAGGCACCCACCTTAGCTAAGTAGTATTGAGGATGCCAAGCAAGATGTGGGTGGATGCCACTCTCAATTTTGGGTTTGAAGGTCCCATACAAGGTTACAAATGTCAAATTCTGAAAAATTCCGAATTTTTACATTTCAGTGGTGGCTCCATGTAGCAACGTATTTAAAGGTGTATCATTAGCACATAAAGCATATTTTTGTGATTTTATGGATAATAATTGAATGTAACTATGACTCTAGATGTCTTTATTTCCATTAAAATTACATTTAGCATGCTGGGTGAGGTGCGCATGTGCTTACTACTACCATAGTACAAGTAATAGCATACTTTCACATGTTGAATATTTTCAATGCACTGGCTGGCCAGACATTGGTTTGGTATACGCAATTAAAAGAATGCAGACAGTGCCAGCTGGTAAAATAATAACAATAATACTGCTAAAGGATAGGTATGTTTCGAATTGTTTCAATTTATCTGTGGCTACTACATACTGCCATTCCCACTTGTCTTTGCAGCGCTGATGACCTGCGCAAAGCATCAGCAGAAGGAAAAGCAATAACTATGGCTGTGGGCGATGAGAAAAAGAACCTGGGAGATACCTACTATCTTGATGTTTTACAAAGATTGGAAAGTCATTCCAAGGATGATTTCAATGCATTGGAACTCAAGTGGCATAAATCATGCTACTCTTTATTCACCTCTGAAGACAAACTCAAAAGGCTGCGAAGTCAGCAGCAGACCATGGGTGCATCGGCGATCACAAAAGTGCAGGCTCTCAGGCTTTTCCCCCAAAGCGTAGACGTTCAATACCAGTGATTGACTGGACCCTCTGCTTGTTTTGCCAAAAGAAGACCACAAAGAAACTGCAGAGGGTGGAGACAATGGAGAAGTCAGATGAATCGATCCAGCGTGTCAAACACGACCCTGTTATGAGCATACCGTTGTCAGCGGTGAGTGATGTGATTGCAGTTGAAGGCTGCTATCATCTGGCATGTTTGGTGACATTTGAGAGACGTATTAGAAAACAAGCGGTGTCAGAGGAGCAGCAAGGGCCTGAAAATGAGTGCATGACGAAGCTGTGCAAAGACTTGACAGCAAAGACTTGATGGCTATGCACTCATCCAAGCTCTTGGCAAGCCTGGCGGCTGTCGGACATTCGGCGACTATGCTGAAGTGTTCTTCAAGGCCGTGACGAGTTATTTCAATGAACATACAACAAGAGTTTATGTCATCTTTGATCGGTACGCAGGGAAGGATCGATCAAAGCAGTTACCAGGAAAAAGCGTGCAAGCAAGAAGAAACCGATTCGGAAAGTCATTGATAGCCCACAAGTTCCACTGCCTGAAGTGTGAAAAACTTCATGGCCCTGGATACAAACAAGGCTGACCTAGCCTTGTTTCTGTCTAACGTCATCACTGAGAAGGGCAGAGATCTTCAAGAAAGATGTCAGCTGGTGACAGGGGGTGGCTTCTCTGAAGCCACTGAAGTACGGTCAACCAGGCGACATGACGTTCCACTGCATAGCATCCATGAAGAGGTGGACACCAGGCTCATCCTTCACTCATGTGATGCAGCGTCCCAGGGCTATGAACGAATACTGGTAGTGTGCAGAGATGCTAATGTAATGGTGCTGCTGATTCACTTCGTTTGCACCAAGGTCGCTGAAGTGTGGATGGTGTGCGGAACGGCCAAGAACCGAAAATGCTACCCCGTGCACGATGTATTCAAGAGTTTGTCGTCCCCAGTCAGGGACAACCTGGTCAGAGCTTCCACGCTTTGACCGGGTGTGACATAGTCTCGTCCTTCAGTGGTCGGGGATATCGCAGATATTGAGAAGTTTATGTGTGATTTGTATGGCACCCCGGAACAACACAGTTGATGATGACGCCAGAGTTCACTTTTTTGAGAAGGCCAAGAAGACTGGAAATGCTCTCACCGACAAAGGATGCCCTGGAGCTCCACACCAAGCGGGCAAACTATCAGGCCAAAATATGGCTCCAGGCTGACAAAGAGCACGTAGATGTTGAAGATCCGGTGAACACTTCAGCCTGGAAGTTGGAAGATGAGAGCCTCCTACCAGTGTGGACATGACTTCTTCCAATCCCTGAAGCCTGCCTGGACTTGTTGTTTATGGTTGCAAGAAAAAGTGCAAGACAGCTAGATGCAACTGCTTCAGGAAAAGGATGAAGTGTACGACAGCTTGTGGTTGTGACGAAAGCGGTTGCTGTAACCCAGCTGGACAGTAGATCTATATCTCTCTTCCGGGCTGAAATCGAGAGGAGCTGGAATGTGCTGTAAGGAACTAATAACTCTGTTCTTAAGTGATTGCAATCGACACAATTGTGACTGTCAGTGCAGCATTTCGGTGCTATTCATAAAGAAACGTGAACTTGTAGATGTTACTAGTGTGTAAACTGTATAGTTATGGGGCTATATTTACTGCTTTGTGATTTAGTTGTGATAATTCTGTTACTGTGACTACTTAATTCATGCCATCAAACTTATTAGGCACTAATCATGTTAAAATAAATTGTTTTGACAAACACACTTGCTCAATGTTTTTTTTGCCAATTAAAATAAAAAATCACAAATTTTTAGCACAATTTCGGTCGTGATTAACTTGAATTTCACCTTGAATTGGTAATTCTGATGGAATAAGCGTGTCATCATATTCTTTATCACTAAGTGTGGAAATGAAACATTTGGTCAAACCAATTGGCTCAGAATATTTTTTTTAAATTAAAATTAGAAAATATCATTTTTTGCACAATTTGACCTCGAAAATTACCTTCAAAGCCAAAAGCGAGAGTGGTATCCACCTGTATTTCATTCCTCACCCACAGGTACATTGATTTAGCATGGGTACCAGCTATTAACAAAAAACGCCGTTCAAAGTCGATTTTTGAATTTTGGCCGGTCCACTATCGCAACCTCATGATTCCCATTCTCAGTACACATATGCACTAAGGAATTACAAATCTTAATATCTCAATCAACATAGCATATTCATTTTCTATATTCGAATAAATTATTACACGTAAAGCATATTCGAATGAGCAATCAGTTCTTTATTCCTCTACTGATTCAAAATCCCAACTTACTTCAGAAACAGACGCAGAAAATTTATTACAAGTTACCCAAAATTTGCAAATCATCCATAAGTATTTTACTTACCACTTCTGCCAGTATCTCTTTTTCACTATAAAGTTAGGCTGACCATATTTCCTTGAGACAAAAACGGGACATTGGGATGGCAATAAAACGGGACATTGGGATGGCAAAAAAGGGACGGGGTTTATGTAATATTCTGTATTCATGAAAAAGTAAGTACATAAACATATTGAGCTTACAATTATTCTTCAGTGACAGAACCCATACAGAACCCATAAAAAAAACGGTACTGTCCCGTTCAAAACGGTACGTATGGTCAGCCTATATAAAGTATACTTTAGAGTAGAGTACTTCATAATCTCTCAAACTTGTTCTTATCCACTCTCCTAAACTTTATAAAATTCAGACAAAATACAAATATTTTTCTCTTTCTAAATAATCCGTACAGACATAATTGTTCAGTATATTTTCTTTCTTTATTATGATAAATATTTTTTTATATTGTAGCATGTAACTTTATTTAATCTCATATGACTTTATTTGAGTTTTTGTCGTGGAATGTTTCTTTCACGCATGCAAATACCCAGAACTTAGCATATCTTCGCTCTGCAAATTTCTGCTCACCTTCTATTTTAAATATTGTAGTCGACCTCCTTCAGTAGTTGTGTAGTCGTTACCTGTGCAATTCTGTTTTAGTCGACCTCTCATAGTAGTCATGTAGTTGATTCTCTATTGTAGTCTCTAATGTCAGTAGTCACGTGATTCTGTGGTTGTAGTCCTCTTTTCACATCATTTGTAGTCTTCTTGTTGTCTTTTTACTTCATTTGTCGTCCTTCTTGGAGTTTTCTCCATAGAAAATTGCGTCTCATTGGCGGAATTCTTCGTTTCTTCTAATCTTCAAGCATAATCAACGTAACCCCTTCCCCACAAAACAAAATAAGATGAAAAAATCAGAGAGGAACAAAGATAACGAAAGCAACGAGCACTTCGCTGTCACCACTGTTGAAAATAAAATGTTTTTTATGTGTGGTATTGTTTGTTAATATATTTCTATATATAACGTAATGTTCAGGATTTTTTGGGACGTATATTTCTCATCCAACTCGCTCGTTACCGTCAATTTAAAATCTTCGACTAGTATCTTCTTCTAAAAGTACAATAACTCGCAATTAAATATTCTGAAGAGGGAATAAAAATGAAAAAGGCTTAGTTTAAATATAAAAGTTTATTGAAGAATTATCAATTGATTTAGCGTGAATTCCTCAGATTACTATTCACTAACAGGCTTCTCATAACTCTCTTCATACCAGAGTACCAGAGTTAATGCCTGAAACAATATTCAATGACAAAATTACAAATCACTAATGAAGTTGCTAACTTGTCTCGAGGGAAAAAGGGCAAATTAGAAGGATGTAAGAGGGTTTTACACTCAAATAAGTAGGTAATCGACATTCAGTTACACCGGACCTTCAACTGAACTCCAGCTTCTTTGTCCCCTTTTATATACGCAAATCATTAGAGAGATATTAACTTTGAATATGTAAACAATCTCTTTCTGGGGAAGTACTGTACGTTTTAATAATTATTTTATTATTTCTTTGCATATCCTTTTTGTGTTTTCCATATACAGGGTGTCCCAAAAGTCTCTATCTATTTAGTTGAAATAGGCTGAATTTCAAATAAATGTCACACTGACCTGAATACAGGTGTATTTCTATACAAATTACAAGTATTACACCATTAAAATCTTTAATTAGCAGTTTCTACATGTGCTCCATCTGTATCTCTGCAAATCTCAAAGCGGTCAGCTGCATTGCGGAACACATTTCCGAGCATTTCAGGGGTTATTTTCTCAACTGCTTGCCTTTAGACCTCTGATTTAATGAAACCCCAAGCAAAGAAATCCAATGGGGTCAAATCCGGAGATCGCGCTGCCCAGGGCCTAAATTCACGAATTGCTTTATCAGTCGGTCCAGGCTTATGAAACCTTCTTTAGAATCGGTCTCTAATTTCACATTTCATTCCTCTGATGCGACATGTTACTATCATAACGCGTTCATGCACATTCATCACCAATGATATGGAACTGAAAAAATTAATTAAAAATTTAAAAATAATTAAAATAGAAATCTAATGCATGATTTGTCTAGAAAGGTGCGTGCAATCATGTCATTAAAACATTCATTTGAAATTCAGCCTATTTCAACAAAATTGATAGGGACTTTTGGGACACCCTGTATATATATATAAGAGAGAGCTAGAGAAAGGAATTTGTATGACACATACAAACTCCATTGCAACACAAATATGCGAATAGCGACATTAATGATGTCGCATAGATTCAGACAATTTATTTGACTCAAAATCCTTCAATCAATGGCGGATTATAGGGTGCACTAGGGGTGCCGAGGTCGCCTATAGGAAAAATATGTATAAAAAAAATTATATTTCTACATGTATAATTTGTTGAACTCAATAAATGTTTCAGTTTCTTTGATGTTTATCTAAAAAAACGAAGTTTGTGCCAAAATATCTCATTTTGACAATAAAAGCCTTCCTCTAAATCTTCTTAAACTTCAAATTTGCCAAATTATAATTTGATTGGTAAACCTGTGGCCCTGCCCATGGAGAAATTATAAATCCGCCACTGTTTTCAATGGCATAAAAAATGGTTATAATGGAGGTTAGGTTAGGATAATTTAGTTAGGTTAGCTTATTTGTGTTGGGTCAAGTTTTGCCATCTAGCATGTAAAATTGAAGATATGAAAATATCAAGGTTTTGTAAGGTAGCCAAACATATGTGTAGGATGAGAGGATGCCAAAAGTAAGGGAACACATTTGGTTAGTCATATCGATCAATTTTCCTAATTATTCTTTAAAATGACAAGGCTCTCCATTGTTTACGCCTGAAAGAATTCTTCAGGTTATGACGTGATACGCCATTTCCCAGAATGCAGCTGAATTTGCTAATGTCGCGAAGTGAATAGTGAAGTGAAGAGTTGAAGTGTGTATATCGTAAAGACTGTCGCCATAACACGCACGCACACACACACACACACACACACACCATATGAAGTCCTCAAACCTGATATGAAATATATAAATAAATATATATAAATTAGAATGGCATCCTATAAAATTTATGCAATTTGTTCTTCACTACTAATGCTTAAAAAAAAGCAAATACGTCACCTTCGGTTTTTTTTTTAAATAACTTCCATGGTAACTATGCACTGCATAACCTTTCCTAAAATGCAAAAAAACCAGAATGGTAGATGAAATATATAATCCATTTTCCGGAATAAAATTTTACGACGACGACATAAAAACTTACAGATAGTTCCACACGACCTTTCGGCCACTGGACGAAGAGCTTGCCAAAACTATTTCCTGAAAGCATTTTAAAACGAACCTTTCATCCACCTGTAAAGTTAAAGTTCATCGAAACGTCGCTTTCCTTTCGCTCTTCTCAAATTATATTTAACGGCCAGTTCATCAGAAAAAGTGATTTTGAAAATATGTCGCGAAGCTATTTGTGCGTTGGTACCACCAACGTTACCGAAATATTTTACATACAGTAGAAGTATAACAAAGTAAACTAAAGTAATGTAGAAGAACTGAGTAGTAGAATTCGTTACCCTCCTTCCCCTCCCAAGAATAAAACATACTTTTTTTTACTTTATGCAGGAAAGAGAGGCGAAGGACGAACGCCCGCAAAAGTGTTCCCAACCCCCATAGAAGAAAAAGAGAGCCAAAATCAAGGCCCAACGTTTTCGAGATGCCTAGAAACTCTGCGTTTAAAAGATTGGAGGTAATAGACAGGGGGAAAGATGGATTGAGGAAGATTGTTCCAGAGTTCACTGGTTGAGTAGATGAAACACTGGAAATACCGATTAACCCTTGCATTAGAGAGTTGGACAGAAAAGGACTGAGACAGTGTATGGAGTCTGGTACTACGTGCTCTCCTTAAAGGAGGAGGCATGCAGTTAGAGAGTTCAGAAGAGTAGCGTCTGTTATAATAGCGATAGTAAAGAGAGAGTGAAGCAACATTGCGGCGAAGAGAGAGAGAGATTGAAGACAGTGAATCAGAAACGGGGAATTGATGAGAAGAAAAGCTTTTGATTCCACGCGATTAAGTACGGCTGTGTGAGTTGAGCAGCCCCATACATAAGAAGCATACTCTATACGGGGGCGGACAAAGCTCCTGAACAGAGACAGCAAATGAGTAGGGTGTGAAGAAACTGCGAATACGGTAGAGCACACCTAACCTTTTGGAAGCTGTTATGGAAAGAGAGCACATGTGATGTTTCCAGAAAAGACAAGAGAAAAGGAAACGCCAAGAATATTAAGAAAAGAGGAAGGAGTGAGTTGTGTGTTGTTGCAGGTAAGAGGATAGTCGTGTGGAAGATTGTGACGAGTAGACAGATAGAGGAACTGAGTTTTGAGGCATTGAAAACGACAATGTTTCCTCTGTCCCAATCAGAGATAGCAGAAAGGTATGGTGCTCCATAGGCGTACTACGCGAATCATGGGGTGACTGTTGAGAGGGACGCTTTGGGAAGCGAGTGGAGAAGTGAAGAGTAGAATCATCGGCATAGGAGTGAATAGAACAGGTACTGCACATTAAAAGATCATTAATAAATAAAAGGAAAAGATTTAGTGAGAGGACAGAGCCCTGAGAACACCACTGTTGATAGCTTTAGGAGAAGAACAGTAGCCATCTACAACCGCATCTATATATAGATCGGTCAGGAAGGAAATTAAAGATGAAGGCACAGATAGAAGGATAGAAACCGTAGGAGGTCAGTTTCGAAATTTAAGATTTGTGAAGACTATCAAAAGCTTTCGAGATGTCTAGCGCAAGAGCAAGGGTTTCACCGAAATCCCGAAAGAGGATGACAATGCGAGAAAATCGCCAGTAGAGAGTCCCTTGCGGAACCCATACTGACGATCTGAAAGAAGATTGTGAGAAAAGAGGTAAGAATCTTCCTATTAAGAATAAATTCAAAAACTTTACAAAGGCAAGAAATCAAAGCATTTTGATGATAGTTGGAGGGTTGAGCGAATAGTATGCCCGCAAAATGGACGAGTGCAATGCAATTGCAAATGTTGCAAGAGTGCCAACCCCTACCCCTTTGTTTCAAGGCACCCATAGTGCCAACCCCCCTTCCCCTTGTTGCAAGTCACCCCCTAAAGGGGGGAGGGGGTTTCTGCAAGAGCAACAAGGGGTTATGCAACTTGGAGGTGGAGTTAACCCCCAAGTTGCAATGAACTCCCGCTGGGGGAGACCTCTTTGGGGGATAAGGTGGGATGGCCTCACCCCCAAAGGGGTATACCTAACCTAAGAGAGAGGAGAGAGAGAGGAGGAGAGGTGTTTGCTTCACGGAGCCAAGCGTATATTAAGACTTCAGCCGACGGCCGTTGCTTTACGGGGCCCCTAATCAACCAGTCGGCTAAATCACCCAGTGACTCCAGGCATCATCAGTCAGTTGGCACAGTGTATACTTCGTTTGGCACGTACACACCCGTCTATACGCCCATAAAATATTACGTTTATATGCGTCGGGCTCCGGCGACCGCGTTAAACTGTAGGTGTAAGGTGGAGTGTAGGCGGGCTCGAGACCCGGCGGCGGCGCGTTCTTCCGCGGTTGCTAGCCAGGGTGACCTAATGATCCGTGTTAAACCGTAGGTCTAAGGTGGAGTGTAAACATCCTTCCACGGTTCGTAGAGGCAACCAAGGGATCCCGTTATTGCAACACTCGATCATGTTGTTTATCAGTTTGTTTATTTCCCTCTCTCTCTCTCTCATATATATATATATATATATATATATATATATATATATATATATATATATATATATATCCCCGTTTAAAAGTAGGTCTAAGGTGGAGTGTAAAGCTTGATTTTCACCAGAATGAACAATTCGAACGGAAAGCAAAGGCAAGCCTATATATGTACAATTCAGGAAAAAAGTTCATCTAAAAATTCGTGTAAATATCTTTCAACGGCTGGTAGGGGTACCCAGATCGCCCTAGCAGAAATCTCTCTCTCTCTCTCATATATATATATTTCCCCATTTAAAAGTAGGTCTAAGGTGGAGTGTAAAGACTGACATTCGCCAGAATGAACAATTCGGGCGGAAAGCAAAGGCAGGCCTATATATGTACAATTCCAGAAAAATTTTCATCTGTAACAATTAAAACAGGACAGATGGTGCACGTAGAACTAAAATGTGCAGCACAAATGATTAAATCGAAAGGGAATATGATAAAGAAAAAAAAAGTTGAAAGCGATATAAACAAGCGCCTTCCTAAACATCTCCTAATTAAACGATGTAACTAGCTGAACAATAGAAGGATATAAATATTTATGGAAAAATAATATATATATATATATATATATATATATATATATATATATACAGGGTGTCCCATAAGTCCGGCATCATAGGAAAAATAATAAAAAAAGACAAAACAAAAGCTTTTATTTACAGAACGTGCTCAATATGTCCACCATTGTTTTCAATACACAAATTCAGACGTGATACCCAGTCAGCAAGCACACTGTGAACGATGTCTTGAGTAATGGTGTTACCTGCCCCAATAATGCGCTGCCGCAAATGTTCAACACTCCTAATTTTCTCTGCGTATACCAGCGCTTTCAAGCGGCCCCAGAGATAAAAATCTAGTGGCGTGAGAACCGGGCTTCTAGCTGGCCATTCCACAGGCCCTCGACGTCCTATCCAATGACCAGGGAATTGTTGGTACAGGTATTCCCTTACTTGGGTGCTGTAATGTGCAGGAGCGCCCTCTTGCTGGAACCATGTTGGGAAATTTCCTTCTTCGTTCAAGACACTAGGAAATGCTTCTTCTTTGAGCATACGTAGGTAGGTGCCTCCAGTGACATGTTCATCGAAAAAGAGGGGGCCTATGATGCGATCCTTCCAAATGCCACACCATACCATCACCCGAGATGCACCTTGTTCCTTTGAAGAGGTATACCAGTGAGGGTTGTTTTGAGACCAGTAGTGGGTGCTCTGTCGATTTACCCCACCATTTCCATAAAAACAGCCTCGTCACTGAAGAGAATGGTGGACGGGAAATTGGCATCCCGAGCATATGAATTATGGTTTGTAGAAATAGAAAAATATGAATTTCTCCTATGATGCCGGACTTATGGGACACCCTGTGTATATATATTAAACGTCGTTCTGAAAATTGTGGAGTTTGGCGGAAGCGAAAGATAATATCGATTTAAAATTCCAATAAATAAATTTCTTTCCGCAGGAGTTTATTTCGAGATCATAAAGATTTAAACGTTATAAACATCCTTCCATTTTGAACTTTTCTCATATATATATGTTTAATTCTTTATTGCCGCTTCTCTGGTTTCCAAGATTCGAGATAAGGTACGCATTATTAAATTATACTACCCAGCGTCGGGTCAATCTTATTTTCATTCGCTCGAGATCGTGAACTTTGGTGAACTACATCACACGTCTTTGTTTTTTAAATTTATTTATTGTACCGAAAGCAAAGCTACATATGTACAAATCTCTCTCTCTCTCTCTCTCCTCTCTCTCTCTCTCTCTCTCTCTCGCTATATACATTAACCAGCGAGCTGCTTTCATGGGTAATTAAATATCTTCCACTTTTATGTTTCAATGCACCATAAACCGTAGTTTAGCGTTTCTCTCAAACATACGCGAATTGTTCCGAATATATTTTCCAATATCAAGAAAACCCTTCCTTTCCCGACAAACGAGAATGTACAGGCGAGCATCATGCACCATGAAACGTTTCACATTTCAACCTCAACTCTCTCTCTCTCTCTCTCTCGGTCGAATAAAAGATTAAAAAAACAAAGCGTTTCTCGTCTCTCCACGAATGGGTATATCTGACACGCCCCAGATTTCACGGGGCAACCAATCACAGCCCTGTGGGCGGATCCCAGGACCTCTGTTCGGCCGCTATGCAGGCCTACGCGTCAATTCCCCCCTCAAAATTCACCGCTTGCCAATAGGAAGCTAACGATTGTGTTTTGTGGGTTGGTCACAAGCCCCTTTATAAAAACGAGCAGTTCATCTCAGAGCCTCAGTTCGTATGTTTTTTCGCTTAGTGGTTTTCAAATATACACTACGAGTCAGTTATCGCTCTACAATTCTCCTGAGTTGATTGAAGATCAAGACTTTTATGCTCACACAACGCTTCTAATTTGCAGAGCTATAGATCGGGGGGAACTTTTATCTATCCAGATTGTTACGGAAAATTGTGACGAAATGCAAGAAGCGTTCAATGAAGACGCTGTTAAAATGTAAATAACTTATAAGTATCTAACCTAGCTTTATTCTGAGTTTTCCTACAAATAAAAATTAATCCCAGGACTCTTTCTCGTATATAGCAATATAGGCTAACCATAAAAGGCAGCAATAAATGCGTTTTCAAAAATATTCTTAATTCTGTTTTTATTTGTACATTTCTTGTAGAAGTACGATTTTTGCCTAGTTTATAACAATATAACCTAATGCTAAAAGGCTGCAATAAACCCGTTTTCAAAGATATTTTTAATTCCGTTTCCTTCGGGTTATTTCGGCATATATACAGGGTGGGCCGAAAGTCTGGATCCATAGGAAAATATTTATTTTAATACATAAATTACAACAAATGGTAAATACTTAAAATGAATATAACTATAACTCGTAAATGCGTATCCGTGATACTGTACAGTAGTTCGTACTCCAGTATAAATACTCAAATACTTTTTTATTTCAGCCCAGAAATGGCTTCGAATCTAACAACAGAAGACCGGGTAGAACTTGTGCTCATGTACGCAAGACAGGGCGCTACACACAGAGAAGTTGCTACCGAATTCAATAGAAATCATCCTGATAAGCATCCAGTAACACATGCGACTGTTGGCAAGTTGTTTAAACGTTTCAAAGAAACAGGAAGTGTACATGATCGACGGCGTTCTGGTCGTCCAAAAACTGCAACTGATGAAAATACCTCTGCAATGGTATGTGAAACTTTAACGAATAGTCCAGTAAAGTCAACAAGAAGATTATCAAATGAAACACGCATCTCGAGAACGTCAATTCGAAGAATTATTAAAAATCATAAATTCCATACCTAAGTGTCTCGATGTCAGAGGCCGCCAATTTGAGCATTTGTTATAATTTGTTGTTTATACTGGAGTACGAACCACTGTACAGTATCACGGATAAGCATTTACGAGTTAAAGTTGATATTCATTTTAAGTATTTACCATTTGTTGTAATTTATGCATTAAAATAAATATTTTCCTATGGATCCAGACTTTCGGCCCACCCTGTAATATATATATATATATATATATATATATATATATATATATATATATATATATATATGTTTTTATTTGTACATTTTGTACAGGTACGATTTTAGAAATGTTAAAAACTTACAAGAGAAATATTAAAAACTATTAAGATTTAGCTGCGGGTTCGAGACCCGTTGCAGGCAGACGGATCATGCACACCTAGCTAATCTTACTTTTGAAAACTGTCAGGATATCTGCTTATGGTTACAATTTGCTGTTAGTCTAACCTAGCTTTATTGTGAATTTTTCCACAACGTAAAATTAATCCCATTATGCTTTTAATTATTGCCTGTTTCCATAGTGATTGTTTCGGCCTATATATATATATATATATATATATATATATATATATATATATATATAATATATATATATATATATGGTGGAGCTTTAATAATATTTTTCTCGATAATTCAGCACCGCAATAGGATTTTTAAATTACCAAAACATTTAAGAATTATCTGTCCTTTTATTATAATTTTTTAAATTCGTGGCATTTCTCTTGTTGGAGCTCTTTATTTTTATTTAACCTTATAGGACCGATGCGGAACTTGATCGTGTTATAACTACTTTTGATGAAAGGGAAATAAATGATATGGATGCTTCTCCGCCGGCATATACAGTGTGTCCGTAAAGTCATGGTGGGATTTTAAATAGCTATATTATTGCAACGAAACATGATAATGAGATGAAAAAAGGCAAATTGAAGAACAACTCTAAAAGAATAACTTTATTTGACGTAGTTTGATATGGGCTCCTCTGGTAGCCCTGCAGACATCTAGGCGGTGATGTGTGTCCGTAAAGTCATGGTGGGATTTTAAATAGCTATATTATTGCAACGAAACATGATAATGAGATGAAACAATGCCAAATTTAAGAACAACTCTCGAAGTTGTATCTTGTAGTTAGTCTAGGCTAAGCTTAACCTTTATCTCGTAGTTAGTCTAGGCTGTCCACATGCCTATGTTGAACATGAGCGTAATAGCCCGAAAGTTAATGTGTGGTGTGCTCTAGCACGAGATCGAGTGATTGGCCCATTTTTCTTCGCGGAACCAACTGTGACGTCACACAACTACCTCGCTATGTTGGAACATTTTGCAGTACCCGAATTTATTGACAATAATGTCATCTTTCATCAAGATGGTGCTCCTCCGCACTATGCCAACGTTGTTCGAGAATTCCTTAATGAAAAATTTCCATAGAGATGGATAGGAAGAGGAGGATGGAAGCCATGGCCTCCACGCTCTCCGGACCTGACACCTTTGGACTTTTATTTGTGGGGTTACGTCAAGCAAAGCGTGTACAGTGTACCCATTAGGGATATTCATCACTTGCACGAGCGAATCACGGAAGCTATCGCATCCGTCACTCCTGATGTTCTTGGGCGTGTGTGGCTGGAATTGAATCACCGCCTAGATGTCTGCAGGGCTACCAGAGGAGCCCATATCGAACTACGTTAAATGAAGTTATTCTTTTAGAGTTGTTCTTCAATTTGCCTTTTTTTCATCTCATTATCTTGTTTCGTTGCAATAATATAGCTATTTAAAATCCCACCATGACTTTACGGACACACCGTATATATATATATATATATATATATATATATATATATATATTCCTTTATTTTACCGCCGATTCGTACCTAGTGTAGTACATATATCAGCGAGGCAGTGGGTGAGTGGTGTTACTGAGTTGGGGATGATATACCAGGGGGGGGATGTAGTGTTCAGTTACTGGGGAGTGGGTATGGGGTGCCTGGTCTCAGACCCGTTGAAACAGGTGGGAATAAATGAGGAAACTGGAAATCGCTTCCTCCGAAAAATGGGGGCCCTCAGCGAGCATGAATTGTAGACGCTCGGGTATGGGAATTTCGGCCAAGTGAAGGAAACATCTACAACGAAGAGCGGACAAGTTTGGATATTCGACCAGGAGATGTACGACAGTGATGGGAGTATGACAGGTAGGGCAGTGCGGGGCTGGCGATTTAGCCATTAGGTGACCATGAGTAATGCGTGTGTGTCCTATGCGGAGACGGGCTATAATCACTTCTTTATGTCGGGACCGGTGGAAAGAGGAGGCCCAGTATCCGACTTGCGGTTTGATCTTATGAAGTTTGTTTTGTGTGGCCTGGTCCCATTCCCGTTGCCAGATGGAACGGAAATGGGAGCGGAGAGTCGGGAAGAAGTCGGTGAAAGGAAGGGGCCGGGAGGAGGCCGGCAGTAAGCAGGCCGACTTTGCCATGCGGTACGCCTTCTCGTTACCCTGGATGCCGACATGTGCCGGGAACCAGCAGGAGGCGATTGTCTTGTGTCGGAAGGCTGTTAAAAAATGGAAAATTTGCTGGATGGTCCAGACGAGCGGATGAGAGGGGGTTACATCTCTCTAGGGAGAGAAGTGCGCTTTGGGAATCTGAATATATGACGAAAGAGCTGGCAGAGTGAGTGCGTACTATGTCTAGGGCCTCCTTAATCGCGAAAAGTTCTACCGAGAAAACGGAGGTCTCGCTGGGCAAGCTGACGCCTCTAGAAAGTGGTTGGGTCAGTATCACCGCTGAGGCGGCCGCACCAGTCTCCGAACGGGAACCATCTGTATAAATCGGGACTGTGTCCGGATGTTGGGTTGCATGTTCACGGAAGAGTGACCTGTATACCGTAGCACTCGTTGTATTCTTCGGTAGAGCACACAGGTCCTTCCAAAACTTGATAGGGGTGAGGAGCCAAGGGGGGTAAATGTTGTATGAAATGGGGATAATTGAGGGGACAGGCATGTTAGAAAGGTCAAGGAAAGAGCGGACCTCTTCAGTGAAGTGCCAGCTCCGTCCCTGGGGTGGGAGTTCAGAAATCGCCGCGCACAGAAGCGAAGAGGGTAGTCTCTGTGCACGAAGGTATGTCCTCATCATAAGGAGCAGACGCCGTCGAAGGGCGAGAGGAGGGTAATTGCAATCCACTTGAAGGCTGGAGGCTGGAGAAGAGCGGAAAGCACCAGTGGCGAGGCGGAGGCCCCTATTAAGGACTGGGTCCAAGATACGGAGGCAGGTGTTGGAAGCTGAACCGTATACTACACTGCCATAGTCCAGCTTCGACTGGATCATGGAAGTGTAAAGACGAAGGAGAGAGCGTCGGTCTGCGCCCCATGTGGTGTGGGAGAGGTGATCTAGTAGAGCGAGGGGACGCTGGAGGGACTGCTTCAGTTGTTTGATATGAGGAACCCAGTTGAGCCGTCGGTCTAGAATCACGCCCAAAAATCGCGTGGAGGGTACCACCTCAAGAGGATTGCCGTATAGCGTGACAGAGGGAACAGGAAGGGTTGCAGGTCTTCTGCTGAAAAACATACACTTGGACTTCGGGGTGGAGAGGCGGAAACCCACCGACGTCGCCCACCTTTCCACCCGGTAGATGGCGAGCTGAATTTGCCGTTGAACTACGGACGGCTCCCGCCCTGCAAAGTAGATCGCAAGGTCATCCGCGTAGATGGAAGAACGGATGTTGGGTGGAAGGCATTTTGAGACTGTGCTCATGACGATGGAAAAGCGTAGAACACTGAGGATGCTTCCCTGTGGGACCCCGTCCATCTGCACGAAAGTGTCTGAGAGGACTGAGCCCACCCGAACATTAAAGGTTCGGGAGGATAGGAAGCCCATGATGAAGATCGGCATGGCTCCTACGAGCCCTAGACTTTGGAGCTGTCTAAGGATTATTGTCCGATGAGTGGTGTCGTAGACCTTCTGGATGTCAAAAAATATTGATAGGACGAATTGTCCACTGTCGAATGCATTCTGTATGTCACGGCTGAGAAGCAGGGGGATCAGTGGTGGATCGAAATTGTCTGAAGCCGGACTGGGTAGCCGGGAAGGAATTACTATTTTCGAGGAAGAACGATAGTCGCGTCGCGACCATTTTTTCGAAAATTTTGCAGGCACAACACATTAGGGCGATTGGTCTGTAGTTTGTGGGATCGAGGGAATCTTTGCCGGGTTTGGGGATAGGGATTACGTAGGCCTCCCTCCACCGGGAGGGAAAGGTGCCCTCTATCCATATGCGGTTGTATAGGTCTAGTAGGAAATTTCGTAAGGTGGGGTGGATGTGCTGGATCATGCTGTAGGGAATACCGTCCGGGCCGGGACAAGGGGATCGTCGCGAGGCCAGTGCCGCCTGTAGTTCACGCATGGTGAACAGTTGGTTGTAGGAGCTGTCTATGGACGGTGAAGAGGAGCTATTTTTAGGGGCGGGTACGGAGGAGCTAACTGCAGAGGAAGAAACGGCGGCGAAAGTAGAGGCTAGATGGTTTGCCACTGATTATAGCTCGAATAGGAGTCCGTCGTTAGTCCGGAGTACCGGGGCTCCGGAGGGGACATGTCGCCTCTCGATGCCCCGTACCTTCTTCCAGATGGTAGTGAAGGTGTGGTGGTGGTGACACCGGATACAAAGGCACGCCAAGAAGCTCGGCGCGCTGTCTTCATTGTGCGGCGGGCGATGGCCCTGGCCCGCTGCATCTCCGTGCGATGGATGGGAAGTCGCGTACGGTAGAACCGTCGAGTAGCCGTCTTCTTGGCGCATACGGCCTCCGTGCATTCTGGGGTCCACCAAGGTACCCGTCGGGCGCGGGGTAGGTGGAGGATCGCGGGATGCTAGAGCACGCAGCCGCTACCACGTTTGATTCGAAGTATGCGATACACTCATCGGAGGATGGGAAGTTGGCAGGTGTTCGAGTTGTATATGTATCGTCGTGGAAGCGGGACCAATTAGCTTTTGCAGTAATCCATTTCTCCAGTACCCGAACGGTCTGGTCGGGCCAATTGAGCGTGAGTTGAACTGGGAAATGATCACTTCCATAATCTTCTTGGAGGACTTGCCATGAGAAATCTAGGAGGGCATCGGTCGAAACGAAGGACAGGTCTATACAGGATGGAGTGCAGGTGGTGGCATGGTAGAAAGTAGGAGAGCCATCATTGAAGCACTCAAATTTGAGCTCGGTCATGATGTTGATCAGGGTCGGGGCCATATAGGTGGATTGTGTGTCTCCCCACATGTGGTGGCGACTATTGAAATCGCCCAGTAATAGAAAGGGCCTGGGGAGTTGTTGTACAACCTCCACCAGGTCATCGCGGGAGACTTGGGTGTGTGGATGGAGGTATATTGAACATACGGTGTACTGTCTATCCAGGGAAATCCGGGTAGCAATCACCTGTAACGGGGATCGGATAGGGAGATTGTAGAAGGGGACTGCGTGGTGGATAAAAATGGCAGCCCCCTTTCAAGTGCAGGTAGGAGACGGGGTGGTGATGAAAGAATATCCAGTCGGGCAGGGTATGGGTCTGGTCCCCAGGATGAGTTCCTGGAGACAGGCACACACCGGACGGGATGTGGCAATCAAGGCATTCAGGCCTTCGTAATTTGCAAATATACCTCTACAGTTCCAGTGAACTATTGTATTTTTCGGGGGATCCATTATTTGATGATGGGGGATGGGTAAAGGTATAGGTGCGAAGATGTTGGAGTGTGAAGGTAGATTTGAGGTTTGCGAAGGCGAAGGATGAGTTAGGAGTATGGCTGGCTATCTGCCGTTCACCAGAGAAGGAATCGGTCGGCCAGTCGATCTCCGCGGAGAGCGCGGGGTCGAGTCGGCCGAGCGAGACCGGAGGCGCGGATCATGGCAGCTTGGAGATTGTCGTGGGCTCCGATGATGTAAAATTTCTTGAGCTTTTGTGTTCGGGCCATGGGGAGGGGGCGTTTTATTTCCCGAAATGGCACCTCCCCGCCTGTCTGGGGTCTCACGACGAACTTCAGGTGGCGATAGGGGGTGCCAAAAGGACCCGGCAGATGGGAGGGAGGACGTGCTCAGAGTGGCTGACAGGGTTTGGGCCGGGGATTTTAGGGGAGCAGGTACAGTGGGGGTGGGAGGAGGTGAAACAGTGTTCTCGAGGAGGGGAAGAAAAAATTGCGTCAGGAGGCAAGGGCAGGTCCATGAGACTCACGGGCGCAGCCGAGTTCCCCTCACCATGTAGCTGCGCCAGAGCCGCATCCACTGGATCCTCGGGGGAGAGGATGTTGTTCAGATTGAATCTCGTCTTGGAGGGTTGGTCATATACTTCGGCAACTATAGTCCGAGTCTGTGGGGGTAAATTGATGGGACTTCTGCTGTGGGGTGGTTTGGTCCTCATAGGCGAAGTGGGCGGTGTGAAGGTCTGATCCGTCTTCTTAGCACTAGGGGAAGAGGGAGAGACAAATTGAAAGTCCGGAAGGTCTGGCGACTCACTCCGACGTCTCCGCCTCGTCGACTTACTCCGGGCACTAGGTTCGGGTATGTGCAGAGAGTGCTGGGAGGGCAGGGTTCGAGGTGGGTGGGGCCTGGGTGTCCTGGTCCCAGACTCTTGTGGAATCTGTGGCAGGTGAGGTGCGTGGAGAGAAGGAATGGTGGGGGTACAGGAGGTCGTCAGCTCTTGCGGGGACTCCCCCTGAGAGGAATGGGGAGCACTGGTCGAGGGGGTTGTGAGCGGCAGGCCAGGACGGCGTGCCGAGCGGGCAGAGCCGAGGGCTGCGGCGTAAGATACGCCCGGTCTCACCTCCCGACTCCGCATCCTGTCTCGTGCCTCTTGGAGGCAAAGGAAATCCGCTACCTGTAGGCCTCGGACCTCCTTCTCGAACCTGAAGAGAGCATTTGGGTGTGTTGGGGCACTTGTCTGGGTGAGCAACTTGTCCGCAACGAACACACAATTGGTGCGGCTGCCGACAAACTGAGCTTACATGTCAGAACTTGTTGCATTTAAAACAACGGGTCGGGACTGGGATGTATGGGCGGACAGAGAATTCGCATGAGGTGCGGTCTCCCATACCCCATACAATACGGTCGGGAAGGACTAAGTTATTAAAGGTAAGAAGTAGACGCGGGGTGGGGGAGGGGGTACCTCCCTGTCGGGTTGTGAAGCGATAGATCTTGGTGACACCTTGGGGTGCGAGGTCCTCCAAGAGCTCGTTCACTGTAATTGACAATAGGCGTGTGGCATAAATAGTGCCCTGACTCTGGTTCAGGCGAGGGTGTGGTGAAACGGACACCGAGCATCCAAGGACCTCAGTGATGGAGAATAGGGCTTTCGTCTCTGTGGCTGAGCGTGATTTTATGAGGAGGGAACCATCCTTCTGTGGTCGCACATCATAACGGCTGGAGTTGCTGCGGGCTAGAATCGCCTGAAACGTCCGTTCAGAGTTGGTCGGAAGGGATCCAGAGGTAGGCCGGATCTCTAGGAATTTGTGGATACTTGGAAGGGATATGGAGGCAGTAGAGTCGAAGTGGACTGGGATATCTAACTGTTGATAGGATGGTCGTGCATGCCGACTTCCCCCTCCGCCGCGGGGCTCTCTCCGTGGCGAGGCGGGTCGACGGCGGGTGAGGGGGGCATATGGGGAAAGCAAGAAGGCGGGTTTTGGAGGTAAATCTTGGGTGGAACTTGACTTGCCCGAAGGCAGCTGAGGCGGGCTGGGGCGAGACCCCTGCTCCAGAGGGAGTACATCCAAAGGGATATTCAGGGTACAGCCTGGGGTCGGCAACGGTAAAGGAGGATGCAAGCGATCAGTTACCAAAGGGGGTTCAACCCCATCTGGGTGAGGGCTTCCAGTGGTAGGGGACTCGAGAGCCTGGTTGTCCACCACCCGAGTGTTGAGAGAAGGAGTAGTCCGAGTATTAGAAGCGGAAGTCGTTAGCCGAGTAGATGAAGAAGCCATAGCAAAAAAAAAGAGAGTTTTCATCCCCCGCGCGCATCCAGCCACCATCAACTCCAACAAGGGAAAGGCGAATCGTGGGCTCACTCGGTCCCACCGCCAATAGATGTCACGCAAGGGAGATATACCCATTCCCAATCCCCGTGCCTACAAGGCGGCCACTCTCATCCAACGCGCGGTGAAAGATGGCAGGGACAGGGCTTTGGTTTGGTTTAAGAGCGACAAGGGTGTAGGACAACCACCTCCTTCACCCAAGGTCCAAGGAAAAAATCAAGTCAAAGTCCAAAACAAAGCTAAATGCGGGAAGGGAGGAAACAACAAAACGAGAAAGAGTTGGGGAAAGGAGGAGAGGGAAATATAAGTAGGAGGGTAGGAGATCAGCCGGGTCCCCAAACGAGTCCAATGGTCCGCGAGGGCAGAGAAGGCCCTTGCATCGGAGGAAGATGCATTTCCCCATTGCCCACAGAGGGACGCGCCCTACAGCTCCGGACAAAGCGAAGGGATATATATATATGGTGGAGCTTTAATAATATTTTTCTCGATAATTCAGCACCGCAGTAGGATTTTTAAATTACCAAAAATTTGAAGAATAGTCTTTTTATTACAATTTTTTAAATTCGTGGCATTTCTCTTGTTGTAGCTCTTTATTTTTATTTAACCTTATAGGACCGATGCGGAACTTGATCGTGTTATAGCTACTTTTGATGAAAGGGGAGTAAATGATATGGATGCTTCTCCGCACAGCCAACTCAGTGACCTGAATACAGAAGTCGAGGTATTGGCTCACATCCGGTCAAGCGAGTGTCCGATCATCGAGGAACTAATGTAAGTATTTTTGAGGTTAAGAACAAAACATTGTATTTTCATTTATTAAATGGCAGAAAACATGTACAAAGCGGAACCAGTGTCCATTAAATAAGTCTTCATGGCTACATTTTACAGTTACAAATGTATATACAACTTTATACAATATAGATATACACCTTTACACATTACAGCGGGTGCTAACATATGGGAACCTTTTTTTTATCTGTCTGCATACACTTTTATCGTTCATCTCTGTGTCGTACAAATCGAATAATTAAAAAAAAAAAAAATCCCTTCCCACGTGACATGTGCAGGAGAAATGAAATGCAATACATGCCGCACGTTTCGCTATAATATCCTTGAAAACGATATGGGTTCCAAACAATCTCAGGTACATGTAATTGCGCGATGAACTGCATAAGCACCGAATCATTTTAGGGCTGAAATCCGAGTGAATCAAAATAGTACATTCTTTCCCTATTTTTAAAATAGATTGCAAACCAATGGATCCCCTCATCCCCCACAATGTAGGTGTTAACGATAATCCTGTACCAGTTTCTCGTACTTGGCAGCTTCAATATTTCATTCTTCGCAAACACACCGATAAATTCTGAACGTGTGAAACTGTCACTTTTCATTACTCTCTGGAGTGTATTCGCGTCCATTTTAAAAGTCTGTGACCACGTTCCTAAAACGATCAACTTCTATTAGTGCCTGTGATTCGAGGTACACGAGTACACTTATAGGCGCGTCTATAGGCTTGGCAAATTCCAACCTGACTGAGCTATTCCCACTCTGCTATGGACTTAAATGCGTATTTGCGCCAACAGACAAGTCAGGCGTAATATCAAATGAATAAATGTTAAATTCTTCGACAAATTCTTTCTTAGTTACACCAAACCCAAGTTCGTCACAGGCGCCTGTATTATGAGCCAGACTACTATATGCTCTCGCGCAGAGCGGGAGCACAGCGTCTAATGAGTAGTCCGTAATTATGGTCCCTCCCAAAGCGATGCCATTTACGTATAGAGCAATATTTTTTAGGCCAAAATTCTCGAATTTAAAGGCACTCTTTTTATATTTTCCACTCGTCGAGGCGTGGCCCTACATTCCAATTAATATTCTTTAAGGTAGGACTCCAAGGACCACGTTTTCTAGTTGCTTCGAGGCCAACCCGGCGAGGACCGTGTATAATTTGATCTGTACCCTGTTAATTGTGTATTTTACTGTGGCGTGTATTAAGTCTTTCTCAATTTCTATTTGTTTCGGGGAACTTAATTTCACTCGGCGTATACGCAAATACGTCTCCATGATGTGAATCACAACGGGTTTCGCGCCCTCTTCTTGATCAAGCCCCAGATTTATGCAAATATCAGGAATCGTGCGAGTAAGCTTCAACTTCATATCCACCCCGTTCATTCATAAGCAGTTTTTCCTGGAATATGAAATCTGTATAAAGACGTCGAAAACATTCGTATATCTTTTCTTTAAAATTTTTAAATTTATCCTTTATACCATTTTTATCTTTAGTTTGGTAATACCCCTCGGCGGTTAAAAAGGTGTCCTTCGCTTCTTTTGAAAAGTTGAGGATATTTTCCAGATAGGCTCGTAGGTGGTAGTACCCCGTTCCTACCGAGATGTTAACCTGGTTTAAATACACCTCACATTGGCTGAATATGGAGTGTAAAAAGTTGGTTTCAGGGTATGCAGAGTAACTATCATCGCAGTCCGTTCCATAGAATGGGCTATACGCAGTTTAGCGTACATGTGCATGCAGCTCGGGTCAAAAAAGTAAGGGCCTGAGCTGGGTATCACAAATTCTATAGGGGCACTCAGCGAACTAATTGTGTTTAATGAGTTAATTGTAATAAAGTCGCTATGCTTAATAGAGCCCTGAGTGGGAAGCATATCAAAGAGGGACAGTTCCGATTTACAGCATTGTGAACTACACGGATAGATGAAACGCGCCATGACGAATCAGAAATAGTGCCACCTCCCTCGACAAGTATTAGTCAGCCTATGATTCGTGAGAGTAGTGTCCTCAGCTTATATCAGTTAAAAAAATGATCAGCCATCGGGTTTATATGCTTAGAGCACTTCTTTTTTGATTCTCTTTTACGTTTAGCGCCACGTGATGGTAACCCCTTCTTCCTGGCAGATCTCTTCTTTCCGCCACCACGCATTTTTCTCTTTGCATCTTTGATGATTTTGTCCAAGGGCGTTTTAAATGTTTTTTTAGAGGTTATTTAGGTTTAGTTCCGCCCATTATATCTTCTGCCGCGTTAAAACTTGATTGTAACGCCTTCCTGGCACCTCTCTTCAACAGTGGGACAGCGGTGCGTAGTATGGATGAAAAAATGGATCCAAGTCCACTCCCACGCTGGTATCTCACTCCTCGGTAGACTGTGAATGGCCTTCGAGTCATTATAAATGGCGAAAGTGTAGTTTCAGTGTTAAGCTCCCATCACCGAATGGGAATTTTTTTCCCTCAATCGTTCTTATATATATCGAGATGTTGGTTAATAAATTAGTCGCAACATTCACATGGGCTTGTCATATGTAATGCTCAAACTTTTCCCTCTATGGTTGGGGATGTGTGCAATGCGCAGCAGGCGCACCTGGATGTCCCAAACAAAGGTACTAGGGCAGTTGCGTCCTGGTCAAGTGCGTGCCGGACAAATGCGTCCCGGTCATTGGCGTCCCTGGACAATTGCGTCCCGGACAATTGCGTCCCGGACAATTGCGCACTTCTCCAACTACTATATGAAGTTTATTTATTAGAGAAGTGAATAGAAAGTTAGTATCGGAATTTCAAATATACTTTTCATTTTAACCTATTAAACTTGTTATATGTTCATAAGTTCTGTTCCAAACTCTTCTCTAAAACTTTACCCATCATCAGCAACATCATTGTCAAATTTTATGGGTTACGTCCACTTAAGATAAAGTTAGTTTCGTTAGTTTTAACGAAAATATCACAACTTAACCTAACCAATCGTCAAGGGCATACAGTTGACCTAACTTGGCACTCAATTAATCTAACCGGGTATTATATCCCATACAAAATTACAATAACAAACATACTCGTCCCTCGTCGTTGGCGTCCCTGGACAATTGCGTAGGTGGTCACAATGAACTTTCTATTCACTTCTCTAATAAATAAACTTCATATAGTAGTTTGGGAAGTGCGCAATTGTCCGGGACGCAATTGTCCGGGACGAAATAAAACTGGACGCAATTGTCCAGGGACGCCAATGACCGGGACGCATTTGTCCGGGACGCCCTTGACCAGGACGCAATTGTCCTGTCACCCCCAACAAATTGGTGCTCTACGATATTGCTGTAAATATAGCACATGTCTGGGGATGGACAGCTTTCACCCAATTTCTCCATTTTCAATTGATACATTAAGCTGGACAATTAAGCTGTGCCTCGTGAAAGGTATCTCTTTGGAGAGCTGCGCTATATCGGCCCTCAGCCACAATTGTGGACAGCTCTTTATCTTTAATATTTCTACTAAGCGTTGACTTTAACTTCAATGTGCATGCAGGCGTGTCTATGTTTATGACTTCAAAAAGTAAATCGTTTGTCAGGTACGACTTTTCAAGACTCTTGTTTAACCCCGTCACACTGTCCATGGCTGTATCATAATGCCTGATTCCTAGCGATACATTTGTGCTATAGTACCGTTCCTCACCGAACAGGACTGATCGCATAGTATTGTCTAAGGTTATGTCTAATTTTTCGCACTCATCGATTCTTCTAAGGATCAGAAATATGATTTGCTCATTTTCAAGAGTTAAAAATTTGGTGGCTAACTGGAGTTCACATAAGCCCACCTCATACGAATCACGCTCCATCTCAATGGGTCCGTGGAGTTCTGTCACAAAGTTGGCGAGAGTGTTGTTAGGATGTACAGACAGAGAAGAAGAGGACGGGAGTGTGACTAGAAATGGTTAGGCGCTAGTTGCATACTAATTAAGCTTCATTATTGCAGCAGCTTTTATATAGGTGTTGAAGCTTTCTGGGTAACCCAGCCATTTCACAAGGTACATTTTTCTCTTTCCTGAACCTTTGCTGCCTAAAATTTTTTAAATTTTAACCCTCAGCAGGTACCATCAAAATACTTACGCATTTAGAACCATGGGGTCAATATGACCCCATTTTAAAAAATTGATAAAAAATAGTTTTTATTGCTTTTTTGTTTATTATGATACCAAAAGAAAAGAACACGTTTATTTTTCACATTTTACAATGAAATCAGTAACAAATTAATTTCAAACTTTGCAAAATTAGCATTTACTAAAGAGCTATCCAAAACTCCATCAAAATAATTACGCATTTAGAACCATGTGGTCAATATGGCCCCATTTTAAAAAAAATTGATAAAAAATAGTTTTTATTGCTTTTTTATGTTCTTTATGATACCAACAGAAAAGGAGATGTTTATTTTTCACATTTTACAATGAAATCAGTAACAAATTAATTTCAAACTTTGCAAAATTAGCATTTATTAAAGAGCTATCCAAAACTCCATTGAATACTCGCATTGGCCAGCGATTTGTCTTCCTTGCTGTAATAAAAAAAGAGTGCATTTCTGATCATGGCTATCGACGCCTCCTTTGTTTCGGTTGTAATAAATATTTATTTCTTCCTTTCCAGTTATCTCATCTTCATTTTTTGCAGAGTAATAACGTCTAACATATCATCCCTTATGAATAAGTTGAATGCATATTCGGGAGATCTTCTAAGAATTTTATCATTTCAGTTTCGCTAAATAATCTTTTATTTGACATTTTTGTAAAGAGGGACTAATAATACTTTAGAAATAATACTTTAGAAATAATAATACTTTAGAAATTTATAAAATAATCTGAAAAAAAAAATGAAAAAAAATTAGTTATGTTACACATTCAGTACCATGGGGTCATGTTGACCCCATCGTCATAAAAATACCCCATATCTACCTAATTACTCGTTATATGACAACGAAAACTTGTGAGCAAAACATTCAGTCATTAATAAACGAATGCATGTGAGCACGATAACCATCGTGGCGGATTTTTAATAAAAAATAGTCATTTGAAATACCCTGGGGTAATATTGACCCCATGGTACCTGCTGCGGGTTAATCACACTTTTTCCTAAATTAAATGTCACTTTCTGCAACTCCTCGCGGTAAAAGCCTCCAGCGATCTCTTCCCCATTCAAATCTTCTACGTAATACATCATTATCTCACTTTAGGGCTCATAGCACGAACTTTAAAAATCTTACGTGTCCATCCTTGCTCAAATCCCTTCGCGAATTTATTTCGAACGTGATAGCCTTACATAATCATTAATTTGGAAATGTGTAGAGTGTGGTGGCGCTGCTCCATCTGTTCTCATCTCTGGCAGCGCACTTCTTTCTAAAACTTCGTTAGGCGTTGTGCCAATCGTACGGTGGTGTGAACGGTTGTATGATGAAGCCAATGAACCGAGAACGTTTATATATCTGTATGTGTTTTTATGTGTAAAATAGCGATGCATGCGCTCCTTTATGGTACGTTGAATTCCATCAACCCTAGGGGCCTTATGTATAGAACTGCTAGTGTAGTAACTGATATTAAACTCTGTCAGCATGTTCTGAAAAGCGCGGCCTATAAATTCTTTCCCCATATCCGTACAAAAATAGCCACGAACCCTTTCTTCTTTTAACATCAACGTTTTGATCGCTTTAGCAACTGTTTCAGGCGATTTATTCTTCAGGGGAATTAGCCACAGATATCTAGAGAATACATCTATTATGAATAGGATGTAGCGGTATCCGTCATTATACACTGAATATCTTTGCATGTCTGTTAAATCCGCCTGCCAAATAGAGTCAATCGAATCCGCGGTTGTCTTGGCCGTTTTAAACCTTTTTCTCACCGGTTTATGAAGTGTATAAGCATCCTGTTCCCGCAAAACCGCTCAACATCTTTTTTCCTTACACCGTAAACACCTCTGTACAGTCTATTAACGCCACCATAGGAGGCGGGGTTAGAAATGTCATAATAGCGTTTACTTAATATGTTAGCCATTTGCGTATTTTAGAGACACGTGGATAAGGTTGGCCGTTTGTTCTCTTCTTTCTCCTCTTCAGAGACGCTGCTGCTGGGGGATGGCGTACTCAGTTGTGACACATGCGAGACTTGATCCAAGTCTTTTAACCTATTCAGATTACCTATCAATGTTTTGGGGACATTTATTTGTTGTAGTCTTGCTTTAATATGCTTCCATCCTGTTGGCGAGGGTCTGTCCCACTTTCTCACCAGATCATGAACAATATCAACGATATTGGATCCTTGTACCCTTGTTCCTTCAACAATGACCTCGCCTGTATCGGCCCACTGTATGATGGGGTCCTCACTCAATAGATTATAAAGACTTAAGCCTTTATTCCTCAATGTATGTGGGAGGCTGTTTTTTAGCACATGTTCGATGTGTTGTGTTCCGTTGTTCTTTGGTTGGTCATCTCTAACGTCGGGGCCAGGTCCTGTGTCGCCATGCTCAGCACTACTCGCGCTGTGCCTAATAACCACGGGGAGCTCTGTCGGATTCTTATAATCTTCGTACTCATGAAGAAATTTCTGCAAAGCCTCTTGGTACAAGATCCTTTTCTCATCAGGTGACTTTTCACTGTTTAATAGGGTAGCAACTCGCTTTCCATTCTTTTAAGCCTACTTTTACGGGGTTCTAGAGCCGTGTCTGGAATCTTTGAACTTTGCAATGAAGCATACACCTCGTGCGGAATCACAACCACCTTCTTCATTATATTAATCTAGTCAGTAAAGGACCCAAAACTGAAAATAAGATGGGTAGGAATGATCCTCCTCTTTGTACAATAATTCGCTTTTTCTTACCCACAGTTTGACTTTTATGAGCGAGCGCTCGTATTATGTTCTTGTAACGACGTAGCGAGCCTTCTGAGAGGGTTTCATTGGCACATTACATTTTATAACATTAAGACAGATTTCACAGATGCATTTTAAAAAGTCAGAGTCGATATTTTTAACAAACATCTGTTGCAGTGCCCGGGGCAATCGTTGATAGATTTTTATTAATTCACGATATTTCTTCAGCCTATTTGTCATTCTGGAATATACACCGTTTCAGGTTCGCTTGGGAATATATTCGTTCTTAGAAGCACCCTAAACGTGTTTCGCGGGTGAAGGTCACAAAGCAAATATCCATAACGCTGGTTTGTGGCCTCTTTATAAACCTCCAAAAACTCCTTACGCTGATTCGGGAACATTTGATTGGCTAATACCCCAATTTGTGACATCTCTACGTTGTGCGAATAAGACTAGATATTGTGTATTTAGCGACACATCGCGCATGTATCTATTTTTGAAAAATAGATTCTGGTTGATGAAGAATACGCTTATGTTAAGATGGTGGGAGAACACTGTAAATGTCTCGGCAAACGTTTTATCCATTTCCAACATGAGATCGTCAATTACAATAACTGTATGTCATTACCTTTAACGAATTAACGTCATAGACCCCCTTGTGGAACAAAATTTCATGGTACTCGTGAACACTGATGATACGTCGAATAGCACCATATACTTTATGCACAAATTTTGAGAACATCTCCCCTTATCTTTAATGATTTTAAGCATAAATACAGTTTTTCCACATCCTGTAGGGCCAGATATAATACATGTGGAGGGCTTGTGAACCTGAATTTTTCTACAGATTCCATCTTAACACGTCACACCCCTAAGTGGGTCATTTACAAAATATTACAAATTTTGAGTGCTGCTCCTTATATTTTGTTTTCTTCTTCCACAGAACCGTGAATGACGACGATGTACAGCACCCCATCATCGATATCACAGACGAACCCGTTGACCGTGCAGTCAGAATCCATCCCCGCTGACGAATCCTCACCAGCGATACCTGTAGCACGCGCAGTTCAAAGCGGAGGCATGATGAAGAGCCCACCACGTCAGGTATAAAGCGCGCCAGGATTGAGCCGGTTGTTAGACCACCAGTAATAGAGCCCCAACCTTCTACGTCTTACGACACAACCCCCACAATAGTACCTTCCTCAAATATACCCCTTATTCAATTCCGGGTACATCCTCCACAGCAGCTTCTCGTTCTGTTGAGGATGGCATAACATTCGAGTTGGTGCGCACCGCTACCCCACCCCGGCCTTGACTAGAAATCGGTATATAGTCAGGGTTGATCCTAGATCCATGTATAGCAATGGTGTTGAACACGGACTACGGCGCATAGTTGAACGTATTGTAGAGTTTGCCCTTCAGAACCGCGACGAACGTGAAGTCAGGACGAGGCTGTCCTTCGGATTCGGGTCAGATGACGGAGATGTAGATGATTTTTGGTAGTAATAGTTCAGACGCTTGGCAGCTGAAGATATAGAGTATATATTAGGCCGTATAATGCAGGCCTCTCAAAGTAGTATAGCCTTCAATATGGACAACTTCACGGTAAATATTGACCGTGTATTCCGTGTTGCGGGTCATAGTGCCACACCTTATACTCTTAACTTCAATTCTCAGGCTATTTATAGACGGCATATAAACGCCGATCGTGGTTGCGGCTTTATAGCAGTAGTCTTGGCCCGTATGTTTACTGTACTAAATACACGGGTCAAAAACATTTGGTTGCCTACGGTAGTGGAGCGTGCCCGTAAACTAGCTGTAGACTGTAAACTTGAATTTGACTGTAATATGGGTCCTGAAGAGCTGAGAAGGGTAGAACAGGAAATGAATGCTCGTATAGTTGTATTTGGAATGGATGATCGTCGTAGGACTGTGTATGTTTTTAAAAGCAGTGTGAGAGATCGTACAAGACCCCTACTTATTTTAGGGCTGTCAGGAACAACATATCTACCCATCCGTAATATAAGGGACCTTTACGCGAGTTATGATAAAAGTCGAAAATATGGACGACATCATGATTTGTGTAAGGGATGTATCGAGTTTGCGGATGATATAGTGAAACATTGTAAAGATTGCCACATGGTATGTGAGCAGTGTAAAAGCTCCAAATGTGAAAGCCGTGTAGTTGAAGCTGAGAAGAGGGATTGTGATGTGCGTAGACGCACATCTTTCAATAATAACTGTTTTGAGCTCCATAAATCAACTGGCACGTGCAGGAAAATGAAAATCTCTGAATGTGGTATGTTTCATATAATGGATAATTGGGAAAAGTTTTAGCACAAATGTGATGAAATTCACTGTTCTACATGCCATGAGAAATATAAGGCGGTTGGAGTAAAGCATGTATGTTATATGAAAGACGCCAAGCCTGAAAACAGACCTTGTATAACTGTGTACTACGATATAGAAACATATACGAATGCTGAAACCAAAGAGGTTATTCCACATTTACTTATAAGCCAGACTATCTGTGATGAGTGTATGGAGAGCGAGTGTGATGAGTGTCACAAATGTGGTAAACGGACAAACGTTTTTAAAACGAATGCCCACGATAGCCCTGTGAAACTCTTTGTGTCCTATATTGTCAAGTTAGCGAACAAGTTCAAAAAAATGACTGTGTATATTCTCCCCCATAACGGGGCAAAATTTGACACACAGTTCCTTTATAAGGAGTTGCTTGAGCACGAGTCATCTGAGATATTTACAGGTGATCCCTTGAAAAGAGGCAACAAACTAATACAGATGCAAATAAGAGGTAATGTACAGTTTAAAGACACTTTATTATTCACACCTTGTAAATTAGCAAAGCTACCCAAGGTGATGGGCGTAGCCGCTGAAGTTTCAAAAGGATATTTCCCTTACACATTCCTCACTAGCGAAACTTTAAATTACGTAGGACTACCTCCACCCAAACATTACTTTAACTATGAATGTATGAGTACAGATGAACGTGAAGATTTTGACCGATACTACAACAGTTTTAATGAATGTAATCCTTATAATATAGCTGATGAATGTGAGCGTTATTGCGTGAATGATGTGCGCGTGCTTAGAGTATGTTTCCAGGCCTTTAGAAGGATGTACATAGGTCGTTTCAAATGCGATCCGTTGCAAGTCGCAACCACCATCGCCTCATTATGTTTTACGGTGTTCAAGAATAACTTCATGCCTAAAGACACCTTAGCCGTTATCCACAGAAACAATCCCCGCAGTTATGGGCACAAGGCTATTTACTGGCTCATACACCTACAGCAGCAGACAGGTGTATACATAAAGCATGCCCGCAACACGGGTGAAGTACCCATTAAGGTTAATGGTCGTGTTTTTTGGGTTGATGGTCTAAGTGAAAACCGTGCCACTGGTGAGAAGACTGTGTACTCCTTTAACGGTTGCTGGTGGCACGGATGCCCCCGTCCTGAGTGTGGAATCGTAGGAGATATCCACGGTAGATCTCCTGCCGACAGTCTTGCGTGGACCCGCACCCGCGATCAACTTATAGGCTCCCAGTTCACTCACAAAGTCTTGTGGGAGCATGAGTATGATGCACGGATGGAACAGATGGACAGTACCGTGAAGAAATAAACACGATCAAACGTTCAATGGTGCTGGATCCTCTCAAATGCGGTGATAGCTTGTTCGGAGGGCGTACAAATCCCTTCAAGCTATACTTTCCGTCTACGGAGGGCGTGAAACTCCATTACTACGACTTCTGCTCTTTATACCCCTACGTGATGAAGAACAATCCGTACCCGTAGGTGCACCTGAAAAAATGGTGGGTCCCACCATACCAACCATCGAGGAGTTTTCAGCTAACTTGAATGAGCGCTACTTTGGACTCTCTTTCGTAGACGTGCTCCCCCCTCGCGATTTATGGATGCCGATCTTACCCGTCGTTATAGATCACAAGCTCATGTTTCCCCTGTGCGTGAAGTGCGCAGAAGAGAACAACGGTGATTGTGACCATACAACCCACCAGCGTAAGATCAGAGGTGTATATACAAGCCCTGAGCTGGCCCTAGCCGTTCGCCATGGGTATAGAATAATGAAGATACATGAGGTGTGGAGGTTTCAGAAGCTACCCAACCTTTTCACACCATATATAAACGCTTTTTTGAAGGATAAGGTTGAGGCGTCAGGATATCCGCGAGGGGTTGATACCGAAGATGAAAAAAATATACCGTGCTTATATTGACCGATCCCAAATTGTTAAGAATCCTGGCAAGCGCTTTAGTGCAAAGTTGTGTCTAAACAGTCTTTGGGGAAAGTTTGCGCAGAATACCGGCAAAGGGAACGTCCATTTGGCACAAAGTTATAGTGAAGTCTGGGATTATGCCAACGCCCCGATAAAGAGGTTATGGAGATCGTGAATGTAGGTAATACTTACATAATAAAGTAAAACAATTCCGAATTGGCAACAGATACCTCACGGGTTACAAACATACCTGTAGCCAGTTTCACAACGGCCTACGCCCGCATCAAACTTTGGGGTCTATTGCACTCTCTTGGACGGAGGGTGTTGTACGCTGACACAGATAGCGTGATATTCACAGCGACGGAAGGTGAATACATGCCTCCTATTGGTGAATTCCTCGGAGAGTTGACTGATGAGATCAATGATGAGTATGGTGACATCGCATACGCCGACTCTTTTATCTCAACAGGGCAAAAAACCTAATGGTACGGGTGAGGGTAGGAGATGATAGGAAGTATATCGTGAGGGCTAAGAGTATCACGCTTAACCATGCGAACCGTTGCGTGGTTAACTTTGACTCGTTGAAGGATCTATTGTGCTTGGATGATAATGAGGGTGACCAGCGACCCCAACTGACTGTGGAGACGCACAATTTTCAGGTGCGGGTTTGTGAAGGAACTTAGGGGCAAGAAGGTATGCCGTAACACCTATAGGAAGCGTTACCAGGTGCCTGGTACCTATGCTACCATACCCTTTGGCTACCTTAATCCTTGATTGTATTTATATATGTGTATTGATATGTTTATTTACCACGTATATTTGTTTCAATTAAGGTTTCATTTTCTCCTTTGCGTGCGTGCGTGTGTGTGTGTACAGTAAAAAGCTAAGCTCCGCCCACTGTAAGATCGGCAACGTGAGTCCTGCCGCTACCTGAGCATATCTCTATCCCTGCGTGCTCAGTTGACCTCTGCATACCCTTGAGCTCAGACGTGTGTTCTCCCGCGTAGAAAAAATAGTAATGGCTACCTTTAATATTGCGTGTTCAACGTTTATGAAGTGGTATTCGGCAAAGTGCCAAGATGTGGTGGATACTGAAAAACTCCTATTCCCCCCCTCTTGATACTTTTAAGGCTACATTGAGCCGCGCGAAGGACCAAGATGTTTAAATACTCTACCGGTATTCTGGCAAGGGCATTGTAGGATTTCGTAGTAAAAACGATGTATTGCAGTGTGTTGTAGGCCTAACCTTTATAAAGGCTCATATATACCGCGAAGTAGAAGAAGCAACACGTTCAGAAGATAAGCAACGGTTATGGATAGTGAGTCTTGTTGATGAGTGGTGTGACAAGCGATATTATGTCATGTTACACCATACCGACTACTCGTACCCTACGGTTGAGAATGTAAATCTTGTCATCATGGAGAATCTTAAGTACAGTATTTTTACCACTATATTAATATATATCATGACGAGGTTTGTAGTGAGGTTGTTGCTAATGGTCTGTGTGAGTTTTTAACAGATTTAGAGACGAGTATCGCATGTTAAACACAAAGGATAAATATGGGCATATGTTTCTCTCAAATTGTGCATCAGATTGTGAAGATGTTTAGTTTGTGGAAATGAACGTCTGGTGAGTGATGAAACATTAAAGCCGGTAGTGTTTCATGTAGCGGAAAATTTTGTTTGTCCAAGGGCACAATACTTCGAATAAGCCTGTACACGCTTCAGCAGTGTGACTCGCTCCCCCCCAACGAGCCACCCTCCCGTGTACCTCACGAATCACACGAGTTCGAACAAACCCGTACACGTTTCACCAGCGTGACTCACTCCGCACGTCGAGCCGTTCCGTCCACCTGCGGCTCATAGTCATCTCAGAGCTTGAACCGTGTGGACGTGCGAATACGATGAACTTTCTTTGAGAAGCATTCTCAACGCCTCGTACGATGTCTCCGTGACGAAGTCATTGCGCGTGTTCATGCGTGAAACCGGCACCATTAAGTATGTACTTGAGACGATTTGGAGGTAAGCAAACTCTGGTAAACGTAATGTTATTTACTTAAGTGTTGAGGAGATGAACAGAATCTTCGTGATAGTTGAGAAGTGGGTAGAGTACCGTTATAAAATACCTGCAGGTGTAGGTACAAGAAGAGAGCAGATTAGTGACGCCCCCTCATATGCCGTTCTTTGCACGTTGTGTATAAATAATGAACAGCCGTGCATTGATATACGACTGATGTGGAAGAATGCATCTGATAATAACGTTCTTGTCCCCACGTGAAAGCTGAAGCATATATTAGACGCTCGTGTTACGGATATGATTTATTTTCACACGGTTCTTGAATACGCATACACCGCTCTGCTCGACAGATTTATCGAATGTAGGAATGAACAAGGCGAGAATGGTCTAGAGCTGGATGAATATTTAAAAGGTTTAGATTCTTCGAAATATCCTGAACTTTGATACAAAGCACTTGAGCGGTACAGGGCAGAGCTTCTCTATACTGTTCACCCTGAAGAGCTGTACCTCTATATAATGAATAGCTGTCGTTACGACTTCGAAGATTATTTCAATTGCCGCTATGCAGAGTGAAGAAGAGTTCAGAATTGAAAAGCTCGGGACGGTAAGAAAAAAACCCTCGACTGGAAAGGAGTGTTTATAAACTTGTATTTAATAATGATGTTGTGGTTAACGATGACCTTTTTTTACGTGCTCTTTATTGTGTTCTAGCTGTGTTTAAAGATAACTTGCCAACCGAGTGTAAAGTGGGCACAAAAATAGTATTGAACGATATGAAAGCCATTTATTTCGAGTATAGGCATCCGTACAAGTTAAACGATGAAGTGTTACTTGGACGGTTTTACAGCGTAGTACAAAGTAATAACGATGTGGATGTAGACTCGATTACGTGTGAGTTTAACATTTTGCACCGTAGAACATAAAGAATGGATATTAATTTATTTAATTGTGTATATATATATATATTAATATATATATATATATATATATATATATATATATTTCCTGTACTAATATGCAATTAATTATACGTTTCGTATATTATTATTTTCAATTACGTAATAAACCCCATAGAACATAAGGGATGTATATTTATTTATTTAATTGTATATATATATATATATATATATATATATATATATATATATTTCCTGTACTAATATGCATTTGATTATACGTTTCGTATATTATTATTTATAATATATTTAATTATTTAATATAACTGTGTATATATGTATATATTTTTTTTCCTGTACTAATATATTGATAATACAACGTTTTGTATATTTTTTATTATATATTTCCCGTTCGTGTTTCTTATGCTATTATTATTTTTTATCATATATATATATATATATATTCCATTGTATATTTATTATATATTCATCGTCCGTATGCTATTATTATTTTTGACCATATATATTCCATTCTATATTTATTTTCTATATATTTCCATTAATTCACCTAAATAAACAGAATGGTGTAATGGTGTTTTATTTAATTCTTTTGGTTGTACACGGAATTTAATTATATCAGTTGGCTGGCTTCTAAAGCGGATTTCTAAACCAGAATATATACATTAATTAAATAAATAGCGCTATCTGGCAACTCAACCTGTACACCTGAACAAGCCATTTACGCCTTCTAAGTCAACTGGCAGATTAAGCCAGAATATATGCTTTAATTAAATAAATAGCGCAAACTGGCAACTCAACCTTCTAAGCCAACTGGCTAATTAAGCCAGAATATATGCTTTAATTAAATAAATAGTGCAAACTGGCAACTCAGCCTTCTAAGCCAATTGGCTGATTAGGGTCCCTATAAGACAACGACCGCTCGGCTAATGTCTTAATATGTGTTTGGCTCCTGCCAGGCGAACACCTCTCTTCCTTCCTCTCCTTCTCCTCTCTCTTTCTCTTGGGATAACTCCGCCTCCAAGTTGCATAACCCCTTGTTGTTTTTGCAACATTCCCCCTCCCCCTTGTCGCATAACTTGCAGCATTCCCCTTGTTGCATAACAAATTGCAACAGCCCCTCCCCTTGCTGCATACCCCTTTGCAACATTGATCAGTATTGCATTGTAACATTGCACTTGCAGAGACAAAAACGAAAGAGATTGTATAGGCAGGGTGTCGGCACAGATGCACAGTTCTTTAGAACAACAGGGAGGAGACCACTAGGACCGCACGCCTTCCTAGAGTTCAGCCCAGATAGGGAAGAAAAAACATCTTTAGAAGAGATTTTAATTTCAGATCTAATTATGTCAAAAGGGGTAGGAGATGGAGGGACAGCACGGGAATCCTCCACGGTTAAGTTGGAAGCGAAAGTTTGAGCGAAGAGTTCAGCTTTATCAGAAGAAGAAACGGCAACTAAGCCGTCGGAATGGAAAAGAGGAGGGAAAGAAGAAATAAATTTGTTGGAGGTGTTTTTGGCTTGGTACCAGAAAGAGGGAAAAGAATTAGTTACTGTAGATAGATTTTCACTTTTTTCCTGATGAATGAATTTTTGGCGAGTTGAAGAACAGGTTTTGCACGATTCCATGCAGAATTATACGCAGAGTGAGAATCGGGAGTTGGATGGTGAAGGTACCTTCTGGAAACCTGCATTAAGATGGAATGTACACCTCCATGTCCGAGAGAATCACCTTAGTGATGCGTCCAGCGTACTCGCAGGGTCCACGACCATGGAAGCAGTAATCACTGCATGGGAAATCAGAGAAGTACTGCCAAAGGGACCCCCAGTCGATGACTCCAAAGTGCCATCGTCACCTTCTTTTGAGAGAATCCAAAGTTCAAACTGAAAGAATAGGGCAGAAAACAAATATAAGGTTGTTGTCGGAGAAGCCCAACAGAGAAAAAAGTTTGACAAAGTGAGAAGAAAGATGAATGGTGGGAAATGTATCCAGAATGTTGGGCCTGTCCCCAAGGCGATCGGAGATACAAGTAGAGAGCTGTACAATCTGTTCACGGTCATTCAGGATAGAAAAGTTGGAAGCTAGTTCATCAGCGATGTTAGTGAAATGGGAGTAAAGTCAAAGGTGGTGGTGAACATTGAAATCACCTAAAATGGAGATTTCAGCAAAAGGAGAGTAGAATAGAATGTATTCCGCTTTAGAAGTGAGGTATTCAAAGAATTATGGATAGTCAGTAGAATTAGGAGAAAGGTAGACAGCGCAGGTGCATTTAGTTTAAAGTTAGCATGTAAGCCGGAACCAAAGGGTATAGAATTCTGAATACGAGAGCAAGTTAGATTGTTTCGTACATATACATAACATCCACTTTTGGAGTGAAACTGAGTATAAAGAAAGTAAGAGGGTACAGGAAAAGGGTTGCTATTAGTCGTCTCAGACACGACACCTAAGTTTCAGTGAAGATGAGAAGGTAAGGTTTAGAGGAGAAGTAGTGTTCAACAGATTAGAAATTTACAGTAAAGAAAGGCCACAACAAGGAATGTTGCAGAAGTTTATGAAAAGTGAATCAGACAGAGGCAGATGATATGTTGAATGGATAGTAGCAGAACAAGCTCAACTGCTAGGGTCTGCGTTTCAGGTATCGGCAGTGGGAGATGGGGGCCAGAAGTTGGAACATTTATGGCCCCTCCCAGTGGACTCCGTGGGTCTTCAAGACGTTGAAATTTTATTTTTTATCATCTTCAGAAGAGTATGTAATATGAAAAATGCATGTATGTTGTGAGAAATAGGGGTCGAAATGTGTGTCTGAGAACATACTGGATTGCTCACAGAGTGGATGAGACACGGAAAAAGATCAGCTAAGGGCACTATTGCAGTTGAGTACCCAAACCCAACAAATTCAATTACATTAAAACAAAAATTTAAAAGACAAATAAAACAAACAACTCATTCTGTGGGATATGATACCCGGTTAGGTTAATTGAATGCTTGGTTAGGTCAACTGTACGCTCTTGACGATTGGTTATGTTAAGTCGTGATATTTTCGTTAAAACTAACGAAAATATTACAACTTAACCTAACCAATTGTCAAGGGCATACAGTTGACCTAACCGGATATTATATCCCACAGAATGAATTATTTGCTTTATTTGTCATTTAAATTTTGTTTTAATGTAATTGAATTTGTTGGGTTGGGATACCCAACTGCAATAGTGCCCAGCTAAGGATGACAAAAGAAACAGGAGTTTCAGCACACCTTGTCTCCTGCCAAGCTTGCTACCCACCCCTCGGAATATTTGCCTGGTCGATTGGTGTCTACAATCTCCCCCATTCTATTACAATGGTTATTATCCTTCACACTAAACCCAATATTTTCCAAATAATCTAACTTTTCCCAAGTAAAAACACATACGGCAATGCCCATATGGTAGAATCTGCTAAAATATTCCAGTGTGTCACGCAAAGGTTTTTTGCATTAAACTCTTGCAACAGAGATGTCATTCAAGAGTATAACTCATATTACTCTTGTTCAACGCACTGGCGAAAGTTTTAACTAAAATTAAAATTTTGACCGATATTATATCATAGTTGTTTTCAATTTCTCCACCTTTGTAGACTGTCAAATCCTCCAGAAAACATGAAAAGTTATGCAAATACTCAATATAATAGTGCTACTAATTCTGAATGGGACATAGTCAGATCTGAAACCAACATTTTAGTTTGATAGTGATGCATCAATCTGGGTACTGTATTTCCTGCAATAGAGTTAAGAACCATGAAGTTCAAATTAGATAATACAGGTTGTTCACAAAGTCCTGTTCCAGTTTTACAATTTTGTTACAACAAAACCAAAAGAGGTAGAATAATGCAGTTTTTTGCATTTTGTTGCTTATAATGAAGTTTTATCCTTGACTTACAGGCTGTAATTCGAGTGTCAAGTTGCTATTGATAGAAACTTGAACGAAAAATGGCGACTACACAGGAGAAAGCTCAACGTGTAATCTGGTTTGCGGAATCAAAATCAGTGACAACTGTTCAACGGAATTACCGCCGTCAATATGGCAAGGATTCCCCCTCCAAACTCAGCATTACGAGGTGGTTTTGCAAGTTTTGCCATGACTCGTCCAAAAGACGCTTCAACGCAGCCCTAGAAAGTCTATTCGTCGTGCCTAAAGTGAACTGCAGCTATCAAGACCAACGGTGCACAAAGTTGTACAGGAGAGATTGCATCTTTACGCGTATAAAGTGCAAATAGTCCAAGCTTTACACACCAGATTACACATTGGGCTTTCTCCTGTGTAGTCGCCATTTTCGTTCAAGCTTCTATCAATAGCAATTTGACACTCAGATTACAACCTGTAAATCAAGAATAAAACTTAATTAATTAAGCAACAAAATGAATAAAACTGCATTATTCTACAGTATCTCTTTTGGTTATGTAGTAATAAAATTTTAAAACCGGAACAGGACTTCGTGGACACCATGTAAATAAGCCCTTCCAAGTTCCAACCAAACGTCACGTACTTATCTTAACCTTGAATGCTAATATGATAGGCCTAATACAGGCCTCCAACTAGCTTTTATATACATTCTTATTAGACCCAATTCAGTAGCTTAGTAACCTATCTAATTACATAAATTAATAACATTTATATTTTCATGTTATATTACATCAGAATTCACAGATTCGTTAAGCAAAATATCTTTAATTAAGTACTAGGCCTAATTTATTTGCAATAAATTAACTTCAAAGAGGGCCTAGCCTACAGTAGGCCCAGGTTTGACATTCTCTATAATTAGAAGGAAAAACATCTTCTAGAGGATGTGGAATAAGAAATGAGTAGTTTAGCTAGGAAACGGCAAAAACTACAAATTTTTCAAACGCCAAAACCATCCTAGAGTTTGAACTTCATTGGTACACTTAAACTTGAATAATTATTATTAAAATGATATATCTATTATCAAAAGATAAAGCTTTTAACTAAAACACATTTGAAAACTAAATTCATTCGTTAAGTAGGAAACTAATTCTAAAGTTTTAACAACACAAAAATATCGCTATTTCGTCGACTTGCTTTGTTTGTCTGAGGTTTAAGATTGAAAACGTTTTAGCCCGGAAGCGCATTAGTGGATCTCCTGAACATATTGCAAGTTGGGTCTATGCCAGCCTATTTCTTTTTCCCTATTATCATAACCTACCGTAGGCTTACTGCAGTCTACTGCAAATATTCGCATTATATCAGTAAAAATAATATCCACAGATTCACTATCAAATATAAAATAAATAACAACTCTAAAAATCACTCATACTATTTTCGGTTACCAAATGTCGTCGGTCCAGTAAATTCTTTTATGAAACCGATGGTCATTAAAAATATCCCCCCATTAATGGAATATTAATACGTAATACTGTAGTTGAAAATTATGATTTGCTGTTTTACATTATTTTTCTACAAATTTCTCACTAAATTCATAAACAGGTTATAACAGTATTTAGGAAAATTTATGTTAAAATTATATACTTTTATACTGCTGAATATAAGAGTAACATTAAAAAGACTGAGTAAGATCTCTCCATACTGTTTGCCTCTCTAGTGTATATATATATGTGTGTAAAGGGAGGGTTCTGTATATAATTATATTACTTACTTTTGTTTACTTTTGTTGAGTTTGAACGACGGTTCAGGATCGACCTGCGGTCGACCCCTCTGCAGCATCCCGCCTCATTTGTGGGACTTGGTGAAAGAGGGAATTGCTCTCTGATCTCCTCCTTCCCTCGTAGCCAGCCACGCATGGCTGGTCAGGGACTTTGCACAAGAATCTGTCCAGCTGGTTCTTGAAGTTATTCAGGTCGGTGTGCTGGAGATTCCTCACTTCTTTTGGAAGGAAATTGAAAAGCTTTGGGCCCCGCATTCTGAGGGTATTTTCCATTCTCGTTTTCATGGCTCCTTGTTCCACCGAAGCTGGGACCGTACAAAATCTGCCTCTTCTCTCATTCCAGTTTGTTTCTATTTCATTTCTGAGGTGAGGGAGAGAGCCCTCAAGTATTTTCCATATGTATATTATTGTGTACCGCTCGCGCCTTCTTTCAAGAGAGTAGAGTTCCAGGGATTGTAGTCGAGACCAGTAGTCTTCACCTTCCGTTTCCCCTATCTTAGACGTAAAAGTCCTTTGTATAGCTTCAATGCTCGCAATGTCTCTTTTTCTGTGTGGGCTTGTGAGTACTGAGCAATACTCAATTATTGGTAGGACTAGACTCTTCCATAATTTGAGCATGATGTTTGCTTTTCTGCTGCGGAAGCTCCTCCAGATGATTCCCATTATTTTTCTAGCCGTTGTGATTTTGATTTTATAGTGCTCTCTGAATTCTGCATCCGACGACATTATTACTCCAAGATCCCTGACTTGTGGATTTGGTGTTATCTGTTTGGTTTGCAGAGTTTTGTACCTTTTTTCTGTAGCTCTTTGTTATTACAATATCTTAGAAGTTGGAATTTTTCTTCGTTGAACTTCATATTGTTGTCTTCTGCCCACTGGAATAATGTTTCAATGTCGTTTTGTAGTTTTCTTATGTCATCTTCGTTCAATATTTCCTTACATATCTTTGTGTCATCGGCGAAGCATGATACAATACTGTCCTTAATATCTGCATCAATATCTGCAATCATTATTATGAACAGCAAGGGAGCTAATACTGTCCCTTGTGGGACAGAGCTCACGACTTCCGAGACTTCCGATTTAACTCCGTTTACCACCACTCTTTGCGTTCTTTGCGTCAAGAAATTAAATATCCACCTTCCTAGCTTTCCAGTAATTCCTGTATCCTTAAGTTTGTATGCTATGATTCCATGGTCACATTTATTGAAGGCTTTAGCAAAGTCAGTATATATTACATCAATCTTTTGTCCTCGACACAATGTTCCTAATATTTTCTCCTGGTGGTCTAGTAGCTGTGACAGGCATGATCTACCCGCCCTGAAGCCATGTTGATTTGGGTTGCATAAGTCTTTTTCTTGTAGGTAGTAGGTAGTTTTGTCTCTAATTATGCGTTCAAAACACTTTATAGGGTGTGAGGTGAGAGCCACTGGCCGATAATTTTTGGGCATTGCTCTGTTACCACCTTTAAATAGGGGGTCAATGTTCGCGTTCTTTAAGAGGAGTGGAATTTGTCCTGTGTTGAGTGATTTCCTCCATAGTAAGTATAGCGATTTTGCAATACTCTCTGCATTTCTTCAGAAATGTGGCACTCCATGTGTCTGGCCCTGGCGATGAATTGTCTCGCATCTGTGATAAGGCCGTAATTACAGCTCCTTCCGTGAACTCGAAGTCCATTAATAGGTTTGTGCCGGGATTTGTTCTTGGTTGATCTGTATCAATGTCGGAAAACTCGTCTGGGTTTTTCCACTTCCATCTCGGACTTAGGGCTGCTAAACACATTTAAATTGTTCCCAAAGCAGTTCACTTATTTCTTTCGGGTCATTTGTGTATTCGGCCTCCCCGTCTATCAACGGTCCAATACTCTCCTTACACTGCATTTTTCTTTTCGCAAAAGTGTAGAAGTATTTTGGGTTATTTTTTATGTTTTCTGCTACATTGTTTTCCTCCTCGTTTGTCTTATGTATGAATGTCTGCTTTAAGTCCATTTCTATTTCGCCAAGTTTCCTCTCTAGTTTGAGTCTCTTTGCATCAGTTCTGCATCTGTGGAGATGTTTTACGGTTTGTCTTCGTTGCCTGAATAGAGTCCTGATTTTCCTCTCGAGCTTGCTACGTTTTCTTTCCTGTCTCTCTGGAATATGTTTCAGTATTATAGGTTTGGTTTCCGTCTCTATTATACGTAGTATTTCTTGTGGAGTCTTCTCGTGTAGTAGCAATTCCCAATTTACCTCCTTTAAATTTTATTTACGTTTTCCCAATTTACTTTCTTTGAATTTATGTTTAAGCCTTCAAATATTCCATCTGCCTCTCTAGGATGCGTTTTCGGACCTCTGGGTGCGAACTTCAATTGTATATCGATGAGGTTATGGTCGGAGAACTTTGTGTGCGTTACTTTTTTATTTATCATTATCTCGTTGTTATTTGTCCAGATTAAATCCAAAACGTTCTCCTTTCTCGTGGCTTCACCGATTTCCTGGGTAAGGGCGTAATGTTCCATAATATCTAATGTTGCAATGAAACTTCTCAACATATATAACTTCGTCATTTTTCTTCCATGATATGAATGGGAAATTAAAATCTCCGAAAATTAGAATATTTGTTGCTGGAGTTTCAAGTAATTTTAATATTTTCTATTTCATTTGTAGCAAATTGGAATTCACTTTTTGTGGTGTTTGGCGGTCTGTAGATGTTCATAATGGTTAGGTTCAATTCTTTTACTTCTAATATAATAACTTCAACTGTGCTGTTTGATTTCTTTACCCTCACTTCACATGTGTAAGTGTTTTTCACGTAGATACAACACCCTCCTCCTCGTCTAGCCACTCTATCTGCTCTGTATATGTTGTAGTCCAGCAATGCTATTTCAGTATTCTCGATGCAGTTTTCACAGCCTTTTTCGCACTTATGTAAGTGTGTTTCCATTAGGCATATGATATATATGCTGGTTTCCGTAGCTAAATTTTGCAAGTATTGTAATTTGCAGTCTGCATGGTCCGTATAGAGGCCTTGTATATTTGTGTATAATACATTTACCGGGTTTCTAATATTCGTGTTCGATTCTCCTAAATGATGGCCGTTTCCTGGTCAATGTCGGTTCCTGTTTGGTGTTATTGGTTGGGCCGCTGCATTTTGGAGTATTGGGGTTGCGGCCCGTGATACCACTGTTGTTGTTGTATTATTGGTGGGTGGTGTTGAATAGGAGGGTGATGTGCGTAATGTTGTGGTGCATATGTTTGCGGCGTTCTGTCTCTCCTTGTTAGAAGGGCAAGCTGAGCTTTTATTATCCTCATTTCTTCTAAAAAATATGTTTCATTACTCTTGCTATTTCTTCTATGTCGAATATGATCTGTTCTTTCCTGTTCTCTTCTTTGCGTACCCTATATATATATATATATATATATATATATATATGTATGTGTGTGTGTGTGTGTGTGTGTGTGTATGTGTATGTGTGTGTGTGTGTGTGTGTGTGTGAAAATTAACAATGAATAATTCCTATATTCTTATATTCATTCCAATAATTCTTATATAACTCACATATTTATATAAATCCTTATACAGGGTGTTTCTAAAGTAACCATCTATTTTGGTGAAATAGGGGGATTTTAAACAATTGTTATATTGGCATAATGGTATGTGCATTGTCATACAAAATTCATGTATTTATAATATTTCAATTGCTTTACACGATTTTTTGTTAATTATTTTATTTTATTTTCAGACCCATATCATTGATGATGAATGTGCAAGAACGGGTTTATGTAGTAACATGCAGGATAAAAGACATGAAGTGCAATGAAATTAGAGAAAAGTTTGAGAGAAAGTTTCGTAAAACAGTCCCTAGAGACCAGGCTATTCGCGAATTAGTAAACAAATTTATGAGGACTGGATCTGTGCATGACGAGCGTAGATCTGGACGGCCAAGAAGATCTCACGAAAGAATCAAATCTGTTCAAGAAGCATTCGAAGAGGATCCACAATTATCGATTCGGAGGGCATCCCACAGATTAGAAATTCCACAAACAACGGTTTACAGAATTCTACGTTATGATTTAAAGAAAAAGCCATACCACATTCAAGTGTTCCACAACTTACAAGAAGAAGATTATCCACGAAGAGCAACAATGTGTGCCGAGCTTACAAATATATATATTTTTTCATGTTTTAAAGGTGTTTTTTTTATAATTCATATTATTTCGCAAAATAGATGGTTACTTTAGAAACACCCTGTATTTATATAATCCTTTTGTTCATTATATTCATATAATTCTTATATTTGTATACACGTATATTCATATATTCATTTTTACATCTATTTTTAAATTACTTAATCATGTTTTTAGAATTATCTTAATAATGTAATCTTGTTCATTCCTTGTATACATTCTCTCTTCGTTGTAAAAGATGAAGTCATGTCATGCTTAACGTTTAATTTTGAATCTTAAGCATTTAATTTTTGCTCACGTGCATGTTTGTTTGTAATTCGTGATGGGAAGGCATATTTCAATTTCCATTTTTAGTTAACTCGACAGATCATGATAACATCAGATCTAGAGCTAAAATAACAGTCTAGACCTTGCTGTAGCTAAAATATTTGTTTTGTCTTTAAATGTCTTACAAAGTAAATCAGCCTATTGAGAATAAAAAACAAAAACAGCTCAGCATTAAATAAAAATGATGTTAGTAAAAAATCAGTATAAAAGCTCATAAACTTTCTCCAATGTTAATTCTGAATTGGCTGATCTAATTTAGAGGCTGAGCATTACTTGTAACATTTTAGCAGTAAAACTACAGTAAGAAGAAATCTTTGTCTTCTCCTTCGAGCCTTGCTCTCTTCAGAGAACTTAGTCTTAAATAGAGAAAAATAATTTCCTGATACGTTACCAGAAGAATCGGGGAACCTTTAGAGAATTAGATAAGCTCCACAGAATCCTCCGATCCATTACAAGAAGAAATCGGAGAGTAGTATAGAAGAAAACTACTGCGATTCCCTATACGGTACCAGCTACTCCAGAGTAACAAATCCGTTACTGCCACCTAACCAGAACCCCAGTCAACTTCGAACCGACCAAGGCCATAGACGGAGAGGTTAACATATATATATATATATATATATACAGGGTGGGTAAAAAAGTTACTCCTTAGAGGTAAACTGTCGTATTAAAAAGGTAAGGGGACTAGAGCTCCCAAACTTCATAGATGCTTACCTTAGCATGTTGTTCGTCTTAATTGAGAAGTTACTCGATGTGTCCCCGTTCCTGCTCAACGCAGGCCTCCAAACATGGACGCCACTGATCAATACACCTGTCGAATATCAGTTAGATAGAGTGAAAGATATACTTTCCAACAAGATGAAGCCCCTGCTCACAGAGCACGCCAAACTGTCACATTCCTTGAGAACGAAACACTGGATTTTATCGTACCCAATTTGTGGCCGGCTAGTAGCCCCGATCTTTCACCACTAGATTATGGTGTTTGGGAAGCCCTCAAGTCCAAAGTTTACATCCCTGGTACTAATATAAGAGACAGGTGATCTACGCGAAAGAATTCTGCCCGGCTGGGAGAAGGTGTCTCAACGATATGTAAACAGGTGCATTGTTCAGTGGCGTCCACGTTTGGAGGCCTGCGTTGAGCAGGAAGGGGAACACATCGAGCAACTTCTCAATTAAGACGAACAACATACTAAGGTAAGCATCTATGAAGTTTAGGAGCTCTAGTCCCCTTACTTTTTTTTTATATGAAAGTTTACCTCTAAGGGGTCACTTTTTTTATCCACCCGGTACATACGGGATGAATTTCACAATTAAACACGTGAACCCTTGTGGGTTTGCATCATATATATATATATATTATATATATATATATATATATATATAGACAGGGTGGGAGAAAAGGCTTTAAGGATTTTATACATATAACTATTTAGTTAACAACATTATACAGATAAGTGTTGAGATGATAAAACAAATCAAACAAAAAGTCTATGAGAATTTCATTCATACAAATATTTTGTTGAATTGTAGTTTAATCTTCAAAGAGTTCTTCATCCGCTATGATACATTTGTGAATTCTCTCTGTGAAACTCTTCAGTGTTCTTCTGAAAATATCGAGTGAGAGCCATTTAGGTTCTTCATCTTTTCTGCAGCAAAATTTTGTCTCTCAGTAATTGGCAATAGCGTTTTCCATCCATCGTATCTCTTGATATGTCAAAGGAAAAGTGTCCTGACTAACAGGTACACGCCCAAACTGTTAGTGAAACCGTTTTAACAGGCTTACCCAATCATGTTCTCGGATTTTTTTTGCCCACTAGTGAACGTTGTTTATTACCTTTACTCGTTAAACCGAAGGCACATTCATCTGAAAATCTGATCTTTCCAAGGAAATCTGAATCAATGTTGAACTTTTGTCTCATTGCTTCAGCAAACTGCAGCCGTCTATCAGAATCATCGTCGTATATGAGCTGAGAGTAAATGGATTTGTAATCGTGGTACCTCTGTGATTTCAATGTTTTTTGCTACGGAAAATTTGGAGATACCCAATTCCTCTGAAGTTGTTGGATGGACTTGAAAACTGACGAGGACACTTTCTTTGTTGTTGTCTCCTGTCGTCGTTACTGGCCTTCCTTTTATTGGACGATCTTTTACCAGTCTCCCTATTTTCAAAAGTTTGAGCTTTCAGTATCGAAGAGTGGTTGCATTTGATGGTGGTTTATTATGTTTTTCTTGAAATAAACGCAAACTTTCTTCACAATTATTATAAGAAATAGCCCACGATACAAGATACACTTTTTCTTTATTATTGTATTCCATCCTTATTGACATGGCGCTGACTGGGCTAAGGCCTAGGATCATTCTTGGCCTTATACAGTATATCTCGTATCCTGGCCTTGTGTATCGCATACACTGCAGTGATATCATTGGAATTTACTTATTATTAACAAATGATTTGTATGTATAAAATCCTTAGGTTTTTCTCCCACCCTGTATATATAGAAGATTGACAAAAGTAAATAGACACCACGATAATTGTCCCCAAGAAAAAATAGCAAAGCTCATCAATGGAATACCAGAAGGGAAAGCAACACGATACTAAATATACTGATTCAATTAATCTGTTATTATTTATTGACTTATTATGAAATAAAAAACTATGGAAAATGTCTATTTACTTTTCTCAACTCTGTATACAGTGTACACACACACACACACACACACACACATATATATATATATATATAAAGTGAATAAATGAAACGTGAATCATCACAAGTCCCTGGTTAGTGAATATTCAGCTTTTTGATAACAAATTAACTTTCAGCACTGCTTGATGACTGACTATTCAGGATCTCGATGAAAATTCTAGTCTCAGTATTGTATGTTTCTCAAAGGAATTCCATTCAGATAAAATAAGGAGTAATGGATTACATAATTGTATTGGTCTGAAAGTCATACAGACAATTTTATCGTAGTTAATTTTTAGATTCATTTGAGTAACATATCAAAAAGTACATTTATCAATATTTGAAGACCAACAAAACTCGTAGACAATAGAAATATTAATCCCATAATAATTAAGACTGTATGAGAAATGGTATTTTGAGGTAGCGTAAATATTCATCAGTAAAGAAACTAAATATTAAGGGAGAGATAATTCCTCTTTATCTTACTTCATTTCCTATTTTTCATGAACCAGACACAAAATTACGGAATCGAACACCAACTCTGTTTTCTGCAGAAGAAGTATAAAATATTCATTTACTTGGGAGAAGGAGGAGGAGGAGGAAGCCCATTTTTAAGCATTTTTCATAACCTGATACTGATTCATCATGTCAAAGGCCTTGCTTAAGTCCAAAAATGCCTCGAAGACAGACGATCCTATAGGAGTATATATGAACTAATTGTTTCTTTCAAAAGTAAAGCAGCGATAAGAGTAGAATTTCCATTACGAAGACCAAACGAAGTGTTATTTAAATTAATACTCTCTTCCGACCTTGAAAGCAATAAATACTCAAACAGTTATTAAAAATTCGTTGAGATCGCAAAATTGGTCGTAATTATTCGAAGACATTATGTTTCCAAAAGTATTTTTAACAATAGGATTTATCTGTCCATGGAGTATACTTTCAGAGAGAAAGAATGACAAATGACATAGAAACAAATAAAAAAGGCTACTAAAAACACTCATGAAGTGAGGAAGGAGCTTATTTAAAAGGATTATAATGAATATTATCATAAGATACCCCCATTTAAAGACAATATTGCTGTTTCAGTTTCAGTTTTAGCTTTCATCCTAATATAATTATAGTTTTAAATTGGTTATTAAAGCTATTATTGTAAACTTCACTTGACACGATTCATCATCATATATAATGTTCCATTTGTTATTAAACAATTTACTATTTCATTACCATCGTTCAAATTATTCGTGGCCTTATCTTTAAAAAAATTAAGTATATACTGTAGATATATAAATAAATGAATTTAAAGCTCCATTAGGTCCGGCACTGAAGACCACTCTGTGTAAAGGAATCGATATATCTCGTACTATTATTAATATTTCATGCTTCGGAGCTTCGCACAGAATTAAGATTAACAAAATAATAGAGTTGTTGTATTTGATGCTAAATCCCTGCATGGAAGTATACGAATATAAAGAGTGCCTTCAGTGATTTTTATTTGTTCAGAACAGCTTTTATCTTCAAAATACTGAACGTATAATTTGTATTAAAATTTATTAATTGTATTCAAGATAGTATTTTGAATACTAACCCTATATTATTTTTTTATGCAAGGAGAGACTAATGGCGAATGCCCTAAAAAACGCAAACCAAATGGATGTCATGTATCATTCAAAATGTTATGAAAATTAAAAAAGAAAATGAAAATGAGAATGAAAACGTTTATTGGCAGACCACAGTCCATATGACAAATATTAATAATACGAACTGACAATAGAATACAGTGACAATTCACATACTAAGAACAGAAATAGTACAGTAATGTCTTAGTTAAGTGGAGCTACGGACAGACGTTTTCATACCATGAATTCCATAGCTTAGAAGCCATACTGCAGGACTGATGAATAGCTTGGATAATCGGGTTATTTGATTTTTTAATTCGTTGCATTAGACTGTATTGAGCACTTTTTGTTACCTCCAGGAGACTCGGGACATTGTGGGTAGCAAACATTTGCAAAGCTAAGCATCTCGGAGTAATTTATGTAGGAGTCTAAAAGATCTGTTGTAAAGCAAATTTAGGTCTCTGTCAGAACGTTTTTAATAATTCACCCAGAGTTGCTGTCCGTATATCTTACTGCAGAAACTACGAAAAAGTGTGTCTTTAGCTTCACATGTATAGAACCGGAAGTTCCTTATAGTCATATTCGCTTTAACACAGAGGCTTCGATATTGTTTTCTTATATCTGAGTCATCATTCAAGGAGCTGGTGATAATTTGACGCACATACTTAAATTCTTGTACTTCCTCTATTACTTCACCTCTCATTTTGAAACTAATATCAATTGCATAACCTTAGTTTTTGTAACATTAAGAAGAATATCATGTTTCTGCGAATATAATTCGCAGACTTTTAGCAGACAATCCAGACCTTTAACAGAAGGAATTATTAACACCAATTGCACCATATCATCCGCATAGACTAAGTTATTTACCCTTGTGTTATCTACACAACATCCGACTGTTGCCTCATTAAGTGAAGCAATCAATCTATCAATATACACATTAACCAGCAGAAGAAGAGCAAGGAGCCTTGCCTCACTCCACAAGAGGAACCAAAACATTCGGATAGTACATTGCCCTACCCTACCTAACAGTAAAAGATTGGTAGGAATACCAACATTCCTGTCTTCTAGTTTTTTAAATAGAATATTGTGGTTCACTCTATCATATGCCTTACTTATATCTAGGAAACAGCTATAAATAGTTAAATTACTGTCAATGTATTTAAATATAGTTTCCTTCAATACGTAGATACACAGGTCAGTTGAATGGGACCTTTTAAAACCAAACTGATTGACTTTGAAACCAAAGGAGATGTCCATAAGTAATCATTTAATCAGTGTAACAAGAGTTTCTCTAGTAGTTTCGAGAAGCAGGAGGCGACAGCGATAGGCCTGTAATTATTGTTGGATAGAATGTTCCTGTACTTATTTTTGACAAAGGGCAAGATAAATACCCTCATGAACTCTGCAGGAATATAGCTATGAGCCAGCATGGCTGAGAAGAGCAATGAGATATGCAGATACACCACGTCATTGACATATTTTAAGTGCTCATTCGATAGGTCACCCATCCCTGACGCAGAACCAGTCTTTATCTCTTTAATTAACCTCTTTACTTCAGAAACTGATATTAAAGTATTTTCCCTGGTCCCTCTCACAGGCGTTTCGCTGCAGTCTATCTTAAGATTAGTTCTGCTCACACTATTAAGAATGTTTCAGTAGTGGATTTTCCACAGACTTGCAATTTCGTACTCCCCTGACATTCCATCGATTGTCGGAGAAAGGGCATTTGTGACATCCGTTTCATTCTTAACGAATTTCCAAAATTTGTTATTATCATTATTTACGTGATCCTCACATGCTTTTGCTGCTCGAATAGAATCTTCTTCCCGTTTACATCGCTTCATGACTGCCTCATACCTACCCCTACTTGTACACATATTCGTGTAAACCGGTCCTCATCTGGGTCTACCATGAAAGCACCATAAATCCTAGACGTCTCTCGATTCACTCTTCAGAAGGGCAATAAAATTATTCCATCCAGGAATAATCTTAGTGTGATAGTTGTAAGATTTAATCAGAGGTCTTCCTGCTTCTCTTAACAGGGATACTAAATTATTATAATACCTTTCAATGAGTTTGCAATAAGAATCATTTGAACAAAGATTACTGCAGGGAAGGTGCAAAATTTCTAAATTATTAAAGATATGACCTGTTCTGTCTTTATATTCTATTCTCTCTTGGATATTGATATTAGACCAGTCAACGCGATTATTCTTACCTAGTGAATTCTTGTTATGTCATGTTTCACACAATAATTCTAACGGTCTATGATCAGAGAGAAGGACATCATGCAGAATATGAACACTAACGATTTGATCCTTTAGAATTTAGATTATTACTAGTGAGACAATGATCAATCCACCTGGTGGTCCCACTCATATCACTAGCATATGTAAAATTACCACTAGTTACACCTAATACTTCTACATCACTTATAATTAGTTTAGCAGATTTGAACATATTGCTCAATTCTACATAAAATTCCGAGTTCACATTCGCATTAAAGTCCCCCATTATTATAGAATGAGAATATTTGGGATTATCTGAAAGTTATTATTCAGTAAAATTTTAAAAGCACTAGAAAAAGGACATGCTTATTTAAAGAGTAAAATTTCCTTCAGATTACAAGTAATTAAGGCTAAATATAGTAACAAAAAAAGTAACAAGTAAATTTAAGTGGTCTAATTTATTATTATTATTATTATTATTATTATTATTATTATTATTATTGTTATTAATTATTATTATTATTATTATTAAGCGAATTCAAAATACCACGAACTTTGTAAAACTCATTTCCTTATTTCAACAAAAATATTCCAATAAATGCAAAAGAAAAAAAGTTTAGTGCAAACCGAAATTTTATACTAAAGAAGCGATGCAATGTGGCCATGAAATGTAATGGTTAGAAAGATAAAAACTGCTATTGGTATCGGTATTTTATTCATAATTTTTTAATATTTTTTGTATATTTTTTGTGTATATTTGGGTCGCTCGCTTGCAAACTACAGAAAATAAAAAGGAGCAAAATTTCCTTTCTTTGTCCAAACACTTACTGATGTCTAAGAGGTTTATAGCTATCACTGCAGAACTAGAGATTAACAAAGACCTGAAGATTCCCTCTAGTTTAGCCTCAGGAAATAAAAATTTGGTGAGAGGGAGATATGGCAAAAGAAAGTGGCCCGGAACAGAAACTTTCATACCCTAATATATATATATATGCTGCAAACCCACAAGGAAAAAAAAGAACAAGAAAAACGATTCCAACGATTTGGAATCGCTTTTCTTTTTCCTTGTGGGTTTGCAGCATTCATTCATTTCACGTGTTTAATTGTGAAATTCATCCCATATATATATATATATATATATATATATATATATATATCGGGTGAGCAAAAAAAGGGAGACCTCGAACTTTGGCTGTAAAATCCAAAGTTATAGTCAGATTTCAATACTTTTTCACACCCCACAACTAAGTAAATTTCCTATACGGTGAGCGGATTTCAAAGAAAACTAATGAAAATTACGGATTTATTGAACATTTCTTTATGCCACTGGAAATTCTCCATTTACACTACTACTGCATTGTCGGGACGGCATAAAAAAAGGGAGACCTTTTAAATCCTTCATATCTCGGCAAATATGGTACATAGAACCATGAACTTTTAGTATGTTAGTACTAGGTAATTTTGTGGTTTGTTTGCCATCGTTTAGCATTTTAGCTGACAAATTGGATTTATGGCGAATATTCCAGTAAAATCTTGCTAATCATAGGTTCAAGTTGATAATTAAAGCGATTTTAATTAACGTAAGCTAACTGCAGGAGGTTTGGACAAGCTTCTCAAGAAAATCGATAAAACAGGAGATATCCAAAGAATACCAGGTAGCGGTACTAAATTTGGCCACCAAACAGTCCTGATTTAAATCCTGTCAATTACGGCCTTTGAGAAAATTTGTCACAGAAAATTTATCGGGTCAAAGTAAGAAATGTCGCTCATTTACGACAGCTTCTTCTGGAAAAATGGGATGAGCTACCACAAGAACAAATCAATGAAGCCATAGAGGAGTTCTGTCCTAGACTGGAAAAGGTTGTAGAAGTTCGTGGTAAACATATCGAGCAGTTTTTTAACATCAAAGTAGCACTATATGTAAGTATAACATACAATGCAGTAAATGAATATAATGAAAATATAATGAAAATAACCACGAAGAAATATTAAAACACGAGTTAGTGCTCAAGCACTTTCGTCTAATGACATCCTCAGGAACATTGGAATTAATAACAAGATCGAGAGAGTATATACAGTTCATAAAGAAAAAACAAAAATTATATGATTGGCGAAGAGGATATTGGAGGAGGAGCATAGAATTTATATGGGAAAGCTCTCTGAGTTTTAGCATCTTGCCCTTCTTATCTAAATCTGATATGAAAGAATTAAAAACACAGGATCGAGCGAAAAAAGTCCCTGACTAAGGTTGAAAGTTTTTGTAAGTTGAATGATGGCAGACTCAAATATGCTTCTATTAACAATGTTCATTGAGTGAAACAAAACTGAAGAATTATTCTTATCACTAGAATGGGACAACTCTGATAGATGGACAAAAAGGGCGTTTGACGACTATCCCGTTTGTCCATTGTAAAAGGAGTCACATTGTTACAACCAATTTTATAGATAATACATGAATTATTGGTAGAACTATTCGTTATTATGACATTTTTCACAATATTGTCATATGAAAATATCGCATTAATGTTCAGATATTTAAGTACAATAGTTACGTCTAAAAAACATGGGGAAAAAGAAGTACTAAAATATTCTTCGACAAAGTGCGAGGGTTATTATTCACAAGATAGAAGGTTCGTTTTGCTTTGTTAAGTCAAGATTCTCAAAAAGCAGATGGGTAACATCGCTTCCAATATTGAATTCTTCGAACTCAGCATCCATGGATTCAAGGCTGGCGATCCCAAGAGCACGGAGAAACATAGAAGAGACTATGCCTTTCTTGTAATGTCTGGAGTGAAAATGTACATCGGACAAATTGTTCGTTTATTTCGATAAATACTAAACTTAAATCCTGGGCTTTCCCTTTGTACAAAAACGGGATTGAGTTTGTTTTGTTCCACATCCAAAGTAAACTTAGGAGGAAGTCATCCAAGTCACACCTTAGGGCCAGAAACATAAAATATCGTCGACGTACTGCGAACATGGGATGCCAACCCCCAGGATTCTCGGGATATAAGTTATCTCACAAAACTCCATATAAATATTGGACAGAAGGAGCGAAAAAGGATTACCCATGTCCATCCCGTAAATCTGTTGATAATATTGACCATTAAAACGTGAATTTACAATCTTTGATGCAAAGTTTAATGAGTTCTATCGTTGGTTTCAATGCATACAGTATTGTGCAAATTAATGTGAACAGGACAAAAAAAATAGAATTTTCAGTAAACACCATATATTTTGAAGACTGGAACAAACCTTAATATTTGATATAGCTACATTTAGCTTTAACAACGTCTTGAACACATTTTGGCATAGAATGTGCCAGTTTTTCCCAGATTTCTTTTAATTCTTAATCATGAAACCAGACTTAGATGACAGACGCGATCAGTTTTGCTTTAGTTGTACAGTCCAGTTTTGATGTTGAGTCTTGCATATGTCCCATGGATTTTCGATTGGGTTTAGATCTGGCGCGTTTCCCGCCAGTCTAAACAGCTGATATTGTTCACCTTCTAGAACTCCTTAACACATTTTGATGTATGGTATGGAGCCGAACTCAAGTTGTCAGTATGACACCTAGTACCCACTATGAATACGTGCATTCTCGCAACTTTGACCTCAATTTTTAAGAAAGCCAAAATTTTTAAGCAAATTTAGTTTAGTTAAAAATTATAACACAATTTCCTTTTATAAACCAAAACATGTGTTCATCACTAAATTACATGAAGTGTAACTGCTATCCTCTTTTTGATTAGCTTAAAATCTGACTTTGTTTCCCTTTTTGGATTCTCTAGCCGAGATTTCTTGATGAGAATAATCATTCCATGCGGGCGTCATGTCCGTAGACTTTTAAACTTGCAGAGGAGATTTCCTTCACATTTCTTTCAACTGCCTCGAATTGACACGGGTATGTGTCAAGAATTATGGGTTTTTGGCAGTCATCAGTGCTACTTATAGCATCAGAGAGTAAGGAAGGAACAGTAATATCCATTTCGTTCCAATCAATCATATCCATGTAGGTCGAAGCTGAGAAGTTGAGCCTCATGGATTTCTTGTCAAACACTCGAATTTCACCCGATATAACACTCCTTTACGCTTGTAGCACTTTTTCGACTGCTAGCTTCCGAATATTCTTATTCTTGTCAGCAATAGCAGATAAAAGGATATTTTCAGGATGACAAAAGTAACAGTTGTTTTGTAACAAAGAATAAATAATGAATCGGTACAGAATTTAAATTCTGTACCAATTCATCGATTTGTAGTACCTGGTAATTAGTGTGGGCGCAAAATGGGAGAGTGCAAGAATGTTGCAATGTTGTAATGCAATGTTGATCAATGTTGCAAGAGGTTATGCGACAAAAGGGGTATGGGAATGTTGCAAGAGGGAGGGTTATGCAATGAAGAGGGAGGGGGTATGCAATGAAGGGGTGGAAGGGGTTATGCAGCAAATCAATGCTGCAAAGGGAGGAAGGGGTTATGCAACAAGTCAATGCTGCAAAGGGGGAGGGAGGGAGCTTCGGGTGGAGAAGGGAGGATGACTTCCCCCTAAAGGAGTAACCTTAACCTAAGAGAGGGAGAGAAAGGAGAAGGAGGAAGGTCTTTGGTGGAGAAGGTGAGATGTCCTCAGCCCCCCAAAGGGAAACCTAACCTAAGCCTTAACCTAAGAAGGAAAGAGGAGAGAGTTCTTTATTCCACCGGAGTCCATCGCATAATGAGCGTCCAGGGACCAAGCAGCTGTTATATACAGGGTCTGGAGTTACCAGTTACCACTTATTTATTTTTTATTTATATAAGGAGTTACCAGATACCACCATTTTAATTATTTATTTATAAATGAGTTTCCAGAGACTCCTATATAATTTAATTATATGCAGGGTTACCAGGCTGCACCATTTATTTTAATTGCTTATTTCTTAAATATAAAAGAAAAACAATAATAATTTTAATTAACTTCTCCGAAAGTGTCTATTTACTTTTGCCATTCCTCTGCGCACGAGAAAGTTAGAGAGAGAGTGAGGCGTACTTTCTCTTAGATGTGTACGTACGTAAAGTGGAATTCTCGGCTCATTTTGAATAAAAAATGTGTGTACATGGCTAAACACACACACACACACACCTTATTGAACTTGCTGATCCTGGATGTTTGGTATTATTTTTATATAGGACTGTATTGTATTAGCCCTACGATTTAATTAACATCACAGTCTTATATATATATATATATATATATATATATATATATATATAATTAATTTCAGGAAATATATAGAAAATAAATGTATAATCAAAATAGTTAATTCTATGCACAACTTGAACGAAGAATATGGAGTTGTTTCTGGTGGGTATGTGTGCACTAAAAACCTATAAGAAATAGGAACGAAGAATATGGGGAGGTTTGTGGTGGGTATGTGTGCTCTAAAAGCCTATAAGAAATACGAACGAAGAGTATGGAGATGTTTGTGGTGGGTATGTGTGCACTAAATGCCTAAGATATCCACGTCTACTGAGGAGTCTATTATTTTTATAAAGAAATTTCAACAAAATCAAGAAGAGGAATCCTTTATTCATTTATTTTCAATTAAAATTATTTCGTACCTTCACGCTAATATATTTAATTAACAATAAAAGAAAAATGTACACAAAATAATAATTACACACTTTAAACGCTGCATATATATATATATATATATATATATATATATATATATATATATATATATATATATATATATATCATGATTTAATGAACTTGTACACTTAAAAGAAAAAATCTTACAAACATACTGAATAATTATTTAAAAACTAAAAATTTTAAGTCATACGACATTTTAAATCTCTAAACTTGTCAGCGATCCTTTCTTTGAAAGCATCTCTGGAAAAAAAATGGATAACGAGGTAAACTCGGCACGCATAAAACTCACACCTGACTTGCCCGAGGCTACTTGAAAACGGCAAAATGGCTACATTGGAATGTGGGTCAAACCACATCTCGTCTCAAAACCAGTCTCCGTCTCACTCCAGTTCAAATATTACACTGATCTGCGTCATTTTTGAGGTCAAGGTTTTTTTAGTTGTTCTTTTATAAGTTTTGCATGCTGAATTCAAAAATGTAACTCATTTTACTCAATCAGGTCAGGTTTTTATGCTATCTCAATTTTTTAAAAATTAGATAATCGTTATGAAATGAGCAAGTTTATTTTTTTAAAACAGACTTACATTTTAGCCAAGCTCTATATAATAAACAGACACAACTTATTTCTAATTACGATTGTCATTACTGTTTTTCAGCATGAATAGAATGTGCAAGAATGACCCAAACAGGTTCTGTTACATCTGTGGTAAAGTCACTATGTCAGACCGGCAGTCAAACATCACACATTTTGTGAGGAAAAGCTATCACGCCTACTTTGGAGTTAAACTTGGTGACCAGGACAAAGCCTTTGCCCCTCACATATGCTGCAAAACGTGCGTGTGGAGGGAAGGAAGAGATCATACTACTGACTGTTATTTCTGTATGACAAACCTACAAGGTAAGTTAGTATAAATTTAGTATGAATTTCATTTTATACTTACAAAAATATGCCTGACAATATATGAGATATGTCTTTATCTTATCTTTATCTGTCTTTATCTGTTTCCTTTTAGGCATAAATCGAAAAAACAAGCAACACGTAAAGTATCCAGACGTGCCATCTGCCATAAAGCCAGTGGCTCATGGACCAGAAATTCCAATTCCAACACCGCCCGACAACTTTGATTCGTCGTCCGACTCAGATGAAGAAATGGATGACGGTGACATATCTGGTACATACCAACCTACTGCCGAGACAAGTCAACCCAAACTCTTGAGCCAAGCTGAGTTGAACGATTTGACAAGAGATTTGTGCTTGTCCAAAGAATCTGCTCAGTTGCTAGGGTTACGTCTTCACGAAAATCGTTTGTTAGCTCCAGAAACAACATTCTTCTGGTATCGCAGCCGCGAAGAAGAGTTTCGAGAATATTTTACGTTGGACGAAGAAGCTTCGCTGGTTTACTGTAACAACGTCAACGGCCTCATTGCAGCTATGGGTTTAGCGTATGATCCTACAGAATGGCGGCTCTTCATCGACTCCTCAAGCAGAAGCTTGAAAGCAGTACGACTCTACAGTGGTAACAAGGTCGCGTCTGTTCCGGTGGGTCACTCGGTGCAGATGACTGAAAGTTATAGTAACATGGAGCTTTTGCTAACTGCTTTGAAGTACAAACATCACAATTGGATGATATGCGGAGACCTAAACGTATGTTCGTGTCTACAAAAAAAAATTACAAATATATACAGGGTGTCCGAGAATTATCTGTACAATTTTTGGCTGTTATTAAAAGTCAACCATGAAGTGTAGAAATTCCAGTGTTGTCCCATTTTACAGAGAATCTCATTATGTTTTTTCTGATACCACGTTTTGACAAGTTTTTTAGAAATGTACGCGGGTGACAGACATTGATGATTTAAAAGCAAGAATCACAGCTGCTATTGAGCGAATTGATGTGGATATGCTGCAGCGTACATGGCAACATTTGGAGTATCGATTGGATGTTTTGCGAATCACTAATGGTGCACATATCGAATGTTTGTAACAACGTTACTTTAATAAAAGAAACTTTTGAAAATACAGATTCCAAATAATCTTGTTTAAGAATTTTACGTGTGTTATCAAGAATTTTATTAAAAGATGAAATTGTACAGATAATGTTCGGACACACTGGAATTTCTAAAAAACTTGTCAAAACTTGATATCAGAAAAAACTTAATGAGATTCTCTGTAAAATGGGACAAGACTGGAATTTCTACACTTCATGGTTGACTTTTAATAACAGACAAAAATTGTACAGATAATTCTCGGACACCTTTTATATATATATATATATATATATTTTTTTTTATAGGTTATAGCCCTATTGCTGGGTCTACAAGGCGGCTACACCAAATACCCCTGTTTTCTCTGTCTGTGGGACAGCCGAGCAGACAAGCAACACTACGTACAACGCGACTGGCCAGCAAGACGTGGCCTGGAACCAGGTTCGCACAACGTTCTGTCACACGCTCTCGTGAATCCGCAGATGATTCTACTTCCGCCGCTGCACATCAAGCTCGGACTTATGAAGAATTTCGTCAGAGCACTCAACAAAGAAAGCCGAGCTTTCGCTTTCCTGAATCAGAAATTTCCACGCGTCAGTGAGGGCAAACTGAAAGCAGGTATTTTTGACGGCCATCAGATCAGGGAGCTAATGAAAGATGCTCAATTCGACGAAAGTCTAGAGGACAATGAGATCAATGCCTGGCTTGCATTCAAGTCCATTGTCACGAATTTTCTGGGCAACCACCGAAGTCCAGAGTACGAACGTGTTGTCGAGGAGCTCCTGCAGAGCTTCCAGGCTCTTGGTGCACGTATGTCCATAAAGATGCATTTTCTCAGCTCGCATTAAGACTACTTTCCGGACAACTGCGGTGATGTCAGCGAGGAACAAGGAGAGCGCTTCCACCAGGGTATTCGAGTGATGGAAGAGAGGTACCAGGGCCGCTGGGATGTGAACATGCTCGCGGACTACTGCTGGTGCCTCAAGAGAGACGTTCCAGCTGTGGAATACAGACGAAAGTCTTTGAGAAAGCCCTTTCGTCCACATTAACTGTACTCGTGTACCATTTTTTATATACTTTGTACATTTTCTGTCAATTTAAGTCCGTTTTAAAAAAATAAACTTGCTAATTTCATAACGATTATTTTCGAATTATCTATTTTTTTAAAATTGAGATAGCATAAAAACCTGACCTGATTGAGCAAAATGAGTTACATTTTTTTAATTCAGCATGCAAAAATTATAAACGAACAACTAAAAAAAACTTGACCTCAGGAAAAAAAATTTCAAACGCAGACCAGTGTTATTATTGTCATTCTCATTATTATAATGAAGTTAAAAACTGAATTTAAAATTTATTTATACAGAGAGAGAGAGAGAGAGAGAGAGAGAGAGAGAGAGAGAGAGAGAGACTATTTACTTTTGTTATTCCTCTGTATATACGGGGCTCCAATAAACCATGGCCTAAACCATTAGAGGTACAGTAAAACTAAACATTAGGGCGGATCGAAAATGAGGTTTTTAAACTTTTTTTCGAAATTCAAATATGGCTAGTGCGGAATATATGTGGGTGGTATAGATAATGACTGTGCATAAATATTAGTCTGCGAAATTATATCTTCAGGTGCCACAAAGCCGTCGAAAAAAGTGAAATATAATGATTTTCTTATATTCTGCATTAGTACAATAACTGAATCTTACTTGTTATTATTATATATTAAGTGTTCCAATTACCAAAATAGTTACTGAATTACGCAGCTCTTAGTTTATTTAGATCAATGTTCTTTTGATTAATGATCTAAATAATCCAGAACTCACCACGAGGAGGTGGCTGCGTGTCGAGCTCCACCCATGCCCTCCCAACCACCCATCCTTGCGCATGTTTTTTTCTATTAACGTTTTATTTAAACTTTATATTCAGCTTTACTTTCGAATGATGGCATTTTTTTACGTGACTGAAGTGTTGATCTTATGAAGCCATCTCGCGCATTCAATCCAAATACTTTTGATGATGCTTCAGTCACTAATTTTACCATTCTTTCTACTACTTGTGTATGACAAGGGAATTTCTCGAATGGAGGGGTACTCTTGTTTTCTATGAATTCTTCAATCTCATTTTCTGTCAGGTGTCTTGTCACAGGTGGTTCAGTGACAATGCATTTTTGCCAATTAATTAAATCAGTATAATCAGTAGCTTCAAATTGAATAACAGGTACTGTGAAACGCCTCACAACTTTTTCCTTGTTTGTTTGCCTTGCTTTCTTTATTCGCCTCCACGCTAATTCTCTTATGGCGCTGCGGTCATCATGAATCATTGATGCTAGAATATTTTCTGGATTTGCAAAAAATGCATTTCTTTGTATGACAGGGTTTACAATATCCTTTACTTCGTCATTCAGTGTTCTTGTTAGTTCAATAGTTTTGAAAACATGTTTTGAGCCATTGACAAAAGACGTACTTTGCTTAAAAGAAAACTACATTGGGATGTAGACCTTCATTATAAAAGAACCAATGTTCATGAGGTTCTCAGATGGACTTACAGTTGAAACATATAGACGAAGCAAACGATTTGCTGTAGTCAGCCATCGTGAATGTGCCATTTTGCCTGGACTACGATGAGCAAGATCTGGAGAGCAATATCCCTTTGTTATGGCCTGATGAATATCAATTAGATATTTTTGGTCGGTGCTAAGATCTTCACAGTCTACAGTTGGTTCCTCAGCATCAATCCTTTCAAACTCGACAATAGGAAGACTCTCACAGTTCTCTAATTCCCTGCCAATAGGACCGGTGAATCCGCGGGGGCCAGATGTTTTTCCATCCAGCTTTGCAACTAAATGGCGTAATGGCAATTCATTGGCATGGAGCTGGCACACTAAATGTTGAACTGGCTTCTTCAGCTTCAATTCTATAAGCCTTATAACGCCTCCCTTTTCTCCAGTGTTGACTGCTGCACCATCGCATCCAATGGCAACAAGGTTTTCCAGGTTCATGTCATTATTTCCAATATACTCAAACATTCCTTTACATATTTCTTCAGCTGATCCAGAATTCACAGAATAATGACCCAAATAATCTGAAACAGGTTCTCTCACTAAAGTGATATGTTCTTCTGTTACCTTCTTCTGATATACTTTGGACTCTTTTTTTCTTGGAAGAGTGTAGAATCTTTTCGACCATCAAAATAGATTCCTCTGATTGGGACCTGATTTTGATCTTTCATAATTTCTGATCTCTTCTTTTGTCTTTCTCTTCTGATTTTACTCCTATCCACTACTTCAGATGTATTGTCAAGAAACTTCTCCAATATCTTGCAATACTGCACTAACAATGAATGCTGCAACTCGATCTGAAACTGCAGTCCTGTCACAAGCAGTAGCCACTGAAGGTAGATTTGTAGTTTTCCTTTTCTTGAATAATTGTTCTTCAGGTTGTTCGAGCTTTCTCTTCGAGCTAACTGGCTCTGGAAATGTATCGTCTGATATTTCGCCAGATTCACTTTCACTATTTGATGTCGATGATGATAATTCAACATTTGTATCCTGCAATTTCTCCTGTGAAGATTCTTTGGTGAGCCTCACAGCTTCTTTTTGCTTTCTTAGCAACGTAGATGCTTTTTTCTTTGAGAGTGTAATATCTACTCTATCAATAAACAGTTTTCTTTCACTCCTTTGATCTAAGAGGAACGTCACTTCTTCCTTTGGAACCGTTTTTTCTTTGGGACAAGAACATTGTGTTAGTACTTTGCACTTGCACGCTGCAATGTCAAAAAGTTTCGTGTGTGCTTCTTTTTTGAACATATCAATCTTTGCTTTGTAAGCTTCAGAATTTTTTCTGCTTTGGTATGGCTTCATAATGACACGATACTTTTCGTGGTAGCTTCTGAACATTGTTTCAATTCGCCTGTCTGACAGAATTGGGACGGAAGCACTCTCCCAAATTGTTTTCAATTTATCAACAACTTGTTCTAATATTTGAGATATTGAAGGATCTTTATTAGTATTCTGTTTCAAATCGTTTCTTACAAACAAGTAATATTTAAAAACTCCTTCGTATGTAGGAAGATTCCTGTGCCACAAATCTTCCCCCATACCAAACATGGGGCACTCAGTTGAGGCCCTGGTTGATTTTGCACAAACTCGAGACATTTTGAAAGTATACAAATCTGAAAAAGAAAGAGCTAATATCAATTATACGTTAATTTCAGTTAATAGTACATGGCAAACTTAGGGCAACACAATACAGAAATGCAAAATATATAAGAAATATAGTTTAGACTATCTGAGTAACGCCAACAACAGAACACCCACCTGCTACGAGAGCGACAGCTACACTGAACCGAGGTACTCACGTGACAGCTGAGTGAGCTGACTATAGAAAACTGTTTTTAGAGAATAGAAACTTTTTTTAAAGTTTGACTGAGCTATTTTTATACAAGTGTGAATAAATTCTTGTCTATTGTGCATCGTGGACTCTTCTGTAATTATTGGTTAAAATCTGCTTTTTTCAATTTTCTTCAATATTGAAGGTCATTGTGGCACCTGAAGATATTAATGTTATGATTTTAAATTTATACCAGCTTATTTTCTCACTACTCCACACATTTTCCACACTAGCCAATTTGAAATTCGAAAAATGAGTTTTTCACTCCGCCCTACTAAACATACCTTACAAAAGAGAATTTAATCCTGCATTTAATGAGAAACAATTAAAACTTGGTGTTCCCGCCATTGGCTTCCAAGACAGCCTGAATTCGCTTTGGGTAGGTTGCCAAAAGTGACGTGAATAGATCTTGATCATTACGCAAATTTGCTAAAACAGTTTCAATGTGTTGCGTCATTGTATCCTTCGAAAATCGATTTGCTGCAGGTTCTTCAAACAAGAGACATTCAACCTTGTCATTTATAACTGATCCAATGTGTTCACAGACGTTCAGGTCAGGAGAATTTCCTGGCCATTCTTCATTTCCAAAGAAATCGATCTCATGGTTCCACAACAACTGTCGAGTGGCTAATGCCTTAAAGCAGGGGGCTTATCGTGCAGAAGTGTGACCTGATCGACATCCATAACATTGTTTGGGTTTCTTAAAAAAGGAATGACATGCTGGGATAAAATAATATCACGAAAATACTGTCCATCCCAACTCTGACCATTTGGCTTCAGCACCCACATGAGCTTCTTTGCAGTGAACAAAACAAACACATCAACACAGTCTGGACTTTTTAATAATTCGCGATAATGTTCATTGTCATTGATTTCATCTGGTGTTGTGGCCCACACTCGATCATTTTGGTAGTTAGGCCGACGTGATACGTAAACAAAAAATTCATCGGAGACAGCTAAATGCATGAAATCATCCACATCCCAATCTTGAAGATAATGGGCAAACCACATTCTGTCATCGATGTTAAGTTGAGTTTTTCTTGGCTTTGGAAGTTCATGCCAAGGTTTTAAACCTTGCCTATGACGGTACAGTCGAATGATCTCACCACTAACGATCTTTCCTCTCAACGCTTCGATCTCTCTAGAAAGTTTAGCACAGCTGTTTTCCCGCTTACGCGTACCACTTTCAATGATGTCCTTTGTTTCCTGAGAAAGTGGCAAATTTGGGCGCCCAGATTTGGTTGTATCCATTTCACATTCATCCAAAGTTTTATTCCAATTTCTTTTGACGAAGTCCTCACTTCTTCGCAACTTTTTGGCAACCCATGAACGTGTTATAAAGGTGGCTCCAGCATCTCGAGCTTCCCGAAATTTTATTGCTCGTATGCGATCTATCACACGTTGCCTCTCCGAATCATCAATTAATTGAGAAGCCATTATATTATCACTTTATCAGCTAGAGTAATTTTAATACCTCCAATAAATAAAGAATTTTATATATTTTTATAATCACTAAAAACTATTTCGATATAAGTAAACATGTAAGCTGCAAATGGGGGGGGGCTAAGGTTTTTTGTAACCCCTTATATACAAGATGTCTTCTCAATTTCGTACATTTTTTTTCGTTCATCTTAATATTCATTTATTCTTTATAGTATCCTAAATTTGACAATAAACATTTTAATTATTCTCTAAGAATAATATTCATTTTACCTATAATTCGAAAGACAGGGAAGGCATTTTAAATATTCTAAAACAATAATATTCATTTCACCTGCAACTCGAAAGACAACAGTAGTAATAATAAACTAAGTCGGTTTTCCTTCTCCCCGAATTGTTCATTTTGACTATGATCAAGCAGCCCAGCGTCTTAACTACTAGGATACCTAGGGTACCCATTTATCTATCAGCCCAACCGACATTCATTTTCACGAACTAAACACAATTTAATCACACTCCGCGAGAATTGGCAAGTAGAAAGTCAAGCCGAATAAAAGAATCAAAGTTGAGGATCGAATAGTATGACCGCAAATAATAATAATGTAAAATATTGTCGTGATAGAGATTGCAAGTGGCAAATGTTGATCAATGTTACAAAGGGGTGAAGGATATTGATGAAGGGGTGGGATCCAAAATGGGAAAACTGGGAATAGTACGGGGGAAAATAATGCAAATATTTGAAACCATCGTGGTAGATATTGCAAGTGGCAATACACGTTGAAATGTGAGCATAAATCTACGGAGAGAAGATAGCGACCCCATTAGTCGACCAATCAGGACGTCCAAGGCGTGGACCCGTTACATCGGTGTTACGATTGGTGCACAAAATTTAACATAACCCCGCCCAGTTACATTGAAACCAATCAACAAATTTACGAACCGCCTATTAGTCTTTTGGGGTGGTGCTTGGGGATCATACATATAAACAGAAATATTTTCAGCTGAAACTTACAATAGTCGTTTTCACCAGTGACTAAACATTCCCTCCGTCATAAATCATGAACTTTACAGTTTACCGGATTTATATGAAGATGGAGACATTGCAGCGGTGTCTACATTTGATCTTTTTGACGCAGCCGACCGGGATGGATTATTTCCAACGCAAACCGTTGATGATATTTGCAATGACGCTCCTTAAGATCCGACGCAAGGGACTGCCGTAGAAATGTATGTAATTATGTGCCTTTAATTTTTTTTTTTTTAGCCAATTACTCGCGAACTGGTTATTTATTTAGTGTGCATGTCATTAGGAGAAAGAGCACTGTTCTGGATTATTTCATCATATATATGGAGGGCTGTAGTAATTCATCTCATCACATTAAAAATGCTTCATTTAAATAGAAGGTAATCGCAATTACAGATTAGTTAGCAATTAATATTAAGGTAAAGTCCTCTTTTGATTCGTTGAAATTTTATAGCAATCCTTTGCAAGTTTTAAATAATTTTATAATTTCCATAATAAATGTTATTCGGCATTTTCTTTTAAAGAAACTTCTCTGAATGGTTCGAAGATATTCTTCACATTGTAATACTCTTACTATAGTTATACTCTGCATACATTTTAAGCAATTGGGCTTTTATTAAAATAGAATCAGTATGAACTAGTTATTTATCCTTTCTCTTTAAAGGTCCGATGAGGATTTCACACGTGTTATACAATCTTTTCGTTTAGAAGAAACGCATGTCGTGGACCTGAATACGGAGGTAGAAGTTTTACCGAGCAGTCAACCCAGCGATTGTCAAATCATTAACGAAATAATGTAAGTTTTTCTTGTTTCGATCTTTTTTTTCGGGGAAGACAATGTATTTTCATCAATTTATCTGTCTGCATACCATTTCGTAGTTTCGTTGAGTGTGACACGCGTCGAATAATTTTAAAAAATTTATAAATTCTTTACCACGTGATATGTGCATGAGAAATGAAATGCAGTACATCCCACAAGTATTACTAAAATATCTTTGTAGACGGAAGGGACTCAATACAATTTCGGGGATATGTATCTCATCGAGAAATTTTACAATAACAGGGTCACTCCAGGGTTGAGTCCCGAGTGAATCAAAATAATACATGCGGTCCCTATTTTTAAAATAGATTGCAAACCAATGAATCCCTTCACTACCAACAACATCTGTGTTCACAATAAGACTACCGCAATCTCTCGTAGATGGCAATTTCAATGTTTCATTCTACGCAAGTACACTGATAAATTTGGAATGTGTGATTCGTTCACTATTCATTACTCTCTGAAGTGTATTCGCGTCCATTTTAAGAGTCAGTGAGAACGCCCCTAAATCTGTCTACTTCTATTAGGGCTTGTGACTCGACGTATACTAGTACACTAATAGGCGTGTCTATCGGCTTGGCGAATTCCAATCTGACTGAGATGTTTCCACTCTGTTGTGGACTTAAGTGTGTATTTACACTAGCAGATAAGTCAGGTATGATGTCAAATGGATAAAGGTTAAATTGATCGATGAATTCTTTCTGTGTTACCCCAATCCCTATCTCATCACAATCACCTGCAATATGGGACAGATTACTATATGCTCTCGCGCAAAGCGGGAACACAGCGTTTGATGCGTAGTCCGTATCAAATGTTCCTCTCGACGCAACGCCATTAACGTATAGAGTTATATTTTTAAGGCCGAAATTCTCGAATATAAAGGTATTCCTTTTATATTTTCCATTCACCGAATTGTGTTCCTGCATTCCAATTAATATCCTTTTAGGTAGATTTACCCGTACGGGTTTTCTCTGTTTCGATGCCAACGCTGCTGGCACCGTGTATAGTTTGATTTGTACTCTGTTAATTTAGTATTTTACTGTGACATGTAGTAAATTTTTCTCAATTTCTATTTGTTTTGGTGAACTTAATTTCACTCGCCGTACGCGGAGGTATGTCTCTATAATGTGAATCACAACGGGTTTTGCTCCCTCTTCTTGATCAGCATCCAGATTTAAACAGATCTCAGGATTCGTGCGGGTGAGCTTTATTTTCATATCCACCGCATTCACAAGCAACTTCTGCATTGTGAAATCTGTATGCAGGCGTCCAAAACACTCGTATATCGTTTTAGAATTTTTACATTTTTTCACACTGGTTGAATATGGAGTGCAGAAAGTTTGCTTCAGGGTATACAGCATATTTGTCATCGCAGTCCGTTCCATCAGAATGGGATATACGTAGCTTAGCGTACATGTGCACACAGCTTGGGTCAGAAAAGTAAGAGCCTGAGCTAGGTATTACAAATTCTATAGGAGCACTCGAGGAACTAATTTAAAGGGTTAATTGTAATAAAGTCACTGTGTTCAATAGAAACTTGAGTTGGGGCATGTCAAAGAGGGACAGCTCCGATTTACTACATTGTGAAATACACAAATGGATGAAGAGTGGCATGACGAGTTAGATTTAGTGCCTCCTCTCTCGACAAGTAGTAAACAAACTATGATTCATGAGATCAATGTCCTTACCTTATAGCAGTCCAAAAAAATGGACAACCATATGTTTCATTCGCTTAGAGAACTTCTTTTTTATATCCTTTTACGTTTATTGCCATGTGGTAGTAATCCCTTCAACCGGACAGACATCTTCTTCCCACCACCACGCATTTTTCTTTTTGCATCTCTGACGATTTCATCCCGTGTACGCTTTAATTGTTTTTTTAGAGCTTCTTTAGGTTTAGCCCCACCAAATATGTCTTCTGCCGTGTTAAGATCCAAGTCCACTTCCACGCTGGTATCTCACCCCTCGAAAGACTGTGAAAGGCTTTCTGTCCATTATAACTCAGTGCTTCGAAAGTGCAGCTTCACTGTTAAGCTCCCATCACAGAATGGGAAATTTTTTCCCCCAATCGTTCTTATATATATTGAGATATTGGTTATTAGATTAGTTGCGACATTCACATAATGGGGTCTGTCATATGTAATACTCAAACTCTTCCCTCTATGGATGTGAATATGTGCAATGCGCAGCAGGCGTGCCTGGGTATCCCCAACAAACTGGTGCTCCACTATATTGCTGTAAATATAGCACGTCTGGGAGTGTTTAGCCAGCAACCAATTTCTCCAATTTCATCTGATATATTAGGCTGGACAAGTCATGTTGTACCTCGTGAAAGGTTTCTCTTTGGAAGGCTGATCGATATCCCACCTCGGTTATAATTTTGAACATCCCTTTGTCTTTAATATTTCTGTTAGCCTTTCATTTTAGGATTAGAGTGCAGGGTTTTCTTTGTTTACGATTTCGTATACTAAATCAGCCGTAAGATTTGAGTTTTTTAAACTTACGTTTAAGTCTCTCACAACATCCACAGCCGCATCATAACGGCCCGGACATAGTGCTACCTCTGTACTGTAATACCGTGCATCCTCAGTACGGGCGATACGTATAGTTTCGTCCTTAATTATCCCGGATTTTTCACACTCATCAAGGTCTCTAAGAATCGTAAAAACGGGATCTTTATAATCAATATTTAAAAAGAGGGTGTTCAGCTGAATTTCGCATATTCCCACCTCATACAAATCACGACCCAATTCAATGGGCCCATGGAGTTCTGTTACAAAGTTAGCCAGGGTGTTGTTAGGATGTATAGACAGGGACGAGGAGGAAGGTAGTGTGATGTAGAAATGGTTAGGCGCCATGTTGCATACTATTTAAACTTCATTAGTGCATCAGCTTCTATATAGATGTTGAAACTTTCTGGATACCCTAGCCATTTTACCACGTCCATTTTTTCTCTTTCCTGAACCTTTGCTTCCTAAAAGTTTTTCAATTTTAAACACATTTTTTCCTAAATTAGATGTCACTCTGCAACTTCTCGCGGTAAAAGCCTCCTGCGATTTCTTCACCATTCAAATCTTCAACGTAATACAACATTATCTCGCGTTTAGGTCTCATAGCCTTAACTCTAAAAACCTCACGTGTCCAGCCTTGCTGAAGTCCCTTCGCGAATTTATTTCCCGAACGCGACAGCCTTACATAATCATTGATTTTAAAACGCGCAGAGTGTGGCAGTGGTAGTGTTCCATCTCTTCCCACATCATGCTCTCGGCGCGTACCTCTTTCTAAAATCTCAGTAGGTGTTTCCCAATCGTGCGATGGTGTGAGAGGTCGTAGGATGAGGCCAATGATTCCAGAATGTCTATATATTTGTATGTGAATTTATGTGTAAAATAGCGGTGCATGCGTTCCTTTATGGTAAGTTGAACTCTTTCAGCTAAAGATGCCTTATGTATATAATTGGTAGTGTAGTAGCTGATATTAAACTCTGTCAACATGTTCTGAAAAGCTCGGCCTATAAATTCTTTCCCCATATCCTTACCAAAATAGCCAGGAACCCTGTTTTCTTTCAACATCAGCGTTTTTGTTTCTTCAGCAACTGTTTCAGGCGATTTATTTTTCAGAGGAATTAGCCACAGATATCTAGAGAATAGATCTATTATGAATAGGATGTAGCGGTAACCATCGTTATACACTGAATATGTCTGCATGTCTGTTAAATCTTCTTGCCAATTAGAGTTAATCGAAGCAGCTGTTGTCTTGGATGTTTTAAACCTTTTTCTCACAGGCTTATGAAGTGTATAAGCGAACTGCTCCGGCAAAAACCTCTCAACATCTTTTTTCCCTACTACATCACTGTAAACATTTATGTACGGTCTATCTACGCCTCCGTAAGAGGCTGGGTTAGAAATGTCATAATAACGTCTTCTTAATATGTTATCCATTTGCGTATTTTAGAGGGTAGGTTCGTGGGTAGGTTCGACTCTTTTTTAAACTCTTGTTTCTCCTCTTCAGAGATCTTACCGTCGGGGGCGATGACGTTTTCAATTGTGCCATGTGCGATGCATGTGCCAAGTTTTTTAACTTATTTAGATTTTCTATCATTGCTTTTGGGATATTTAGCTGTTGTAGTCTTGCTTTAATATGCTTCCATCCTGATGGGGATGGCCTATCCCACTTTCTCACCATATCATGGACGATGTCTACGATATTCGATCCCTGTACCTTTGCTCCTTCCACAATGATCTCACCTGTATCGGTCCACTGTATGCTAGGATCCTCATTCAATACATTATAAAGACTTAAACCTTTATTCCTCAATGTATGTGGGAGGGTGCTTTTTAATACATGCTCTATCGTCGGGCACAGGCCCTATTCCACCATCCCCATCGTTGTCCGTGTTGTGCCTAATAACAACGGGAATCTCTGTCGGATTCTTTTAATTTTCGTACTCGTGAAGAAATTTTTGCAGAGCTTCTTGGTATAAGATTCTTTTCTCATCAGGTGTTTATTCACTCTTTAATAGGGCTAACAATTTGCTTTCCATTGTTTTAAGCCTGCTTTTACGGGGTTCTAGAACCGTGTCTGGATTCTTTGAACTTTGCAGTGAAGCATACACCTCGTGTGGAATCACTACAACTTTCTTCATTATATTAATCTAGTCAGTGAAGGACCCAAAACTGAAAATAAGATGGGGAAGAACGACCCTCCTCTTTGTACAATAATTCGTTTTTTCTTCCCGAAAGTTTGACTTGTACGAGCGAGTGCACGTATTATGTTCTTGAAACGACGTAGGCGAGCCTTCTGATGGGGTTTCATTGATACATTACAATTTATAACGTTAAGACAGATTTCGCAGATGCATTTTAAAAAGTTGGAGTCGATATTTTTAGCAAACATCTGTTGCATTGCCCGGGGCTATCGATGATAGATTTTTATTAATTCATGGTATTTCTTTAGCCTCTTTGTCATTCTGGAATATACACCGTTTTAGGCTGGTTTGGAAATATATTCGTTCTTAGACGCACTCTAAACGTGTTTCGCGGGTGAAGGTCACAAAGGAAGTATCCGTTACGTTGACTTCTAGCTTCTTTATAAACTTCCAAAAACTCCTTACGCTTATTCGGAAACATTTGATTGGCTAATATCCCAATTTATGATACATCTCTACGTTGCGCGAATAAGACTAAATATTGTGTATTTAACGACACATCGCGTATGTATCTATCTTTGAAAAATAGATTCTGATTAATGAAGAACACGCTTATGTTAAAATGGTGGGAGAATACTGTAAATGTCTCGTTAAACGATTTATCGATTTATCCATCTCCAACATGAGATCGTCAATTACAATGACTGTATGTTTATTTCCCTTTAACGAATTAACGTCATATACACCTTTGTGAAACAAAATATCATATTGGTACTCGTTGAACACTGATACGTCGAATAGCACCATATATCTTTGTGCACAAATTTTGAAAACACCTAACCCTTTTCTTTAATGATTTTAAGCATAAACGCAATTTTACCACATCCTGTAGGGCCAGATATAATATATGTGGATGGGCTCGTGAATGTGAATTTTTCTACAGAAATATTTCTAAAACGTCACACTCCTAATTGGGTCATTTGCAAATTATAATAAATATTTAAGTGATGATCCTTATACTCTACACTCTTGTTTTTCTCTTTCCCACAGAACCGTGAATGACGATGAGGTACAGCACCCCATCATCGATATTGCAGATGACCCCGACGACAGTGTAGTTATTGTCACAGACTCCAACCCCACTGCCGAGTCCACACCAGCGATAACTGTAGCAAGCGACAATTCAAAGAGGAACCATGATCAAGAGCCCTCCACGTCAGGTATAAAGCGTGCCAGGATTGCATAGAGCCCCAACCCTCTACGTCTTACGGCACAACCCCCACAATAGTACCTTCCTTAAATATACCCCCTTATTCCTGTTCAATTCCGGTACATCCTCCACATCAGCTGCAGCAGTTTCTCGTTCTGTAGAGGATGGCATAACATTCGAGTTGGTGCTCACTGCTACCCCCACCCCAGCCTTGACTAGAAATTGGTATATAGTCAGGGTTGATCCTAGATCCATGTTTAGCAATGGTGTTGAACACGGACTATGGCACATAGTTGAACGTATTGTACAGTTTGCCCTTCAGAACGGCGACGAACCTGAAGTCAGAACGGGGCTGTCCTTCGGGTTCGGGTCAGATGACGGGGATGTAGATGATATTTGGTTAGTAATACCATTCAGACCCTTCGCAGTTGTAGATACAGAGTATATATTAGGCCGTATAATGCAGGCCTCTCAAATTAGTATAGCCTTCAATATGGATAACTTCACGGTAAATATTGACCATGTATTCCGTGTTGCGGGTCATAGTGCCACACCTGATACTCTTAACTTCAATTCTCACGCTATTTACAGACATCATATTAAGGTCGATCGTGGTCTCGGCTTTATAGCAGTAGTCTTAGCTCGTATGTTTACTGTACTAAATACGCGGACCCAAAAAAATTTGGTTGCTTACGGTAGTGGAGCGTGCCCGTAAACTAACTCTACACTGGAAACTTGAATTTCACTGTAATATGGGTCCTGAAGAGCTGAGAAGGGTAGAACAGGAAATGAATGCTTGTATAGTTGTATTTGGAATGGAATGATCGTCGTAGGATTCTGTATGTTTTTAAAAGCTGTGCGAGAGATCGTACAAGATCCCTACTTATTTTAGGGTTGTCAGGGACAAATTATCTCCCCATCCGTAATATAAGGAATCTTTACGCGAGTTATGATAAAAGTCGAAAATATGGACGACATCACGATTTGTGTAAGGGGTGTATCGAGTTTGTGGATGTTATTGTGAAACATTGTAAAGATTGCCACATGGTATGTGAGCAGTGTAAATGCTCCAACTGTGAACGCCGTGTAGTTGAAGCTGAGAATAGGAATTGTGATGTGTGTAGACACACATTTTTCAATAATAACTGTTTTGAGCTACATAAATCAATTGGTACGTGCAGGAAAATGAGAATTTGTGAATGTGGTATGTTTCATATGATGGATAATTTGGGGAATTTCAAGCGTAAATGTGATGAAATTCACTGTTCTACATGCCATGAGAAATATAAAACGGTCGGAGTAAAGCATGTATGCTACATGGAAGACGCTTCTATAACTGTGCACTACTATATAGAAACATACACGAACGCTGAATCCAAAGAGGTTATTCTACATTTACTTGTAAGCCAGACTATCTGTGATGAGTGTATGGAGATCGAGTGTGATGAGTGTCACAAATGTGGTAAACGGACAAACGTTTTTAAAACGAATGCCCACGATAGCCCTGTGAAACTATTTACTTGTAAGCCAGACTATCTGTGATGAGTGTATGGAGATCGAGTGTGATGAGTGTCACAAATGTGGTAAACGGACAAACGTTTTTAAAACGAATGCCCACGATAGCCCTGTGAAACTCTTTGTGTCCTATTTTTTCAACTTAGCGAACAATTTAAAAAAAATTACTTTGTATATTCTTATCTATGACGGGGCAAAATTTGACACACAGTTCCTTTATAAGTAGTTGCTTGAGCACGAGTCATCTGAGATATTTACTGGTGATCCCTTGAAGAAGAAACAAACTAATACAGATGCAAATAAGCGGCAATGTACAGTTTAAAGACACTTTATTATTCACACCTTGTAAATTAGCAAAGTTACCCAAGGTGATGGGGGTAGCCGCTGAAGTTTCAAAAGGATATTTCTCTAACACATTCTTCACAAGCGAAACTTTAAATTACGTAGGACTACCCCTACCCAAACATTACTTTATCTATGAATGTGTGAGTGCAGATGAACGTGAAGATTTTAATGAATCTAATCCTTAAAATATAGCTGATGAATGTGAGCGTTATTACGTGAATGATGTGCGCGTGCTGATAGTATGTTTCCAGGCCTTTAGAAGGATGTACATAGGCCGTTTCAAATGCGATCCGTTGCAAGTCGCAACCACCATCGCCTCATTATTTTTCACGGTGTTCAACAATAACTTCATGCCTAAAGTCACCTCAGCCATTATTCACAGAAACAATCCCCGCAGTTATGGGCACAAGGCTATTTACTGGCTCATACACTTACAGCAGCAGACCGTTGTATATATAAAGCATGCCCGCAACATGGGGGAAGTACCATTAAGGTTAATGGTCGTGTTTTTTGGGTTGATGGTCTAAGCGAAAACCGTGCCACTGGTGAGAAGATTGTGTACTCCTTTAACGGTTGCTAGTGGCACGGATGCCCCCGTCCTGAGTGTGGAGACATAGGAGATATCCATGGTAGATCTCCTGCCGACAGTCTTGCGTGGACCCGCACCAGCGATCAACTTATAGTCTACCAGTTCACTCACAAGAACTAGTGGGAGCATGAGTTTGATGCACGGATGGAAACAGATGGACAGTACAGTGAAGAAATAAACACGAAAAACGTTCAATGGTGCTGGATCCTCTCCAATGAGGTGAAAACTTGTTCGGAGGGCGTACAAATCCATTCAAACTATACTTTCCGCGTACGGAGGGCGTGAAACTCCATTACTACGACTTCTGTTCTTTATATCCCTACGTGATGAAGAACAATCCGTACACCGTGGGTGCACCTGAGAAACTGGTGGGACCTGACCTGCCAACCATCGAGGTGTTCTCAACAAATTTGAACGGGTACTATTTCGGCCTTTCTTTCGTAGATGTGCTCCCCCCACGCGATTTATGGATGCCGATCTTACCGCAAGCTCACGTTTCCCCTGTGCGTGAAGTGCGCAGAGGAGAACAATGGGGAATGTTATCATACAACCAACCAGAGTAAGATCAGACGTGTATATACAAGCCCAGAGCTGGATCTAGCCGTTCGCCATGGCTACAGAATATTGAAGATGCATGAGGTATGGTGGTTACTGAAGCCTCCCAACCTTTTCTCGCCATATATAAATGCTTTTTTGAAGGATAAGGTAGAAGCATCAGGGTATCCGCGAGGAGTTGATACCGAAGATGAAAAATCGGCTTATATTCAACGTTACCTTGACCGTGAAGGTATACAGCTTGACCATTCACAAATTGTAAAGAACCTGGCAAGCGCTTTATGTAAAGTTATGTCTAATCAGTCTTTGGGAATATTTGCACAGAATACTGGCAAAGGGAACGTTCGTTTGGCACAAAGTTATAGTGAAGTCTGGGATTATGCCAACGCTCCCGATAAAGAGGTCATTGGGATCATGAATATAGGTAACACTTACCTAATAAAGTACAACAATACCGAATTGGCCACAGATACCTAACGGGTTACAAACATACCTGTAGCCAGCTTCACAATGGCCTACGCACGCATTAAACTTTGGGGCCTATTGCATTCTCTTGGGCGGAGGGTTTTGTACGCCTATACAAATAGTGTGATATTCACAGCGAGAGAGGGTGAATACATGTCTCTTGTTGGTGAATTCCTCGGAGAGTTGACTGATGAGATCAAAGATGAGTATGGAGACATCGCATACGTCGACTCTTTTGTCTCAACAGGGCCAAAAATTTATGGGGTACGGGTGAGGGTGTGGGAGGATGTGAAATGTATTGTGAAGGCTAAGGGTATCGCTCAACAAAGCGAATGGGCGGGTCATTAACTTTGATTCGTTGAAGGATCTAGTGTGCTTGGATGATGATGTAGGCGACCACCCATCCCAACTACCTGTCGGGACCCACAATTTTAGGGCGCAGAAAGTGGGGGGACGTGAACGAACTTAGGGCTACGAAGGTGTGCCATAACACCTATAGGAAACGTTACCAAGTGCCTGGTGCCTATGATACCGTGCCCTCTGGATACCATAATTTTTGATATGTCTATTGTTAATGATATGTTTATTTATTACACGTATTTGTAAATATATATATATACACCTTAAATATTTCGTTTATTAAATAAATCGTGTTTCAATTAGCGTTTCACTTTCTCCTTTTTGTGTGTGTGTGTGTACAGGCGAAAGTTCTAAGCTCCGCCCACCTGTATGATCGGTCACGTGACTCCTGCTACTACCTGGGCATATCTCTTCCATGCGTGCTCAGTTGACTGTTGCAAGCCCTGGGTCTCAGACGTGTATTTTCCCACGAAGACGAAAAATAGTAATGGCTACCTTTAATATTGCGTGTTCGACGTTTATGAAGTGGTATTCGGAAAAGTGTGAAGATAAGGTTACTGAATGGCTCCCTATTCCACCCTCTTTTGATACTTTTAAGGCTACATTGAATCATCCGAAGGAACAAGAGGTACAAATATTCTACAGCTATTCTGGCGAGAGCATTGCAGGATTTCGTGGGACAAGTGATTTATTGAACTATATTGTAGGACTAAACTTTATAAAACTTACATATACCGTGAAGTAGAAGAAACAACACGTGCAGAAGAGAAGCAACGGTTATGGTTAGTGAGTCTTGTTGATGAGTGGTGCGACAAGCGATATTATGTCATGTTGCATCATACCTAGTACTCGTACCCTGCGACTGAGAATGTAAATCTTGCCATCATGGAGAATCTTAAGTATTTTTACTACTATATTAATATATATCATGTCGAGGTTTGTAGTGAGATTGTGGCTAAAGGTCTGCTTGAGTATTTAACAGAATTTAGAGATGAGTATCGCATGTTAAGCAAAATGGAAAAATATGGTCATATGTTTCTCTTGAACAATGCGCCGGAGTGTGACTAAAATGTGTATAGTTCGCGAAAATCCCCATGAGCAAAAATGTCTGGTGCGTATTTTGGGAAGTGGGAATGATAAAATATTAAAACCGGTATTGCTTCATGTATCGGAAAATTTCTCAAAACACCTACCCAATATAATGGGATACAAGTATTCACGTTGGAACAACGCCGTACACGTTTCATCAACTTATGTTGTGACTTACTCCTCCCCTCGAGCCGATCCGCTCGCTTTTGGCTCATAGTCATCTCAGAGCTTGAACCGAGTGGACGTGCGTTCCTCGAATACTATGGAACTTCCTTTGAGAAGCATTCTCAATGCCGTTTACGATTTGTAAGTGACGAAGTCGTTGCGCTTGTTCAGGCGTGAAGCCGGTGCCATTAACTGTGTACTGGAAACGACTGAGACAAACAAACAAACGGAATGTTGTTTATTTAAGTGTTGAGGAGATGAATAGAATCTTCGTGGTAATTGAGAAGTGGAGTGAGGATTGTTATAAAATTCCTGCAGGTGTAGGTACAAGAATAGAGCAGATTAGTGATACCCCCTCGTACGTCATTGTTTGTTCGTTGTGTATAAATAACGATCAGCCATGCATTGATATACGACTGATGTGGATGTCCCTACGCGAAACCGTTTCATCATTGACAGAATGTTTGAAATCGTCGGATTCCGTAAGCTGAAGCCTATATTAGTCGCGCATATCACGGATATTCTTTATTTTGATACGGTTCTTGAATACGCATACACCTCTCTGCTCGACGGGTTTACCGAGTGTAGGACTGAACAAAGCGAGAATGATCTAGAGCTCGATGCTTATTTAAAATGTTTATACTCTTTGGTACAAAGCACTTGAGCGGTACAGCGCTGAGCTCACCTACACCGTTCACCCTGAAGAACTATTTCTTTATATAATGAGCAGTTGTCTTAACGACTTAGAAGATTATTTCAACTGCCGCTATGCATTGTGAAGAAGAGTTCACGATTGAAAAACTATGGTGGGTAAGAATAAACGAGCGATTGGAAAGGAGTGTTTATAAACTTGTATTTCATAATGATGTTGTGGCTAACGATTACCTCTTTTTACGTGCTTTTGAATATATTCTTGCCGTGTTTAAAGATAACTTGTCAACCGAATGTAAAGTGGGCACAAAAATAGTATTGAACAATATGAAGGCCATTTACATAGAGTATAGGTATCCCTATAACTTGAGCGGTGAAATAATGTTAAATTGTATTTACTGCAGACATTTTTGCATAGGGGGATTTTCACGAACTAAACATTTTATTCACATGACGGCGCACTATTTGAGAGAAACATATGCCCATATTTTTCCGTTTTGCTTAGCATGCAATACTCATCTCTAAATTCTGTTAAATACTCACGCAGACCTTTAGCCACAACATGAATGCATGTATCCCATTATATTGGGTAGATGTTTTGAGAAATTCTCCGATACATGAAGCAATATCGGTTTTAATGGTTTATCACTAACCACACGTTCATTTCTACAAACTAAACATCTTCACAATCCGGTGCACTAGTGGAGAGAAACATATGACCATATTTTTCCTTTTTGTTTAACAATCGATACTCGTCTCTAAAGTCTGTTAAAAATTCACACAGGCCATTAGCCACAACCTCACTACAAACCTCGTCATGATATATATTAATATAGTGGTAAAAATACTTAAGATTCTCCATGAAGACAAGATTTACATTCTCAGTCGCAGGGTACGAGTACTCGGTATGATGCAACATGACATAATATCGCTTGTCATACCACTCATCAACAAGACTCACTATCCATAACCGTTGCTTATCTTCTGGACGTGTTGCTTCTTCTACTTCGCGGTATACGTGAGCCTTTATAAAGGGTAGGTCTGTAACATACTTCAATACATCGTTTTTACTACGAAATCCTACAATACCCTCGCCAGAAATCCCGTAGAGTATTTGAACATCTTGGTCCTTCGCACGGCTCACTGTAGCCTTAAAGGTATCAAAAGAGGGGGGAATAGGGAGTTTTTCAGTATCCACCACATCTTGGCACTTTGCCGAATACCACTTCATAAATGTTGAATACGCAATATTAAAGGTACCCATTACTATTTTTCTTCTACGCAGGAGAATACACGTCTGAGATCCAGGGCTTACTGCGATCAACTGAGCACGCACGGAAGAGATATGCCCAGGTAGTGGCAGGACTCACGTTGCCGATCTTACAGTGGGCGGAGCTTAGCTTTTTACTATGCACACACGCAAAGGAGAAAGTGAAACGCTAATTGAAACACGATTTATTTAATAAAAGAAATATTCAAGGTGTGTGTATATATTTACAAATACGTGTAATAAATAAGTTAACAATAGACATATCAAAGATTATGGTATCCAAAGGGCACGGTATCATAGGTACCAGGCACCTGGTAACGTGTCCTATAGGTGTTACGGCATACCTTTGTACCCCTAAATTCCTTCACGCCCTCCAGCTTCTGCGCCCGAAAATTGTGGGTACTTACAGTTAGTTGGGGCGGCCGGTCGCACTCATCATCTTCCAAGCACACTAGATCCTTCAACGAATCAAAGTTAACGACCCGCCGATTCGCCTGGTTGAGCGTGATACCCTTAGCCTTCACAATATATTTCATATCCTCCCCCACCCTCACCCGTACCCCATAAGTTTTTGGCCCTGTTAAGACAAAAGAGTCGGCGTATGCGATGTCTCCATACTCATCCTTGATCTCATCAGTCAACTCCCCGAGGAATTCACCAATAGGAGGCATGTATTCACCCTCCCTCTTTGTGAATATCACACTATCTGTATAGGCGTACAAAATCCTCCGCCCAAGAGAATGCAATAGGCCCCAAAGTTTAATGCGTGCGCAGGCCGTTGTGAAGCTGGCTACAGGTATGTTTGTAACCCGTGAGGTATCTGTGGCCAATTCGATATTGTTGTCCTTTATTATGTAAGTATTACCTACAGTCACAATCTCCATGACTTCTTTATCGGGAGCGTTGGCATAATCCCAGACTTGTGCCAAATGAACGTTCCCTTTGCCAGTATTCTGAGCAAATTTTCCCCAAAGACTGTTTAGACACAACTTTGCACTAAAGCGCTTGCCAGGGTTCTTTAAAATTTGGGAACGGTCAAGCTGTATACCTTCACGGTCACGGTAACGTTGAATATAGGCCGATTTTTCATCTTCGGTATCAACTCCTCGCGGATACCATGATGCTTCGAACTTATCCTTCAAAAAAGCGTTTATATATGGCGTGAAAAGATTGGGCAGCTTCTGAAACCTCCGCACCTCATGCATCTTCAATATTCTGTAGCCATGGCGAACAGCTAGATCCAGCTCTGGACTTGTATATACACCCCTGATCTTACGCTGGTTAGCTGTATGAATACATTCCCCATTGTTCTCCTCTGCGCACTTCAAGCACAAAAGAAACATGAGCTTGTGATCGATAACGACGGGTAAGATCGGCATCCGTAAATCGCGTGGGGGGAGCAAATCTACGAAAGAAAGGCCGAAATAGTACCCGTTCAAATTTGTTGAGAACACCTCGATGGTGGGCAGGTCAGGTCCCACCAGTTTCTCAGGTGCACCCACGGAGTACGGATTGTTCTTCATCACGTAGGGATATAAAGAACAGAAGTAGTAGTAATGAAGTTTCACCCACTCCGTCGGCGGAAAGTATAGTTTCAAGGGATTTGTACGCCCTCCGAACAAACTATCACCGCATTTGAGAGGATCCAGCACCATTGAACGTTTGATCGTGTTTATTTCTTCACGGTACTGTCCATCTGTTTCCATCCGTGCATCATACTCATGCTCCCACAAGACTTTGCGAGTGAACTGGGAACCTATAAGTTAATCGCGGGTGCGGATCCACGCAAGACTGTCGGCAGATGATCTACCATGGATATCTCCTACGACTCCACACTCAGGACGGGGGCATCCGTGCCACCAGCAACCGTTAAAGGAGTACACAGTCTTCGCACCAGTGGCACGGTTTTCACTTAGACCGTCAACCTAAAAAACACGATTAACCTTAATGGTTACTTCATCCGTCTTGCGGGCATGCTTTATGTATACCCCATCTGCTGCTGTAGGTGTATGAGCCAGTAAATAGCCTTCTGCCCATAACTGCGGGGATTGTTTCTGTGAATAACGGCTAAGGTGTCTTTAGGCATGAAGTTATTCTTGAACACCGTAAAACATAATGAGGCAATGGTGGCTGCGACTTGTAACGTATCGCATTTGAAACGGCCTATGTACATCCTCCTAAATGCCTGGAAACATACTCTAAGCACGCGCACATCATTCACGCAATAACATTCATCATTCACTGAATAACATTCACATTCATCAGCTATATTATAAGAATTCGATTCATTAAAACTGTTGTAGTATCGGTCAAAATCTTCACGTTCATCTGTACTCGTACATTCATGGTTAAAGTAATGTTTGGGTGGAGATAGTCCTACGTAATTTAAAGTTTCGCTAGTGAGGAATGTGGAAGGAAATATCCTTTTGAAACTTCAGCGGCTACGCCCATCACCTTGGGTAGCTTTGCTAATTTACAAGGTGTGAATAATAAAGTGTCTTTAAACTGTACATTACCTCTTATTTGCATCTGTATTAGTTTGTTGCCTCTTTTCACGGGATCACCTGTAAATATCTCAGATGACTTGTGCTCAAGCAACTCCTTATAAAGGAACTGTGTGTCAAATTTTGCCCCGTTATGTGCGAGAATATACAAAGTCATTTTTAAGGACTTGTCCGCTAACTTCACAATATAGGACACAAAGCGCTTCACAGGGCTATTGTGGGCATTCGTTTTAAAAACGTTTGTCCGTTTACCACATTTGTGACACTCATCACACTCGATCTCCACACACTCATCACAGATAGTTTGGCTTACAAGTAAATATGGAATAACTTCTTTGGTTTCAGCGTTCGTGTATGTTTCTATATCGTAGTACACAGTTATACAAGTGCTATTTTTAGGCTTAGCACCTTTCAAAAAACATACAGGCTTTACTCCAACCGCCTCATGTTTCTCATGGCATGTAGAACAGTGAATTTCATCACATTTATGCTTGAAATTCCCCCAGTTATCCATCATATGAAACATACCACATTCACAAATTCTCATTTTCCTGCACGTTCCAATTCATTTATGGAGCTCAAAACAGTTATTATTGAAAAATGTGTGTCTACACACATCACAATCCCTCTTCTCAGCTTCAACTACATGGCTTTCACATTTGGAGCTTTTACACTGCTAACATACCATTTGGCATTCTTTACAATGATTCACTAGATCATCCGCAAACTAGATACACCCCTTACACAAATCACGATGTCGACCATATTTTCGACTTTTATCATAACTTGCTTAAAGGTCCATTATATTACGGATTGGGAGATACGTTGTCCCTGACAGTCTTAAAATAAGTACGGGTCTTGTACGATCTCTCACACAGCTTTTAAAAACATACACGGTTCTACGACGATCGTCCATTCCAAATACAACTATACGAACATTCATTTCCTGTTCTACCCTTCTCAGCTCCTCAGGACCCATATTACAGTCAAACTCGAGTTTACAGTCTACAGCTAGTTTACGGGCACGCTCCACTACCGTAGGCAACCAAATTTTTTGGGTCCGTGTATTTAGTACAGTAAACATACGAGCTAAGACTACTGCTATAAAGCCGCAACCACGATCGACGTTTATATGCCGTCTATAAATAGCCTGAGAATTGAAGTTAAGAGTATAAGGTGTGGCACTATGACCCGCAACACGGAATACACGGTCAATATTTACCGTGAAGTTCCATATTGAAGGCTATACTACTTTGAGAGGCCTGCATTATACGGCCTAATATATACTCTATATCTTCAGCTGCCAAACGTCTGAACGGTATTACTACCCAAAAATCATCTACATCTCCGTCATCTGACCCGAATCCGAAGGACAGCCTCGTCCTGACTTCACGTTCGTCGCGGTTCTGAAGGGCAAACTCTACAATACGTTCAACTATGCGCCGTAGTCCGTGTTCAACACCATTGCTATACATGGATCTAGGATCAACCCTGACTATATACCGATTTCTAGTCAAGGCTGGGGTGGGGTAGCGGTGCGCACCAACTCGAATGTTATGCCATCCTCAACAGAATGAGAAGCTGCTGTGGCTGTGGAGGATGTACCGGAATTGAACAGGAATAAGGGGGTATATTTGAGGAAGGTACTATTGTGGGGGTTGTGTCGTAAGACGTAGAAGGTTGAGACTCTATTAATGGTGGTCTAACAACCGGCGCAATCCTGGCGCGTTTTGTACCTGACGTGGTGGGCTCTTCATCGTGCCTCCGCTTTGAACTGGCGCGTGCTACAGTTATCGCTGGTGTGGATTCGTCAGCGGGGATGGATTCTGTGATCACAACTACACTGTCGTCGGGGTCATCTGTAATATCGATGATGGAGTGTTGTACCTCATCGTCATTCACGGTTCTGTGGGAGAAGCGAAAAGCAAGACTATAGAATATAAAGGTCATCACTTAAATATTTATTATATTTTGTAAATGACCCACTTAGGAGTGTGACGTGTTGGAAATGGGTTCTGTAGAAAAATTCAGGTTCACGAGCCCATCCACATGTATTATATCTGGCCCTACAGGATGTGTTAAAATTGTGTTTATGCTTAAAATCATTAAAGAAAAGGGAGAGATGTTCTAAAAATTTGTGCATAAAGTTATACGGTGCTATTCGACGTATCAATCAGTGTTCAACGCGTACCAAGGGAAATCAACATACAGTCATTGTAATTGACGACCTCATATTGGAAATGGATAAAACGTTTGCCGAGACATTTACAGTATTCTCCCACTATTTTAACATAAGCGTGTTCTTCATCAATCAGAATCTATTTCTCAAAAATAGATACATGCGCGATTTGTCATTAAATACACAATATCTAGTCTTATTCGCGCAACATAGAGATGTATTAGCCAATCAAATGTTCCCGAATCAGCGTAAGGAGTTTTTGGAAGTTTATAAAGAAGCTGCAAGCCCGCGTTACTGATATTTGCTTTACGACCTTCATCCGCGAAACACGTTTAGGGTGCTTCTGAGAACGAATATATTTCCAAACGAGCCTGAAACGGTGTATATTCCTGAATGACAAAGAGGCTAAAGAAATACCATGAATTATCAGGTCATCCCTTAAGTAATGTCGTTTTTTAGATCGGAATTTGAAGGACAAAAAAAAACTCAACTGAAACTTTTTAATCTAGTATATATTTTCCATCGGAATCAATGACACTCTGCCAACGTCCCTCAAGCTTTTCAATGCCATGTTTATAAAATTCAGGTGGTTTTGAGGCAAAAAACGTACAAAGATTGGTGTGCAAGTCATCTAAAGAAGTATACTGTTTCTCGTCAAGATAGTTTTGCAGACTCCTGAAGAGATGATAATCTGAAGGCGCAAGGTCTGGAGAATATGGAGGATGTGGAAGTTTTTCCCACCCAAGCTCCTCAATTTTTGCAAAAGTGTTCCGAGCGGTATGAGGACGTGCGTTGTCGTGGTGGAACACGATTCCTTTCCGATTAACCAAAGGTCTTTTTTCTTTTAGTGCAGTGTTCAATCGATCCAGTTGTTGACAGTAGACTTGAGCGGTGATTGTTTGGTTGTGTGGTAAGGTTTCAAAGTGTATTACACCACTTTTATCCCACCAAACACTAAGCAACACCTTCCGAGGGTGAAGATTTGGTTTTGGCTGTGGTGTCGCTGGTTCTCCGGCACAAACCCACTGTCGACGGCGCTTAACATTCTGGTACAGTATCCACTTTTCATCACTAAACGGTGCAAAAACGGATCTTCGAATTCAATGGAATGAAGAGCTGTACTAATGTTTACCCGCACCCTCAGATTGTCGACCGACAATTCATGTGGCACCATTTTCCTAACTTACGCACTTTCCCGAGTTGTTGCAAATGTCGATGGATGGTGGACGGGGATGAATTGAGTTTCTGGGCCAATTCTTCGACAGTTGTTGAACAGTCTTCTTCAAGTGCGGCTAACAACAGGTCATCATCAAACTCAGCAGGGCGTCCAGAGCGTGCTGCATCTGTCAAACAGCAGTCACCATTCCTAAACTTTTGAAACCATCTTTGACATTTCCTCACATGCAGAATATCGTTGCCATAAACGTCCTGAATGTTTCGCGTTGCTTCAGTAGCACTATTCCCTTTTTTGAACTCGTAAAGCATTATATGCCTGATATGCTCTTCTGATACCGCCATGTTTAAGAGGGGTTCACATAAATCAAAACACACGTCTTCACTGGTCAAGGTCTGTAAAGTATGTAGTGAAACACGATATATCTCCTCTTAGATATAACCTTCGGAAAATTTATGCTTAAACCGAGGAGGACTAGTTTAAACTTAATCTATCGCAAAAAACGACATTACTTACACTGCCCAACACCAATTTTGCTAATTTAATTCTAACACCTGTTTTTAGGTAACTTTGGTGTGCTGATTTAAAAAATCACCTTAGTTTTTGCCTATCACGTCAGGTTTTCGAGCAATCAAATACGGATATTTTGGAGATATCGCATTTTGGCAGGGTTATGCCCAATTTTTTTTCTTTTCAAAAAATAAGTTTTTACATACTCAGAATCAGCATGGAAAAGTAAACAATTGTGCAGGGAGTGAACTTTAATATACAATGGTAATATTGACACAAAGTGATTAAAAGTGTTTAAATAAGCAAAAAATGAATCCATATTAAAGCAAGCACGGGACCAGTTTTCTTAACATTGTCTTTTTCTTGTTTTCTTACTTTTCAGTGCTGATAAATTTTCTCTTATAGGACTTCCTAGAATGAGAGATGTCAAGACAATCTCTTTGCAGGCTCCAGCAGTGGTCAGCCATCATATGGGTATCCCATCTTCCTTGGTATCGTTCTTCCATCACTTTGATATCTTGGTGAAACCTTTCACCTTGTTCTTCACTAACATCACCAAGATTTTCTGGAAATTTATCCAGATGACTGTTGAGATAGTGAACTTTAATGCTCATGTTGCAACCCAACTGCTGAAAGTTTACAAGTAACGTCACTAGCGGAACCGGCTGCTCTCACTCCGCCAATGGGAAATCTCTCTCAGATCATGACGTCACGCTCACACCTGGGGAAATCACAGATACCCAAGATTTTAATATGTTGTACATGACCTTTAGATTTAATGCACAGATTTGCGTATTCCACAGATAATATTCTAACAGCAAAACAGCTGTTAACAGGTCTCAAAAATCATCAATTTTGATAAGCGCCCTTCATGGATCACCCAAAAGAGGCATATTGCATTGCACGAAAACCTGATGTGATGGACAAAATCTAAGGTGATTTTTGAAATCAGCACATCAATATTATCCAGAAACAGGTCTTAGAATTAAGTCAGCAGCAAAAAAAAATTTTGTGTTGGGCAGTGTTATGGGATGACCTGATAATAAAAATCTATCATCGACTGCCCCGGGCAATGCAGCAGATGTTTGCTAAAAATATGGACTCGGACTTTTTAAAATGCATCTTTGAAATCTGTCTTAACGTTATAAATTGTAATGTATCAATGAAACCACCTCAGGAGGCTCGCCTACTCCGTTACAAGAACATAATACGTGCACTCTCTCGTAAAAGTCAAACTTTCGGGAAGAAAAAACGAATTATTGTACAAAGAGGAGGGTCATTCTTCCCCATCTTATTTTCAGTTTTGGGTCCTTTACTGACTAGATTAATATAATGAAGAAAGTGGTAGTGATTCCACACGAAATGTATGCTTCACTACAAAGCTCAAAGAATCCAGACACGGTTCTAGATCCCCGTAAAAGCAGGCTTAAAAGAATGGAAAGCGAATTGCTAACCTTATTAAACAGTGAAAAACACCTGCTAAGGAAAGAATCTTATACCAAGAAGCTCTGCAGAAATTTCTTCACGAATACGAAAATTATAATAACCCGACAGATAATCCCGTGGTTATTAGGCACAGCGCGGGGAAAGATGGACATGGTGACATAGGACCTGTTTCCGACGATAGAGCTGACCAACCAAAGATTAAAGGGTCGGCCACACAACATATCCAGCATGTATTAAAAAGCACCCTCCCACATACATTGAGGAATAAAGGTTTAAGTCTTTATAATCTATTGAATGAGGACCCCGCCATACAATGGACCGATACAGGTGAGATCATTGTGGAAGGAGCAAAGGTACAGGGATCGAATATCGTAGACATCGTCCATGATCTGGTAAGAAAGAGGGATAGGCCCTCACCATCAGGATGGAAGCATATTAAAGCAAGACTACAACAAATAAATGTCCCCCAAACAATTATAGGAAATCTGAACAGGTTAAAAGACTTGGAACATGCGACGCACGTGACACAATTGAAGACGCCATCACCCCCGGCGGTAACACCTTTGAAAAGGAGAAAGAAAAGGTTAAACAACGGTCAACCCTACCCACGTGCCTCTAAAATACGCAAATGGCTAACATATTAAGAAACCATTATTATGACATTTCTAACCCAGCCTCCTACAGAGGCGTAGATAGACTGTACAGAAGTGTTTACGGAGTAGGAAAAAAAGATGTTGAGAGATTTTTGCGGGAGGAGGACGCTTATACACTTCATAAGCCTGTGAGAAAAAGGTTTAAAACAGCCAAGACAACAGCTACTTCGATTGCCTCTATTTGGCAAGCAGATTTAACACCAATGCAAAGATATTCTGTGTATAACGATGGTTACCGCTACGAAAGTAGTATAAAGGACAAATTTAAAAATTCTAAAGAGAAGGAATATGAGTGTTTTGGACGCCTGCATACAGATATCACATTTCAGAAGAAGTTGCTTGTGAATGGGGTGGATATGAAAATAAAGCTCACCCGAACCAATCCTGAGATCTATTTATATCTGGATGCTGATCAAGAAGAGGGAGCAAAACCCTTTGTGGTTCACATTACGGAGTAGGAAAAAAAGATGTTGAGAGATTTTTGCGGGAGGAGGACGCTTATACACTTCATAAGCCTGTGAGAAAAAGGTTTAAAACAGCCAAGACAACAGCTACTTCGATTGCCTCTATTTGGCAAGCAGATTTAACACCAATGCAAAGATATTCTGTGTATAACGATGGTTACCGCTACGAAAGTAGTATAAAGGACAAATTTAAAAATTCTAAAGAGAAGGAATATGAGTGTTTTGGACGCCTGCATACAGATATCACATTTCAGAAGAAGTTGCTTGTGAATGGGGTGGATATGAAAATAAGCTCACCCGAACCAATCCTGAGATCTATTTATATCTGGATGCTGATCAAGAAGAGGGAGCAAAACCCTTTGTGGTTCACATTACGGAGTAGGAAAAAAAGATGTTGAGAGATTTTTGCGGGAGGAGGACGCTTATACACTTCATAAGCCTGTGAGAAAAAGGATTAAAACAGCCAAGACAACAGCTACTTCGATTGCCTCTATTTGGCAAGCAGATTTAACACCAATGCAAAGATATTCTGTGTATAACGATGGTTACCGCTACGAAAGTAGTATAAAGGACAAATTTAAAAATTCTAAAGAGAAGGAATATGAGTGTTTTGGAAGCCTGCATACAGATATCACATTTCAGAAGAAGTTGCTTGTGAATGGGGTGGATATGAAAATAAAGCTCACCCGAACCAATCCTGAGATCTATTTATATCTGGATGCTGATCAAGAGGGGCAAAACCCTTTGTGGTTCACATTACGGAGTAGGAAAAAAAGATGTTGAGAGATTTTTGCGGGAGGAGGACGCTTATACACTTCATAAGCCTGTGAGAAAAAGGTTTAAAACAGCCAAGACAACAGCTACTTCGATTGCCTCTATTTGGCAAGCAGATTTAACACCAATGCAAAGATATTCTGTGTATAACGATGGTTACCGCTACGAAAGTAGTATAAAGGACAAATTTAAAAATTCTAAAGAGAAGGAATATGAGTGTTTTGGACGCCTGCATACAGATATCACATTTCAGAAGAAGTTGCTTGTGAATGGGGTGGATATGAAAATAAAGCTCACCCGAACCAATCCTGAGATCTATTTATATCTGGATGCTGATCAAGAAGAGGGAGCAAAACCCTTTGTGGTTCACATTATGGAGACATGCCTCCGCGGACTGCGAGTGAAATTAAATTCACCAAAACAAATAGAAATTGAGAAAAATTTAATCCACGCTACTGTAAAATACCTAATTAACAGAGTACAAATCAAACTATACACGGTGCCAGCAGCGTTGGCATCGAAACAGATAGAAAACCCGCCTTAGGAAATCTACCTAAAAGGATATTAACTGGAATGCAGGAACACAATTCGGTGAATGGAAAATATAAAAGGAATGCCTTTAAATTCGAGAATTTCGGCCTTAAAAATATAACTCCATACGTTAATGGAGTTGCGTTGGGAGGAACATTGGATACGGACTATTCATCAGATGCTGTGTTTCTGCTTTGCGGGAGAGCATATAGTAATCTCTCCCATATTGCAGGTGACTGTGATGAGCTCGGGATTAACGCAGAAAGAATTCATTGATCAATTTAACCTTTATCCGTTTGACATCACACCTGACTTATCTGCTAGCGTAAATACACACTTAAGTCCAGAACAGAGTGGAAACATCTCAATCAGATTGGAATTCGCGAAGCCGTTAGACGCGCCTATAAGTTTACTAGTATACGTCGAGTCACAAGCCCTAACAGAAGTAGACAGATTTACGGGCGTTATCACTGACTTTTAAAAAATGGATGTGAATAAACTTCAGAGAGTAATGAATAGTGAACGAATCACACGTTCCAAATTTATCGGTGTTTGAGAAGAATGAAACATTGAATTTGCCAACTACGCGAGATTGCGATAGTCTTATTGTGAACACAGATGTCATTGGTAATGAAGGTATTCATTGGTTTGCAATCTATTTTAAAAATAGGGACCGCATGTATTATTTTGATTCACTCGGGACTCAACCCTGGAGTGACCCTGTTATTGTAAAATTTCTTGATCAGTTGCATATCCGCGAAGTTTTATGAAACCACTTCCGGCTATAAGGATATTTTAGTAATACGTGCGGGATGTACTGCCTTTCATTTCTAATGCATATGTCACGTGGTAAAGACTATAAATTTTTAAAAATTATTCGACCCGTGTCACACTCAACGAAACTACGAAATGGTATGCAGACAGATAAAAAGCCATTTTCCGATTGTGCATACTCGTTGTATAGTATGATGTTTTGTTTGTATATTATATATATATATATATATATATATATATATATATATATTTGTAACCAATAATGTTAGTTTCTATATTCTATAGTTTAAGATGGTTATTTTACTAAAAACTTAATTTCTTTCATTTAATAAATTGATGAAAATACATTGTGTCTTTTTCCCTCAAAATAAGAACGAAACAAAAAATACTTACATTATTTCGTTAATGATTGAAAATCGTTGGGCTGACTGCTCGGTAAATCTTCTACCTCCGTATTCAGGTCCATGACATGGGTTTCTTCAAAACGAAAAGATTGTATAGCACGTGTCAAATCCTCATCGGATCTTAAAGGAGAAAGAATAATTCATTAGTTCATACTGAATCTTTTTTAATAAAAACTCAAAACATATGCAGAGTATACATATAGTAAGAGTATTACAATGTGAAGATATCTTTGAACCGCTCAGAGAATTTCCTTTAAGAGATAATTCCGAATAACATTTGAATTTATAAAATTATTTAAAACATGCAAAAGATTGCTATAAAAAAATTCAATGCATCAAAACTGGATTTTAGCATAATTGCAAACTAATCTGTAATTGCAGATACCTAAATGAAGCATTTTTAATGTGATGAGATGAATTACTACAACCCTCCATATATATGATGAAATAATCCTGAACAGTGCTCTTTCTGACAGGCACATTAAATAAATAACAAGTTTGCGAATAATTGGCTACAAAAAATAAAATTACAGGCACTTACATTTCTACGGCAGTCCCTTGCGTCGGATCGTAATGAGCGTCATTGCAAATATCATCAACGGTTTGCGTTCGAAATAATCCATCGCGGTCAGCCGCGTTAAAAAGATTATATTGTGGACAAAGCTACAATGTCACCATCTTGATATAAATCCGGTAAACTGTAAAGTTCTTGATTCATGGCGGAGGGAATGTTTATTCACTGGTGAAAATAACCACTGTGACTCCCAGCTGAAAATATTTCCTTTTATATGCATGATCCCCAAGCACCACCCCAAAAGACTAATAGGGGGTTCGTAAGTTTAATGATTGGTTGTCAATGTAACTGGGCGGAGCTATGATTAAATTCTGTACCAATCCTAACACCAATATTACGGGTCCATGCTCTGGACGTCCTCATTGGTCGACTAATGGTGTCTTTATATTCTCTCCGTAGATTTAATGCTCACATCGTGTATTACCACTTGCAGTCTCTACCACGACAATATTTGCATTTTCGCCCATACTTTTCTCGGTTTTCCCTTTTTTGAACCCAACCCTTTATGCAATATCCCTCACCCTTTTGCAACATTGATCAACCATCTCTATCACGAGAGTATTTTACATTATTATTTTCTGCGGTCATACTATTTGATCCTCAATTTTTTCCTATTTTGGATAGGGAGGTGGACAACTTGATCGGCTGCAAGTCGTTATAGGAATATCTTCATCAGAGCCGCTCAGCTCAGTACCACAGGAAAGAAAATTAGCGCCGCTACTCTTCATAATCCTGACATAGATCATTACCAGAGACAGCACAGTAACATTTGAATCCACAAAGATCATTAGAAAATAAGAAATCTAGATCTCTACAAGCAGAATGTTTTTGTGCATTATTATTTTTTGCGGTCATGCTATTCTCAGCTTTCCCAAGATTTATGACTTGTGGATTTGGTTTTAATATATATATATATATATATATATATATATATATATATATGTGTGTGTGTGTGTGTGTGTGTGTGTGTGTTTGTGTGAGTGTTAATTGCCACGATGGTTTCAAATATTTGCAAAATATATGTATGCAGTTATACTATTCGATCCTCAACTTTGATTAATGTATTTGGCTTGACTTTTTATCTGCCAGTTCTCGTGTAGGAGTGTGATTAAATTGTGTTTAGCTCATGAAAATGAATGTCTGCTTGGGTTGGTAGATAAATGGGTAGTCTAGGTATCCTAGTGGTTAAGACGCTGTGGTGCTGGTTGAGAGATCGAGTGCGGGCAATGACGTTGTGATTTCAACCTGCCAGTGCTGGAGCGTAGTTCGGATTCAACGTTAAACTGTAGGTCTAAGGCGGGTGACAAGCTTGATCCTCGTCAAAATGAACAATTCGGTGAGAAGGAAAACCGGGTTAGCTATTATTATGACTAATGTAATTTACACCACGGATAGGTTCCATTTACAAAGAGAATCTATGGTCTGAATTTATTGCATATATTCCTCGTATGTATTTTTTCTTCTCTTTCTTAAAGGTCTTTTGAAAATCTGTGTATTAAATATATTCTCCATTATCTTCCAGAGAATCTATGTTCTGAATCATTGGTTAGGTTAGGTTCAGGTGCCAGCATGCTGGAGCGAACCAGAGGCTCACAGCCAAAATCTGCACAAGGAATCAATTATGTTTTACAGTTTAATAAAATGAATTGTTGATTCTCTTTTTTTCAAATTTCCCCTTTACGATCTTATCGAGAGGATTTTATAATAAAGAAATTATAAATATTTTTGTTTTTCTTTTCATTCCTTTATTTATATTTTTAAAAATTTTGCTGTGACTACTTACGGCCATCATAAACTCGGTAAATGAATTCCAATATACTTCTGAAAATTAAAGCTATGAATATTATATCCAGAGAGAATAAACAAAACTTTCTTTGTGTGTGTGTGTGTGTGTGTGTGTGTGTGTGTGTGTTAATTTTGAAAAAAAATGTATATTAATAATAATAATAATAAGTAAACCTTTCCATTTTTTCATTCTTTCATTTCATTTCAATAACAAAGACAGTAACTATGAAGATGATACCATGCAAATTACACGCAAAGAAAAATAAGACATAAACAACGAAGTTAATAAAATATAAAAACATTCTGGAATATACACCGTTTCAGGATCGTTTGGGAATATATTCGTTCTTAGAAGCACTCTAAACGTATTTCGCGGGTGAAGGTCACAAAGCAAATATCCGTAACGTTAACTTGTAGCTTCTTTATAAACTTCTAAAAACTCCGTACGCTGAATCAGGAACATTTGACTGCCTAATACCCCAATTTGTGGTACATCTCTAAGCTGCGCGAATAAAACTGGATATTGTGTATTTAACGACACATCGCGCATGTATCTATTTTTGAAAAATATATTCTGATTGATGAAGAACACGCTTATGTTAAGATGATGGGAGAACACTGTAAATGTCTTTGCAAACGTTTTACTCATTTCCAACATGAGATCGTCAATTACAATGACTGCATGTTCATTTCCTTTTAACGAATCAACGTCATATACACCTTTGTGGAACAGAGTATCATCTTGGTACTCGTTGAACACTGACTGGTACGTCGAATAGCAAGCACCCTATGACTTTATGCACAAATTTTGAGAACATCTCTCCCTTATCTTTAATGAGTTAAAGCGTAAACACAGTTTTACTACATCCTGTAGGACCAGATATAATACACGTGATCGGGATCGTGAACCTGAATTTTTCTACAGAATCCATCTCTAACACGTCACACTCCTAAGTGGATCATTTACAAAATATAATAAAAATTTAAGTAGTGTTCCTTATAGTCTAGTCTTGTTTTTCCTCTTCTCCCACAGAACTGTGAATGACGACGAAGTACAGGATCATGCGCCCATCATCGATATAATATTACAGACGAATCCCGATGACAGTGTAGTTGTGGTTAAAGAATCCATCCCCCCTGGCGAACCAACATCAGTGACACCTGTAGTGCCCCCACGCAACAATTCAAAGCGGAGGCATGATGAAAAACCTTCCACGTCAGGTATAAAGCGTGCCAGTAGTGCACCGGTTGTTAGACCCCCAGTAATAGAGCCTCAACCATCAACGTTTTACGATCCAACCACCACACTAGCTCCTTCCTCAAATAAATATGTACCCCTTTATTCCTGTTCAATTCCGGTCGCATCCTATATAGCATGAGAAGCTGCTGCTGTTGTGGAGGATGGCATAACATTCGAATTGGTGTGTACTTCTACCCTCATCCCGGCCCTGACTATAAATCGGTACATAGTTAGGGATGACCCTGGATCCATGTATAGCAATGGTGTTGAACACTGACTACGGCGCATAGTTGAGCGTATTGTAGAGTTTGCACTTCAGAACTGCGACGAACGTGAAGTCAGGGCGAGGCTGTCCTTCGGGTTCGGTTGAGATGACGGGGATTTAGATGATATTTGGGTAGTAATACCATTCAGACGCTAGGCCGTTGTAGATATAGAATATATTATATATATATATGCCGAATAATGCAGCCCTCTCAAAGTAGTACGGCCTTCAATATGGACAACTTCATGGTAGATATTGACCGTGTATTCCTTGTTGCGGGTCATAGTGCCACACCTTATATTCTTAACTTCAATTCTCAGGCTGTTTACAGACGGCATATAAACACCGAGCGTGGTTGCGGCTTTATAGCAGTAGTCTTAGCTCATATGGTAACTGTGCTAAATATACGGATCCAAAACATTTGGCTGCCTACGGTTGTGCAGTGTGCTCGTAAACTGGGTTCAGAATGTAAGCTTGAGTTTGACTGTGATATGGGTCCTGAAGAGCTGAGAAGGGTAGAACAGGAAATTAATGCTCGTATAGTTGTATTTGGAATGAATGACCGTCGTAGGACTGTGTATGTTTTTAAAAGCTGTGTGAGAGATCGTAAGACCCCTACTTATTTAGGAGTGCCAGAGTCAACATATCTCCAAATTCGTAATATAAAGGACCTTTACGCGAGTTATGATAAAATCCGAAAACATGGAAGGCATCATGATTTGTGTAAGGGGTGTATCGAGTTTGCGGAAAACATAGCGAAACATTGTTAGGATTGTCGCATGGTATGTGAGCAGCGTAAAAGCTTCAAATGTGAAAGCCTTGTCGTTGAAGCTGAGAAAAGGGACTGTAATGTGTGTAGACGCACATTTTTCAACAATAACTATTTTGAGCTCCATAACGCAATTGGCACTTGAAAGAAAATGAGAATCTGTGAATGTGGTATGTTTCATATGATGGATAATTAGTGGAGATTCACGCATAAATGTGATGAAATTCATTGTTGTACATTCCATGAGAAATATAAGGCAGATGGTATAAAGCATGTATGTTACATGAAAGATGCTAAGCCTAAAACTAGGCCTTGTATAACTGTGTACTACGATATAGAAACATATACAGTTGCTGAAAGCAAAGAGGTTATCCCACACCTACTTCTAAGCCAGACTATCTGCGATGAGTGCATGGAAGTTGAGTGTGAGTAGTGTCGCAAATGTGGTAAACAAACAAGCATTTTTAAAAAGCATTTTAAAAAGCATTTAAAAAGCTTTTTTTTTTTTAATGACTGTGTATATTCTTGCCCATGACGGGGCAAAATTTGCTTGAAGACGAGTCATCGGATATATTTACAGGCGATTCCTTGAAAAAGGGAAACAAACTTATACAGATGCAAATAAGAGGTAATGTTTAGTTTAAAGAGACTTTATTATTCGCACCTTGTAAATTAGCGAAGCTTCCCAAGGTGATGGGTGTAGCCGCCGAAGTTTCAAAAGGCTATTTCCCTTACACTTTTCTCACTAGCGACACTTTAAATTACATAGGCCTGCTACCTCCCAAACATTACTTTAACTATGCCAACATGAGTTATAGTGAGCGTGAGGTTTTGACCGCTACTACAACAGTTTTAATGGAGATACTCCTTACAGTGTATCATAGCTGATGAATGTTAGCGTTATTGCGTGAATGATGTGCTCGTGGTTAGAGTATGCTTCCTCTAAGCTTACTCTATGCTTCCTTTAGAAGGATGTACATAGACCCGTTCAAATGCGATCCGTTGCAAGTTGCAACCACGATCGCCTCATTGTGCTTTATGTGTTCAAGAACAATTTCATGCCTAAAGACACCTTAACCGTCATTCACAGAAACAACCTGCAGGTGTAGGTACAAGAAGAGAACAGTTTAGTGAAGCCCCTTCATATGCCATTGTTTGTACGTTATGTATAAATCGCGACCAGCCATGCATTGATATACGGCTGATGTGGAAGAATGCGTCGACAGAATGTTTAAAATCGTCGGTTTCCGCAAGCTAAAACCTATATTAGACGCACGTGTTACGGATATGGTTTATTTTGATACAGTTCTTGAATACGCATATATCGCTCTGCTCGACGGGTTTATCGAGTGTAGGAGTGAACATGGCGAGAATGTTCCAGAACTGGATGCTTATTTAAAAAGTTTAGACTCTTCAAAATATCATGAACTTTGGTACAAAGGACTTGAGCGGTACAGGGCAGAGCTCACCTACACCGTTCACCCTGAAGATCTATTTCTTTATATAATGAGCAGTTGTCGCTACGACTTAGAAGATTATTTCAACTGCCGATATGCATTGTGAAGAAGAGTTCACGGTTCAAAAGTGCTGATCGGTAAGAATAAACCCTCGATTGGAAAGGAGTGCTTATAAAATTGAATTTAATAATGATGTTTTGGCTAATGATGCACTCTTTGTGCGTGCTTTTGATTGTATTTTGTCCGTGTTGGGAACTCCAACGCGAAACTAATGTGGGAATCGTTTGAAACAGTATTTAGGACTATAAATGAGGAATGTGTACCGTACAAAATTAAGCGTGCGAAAGTAAACAACAAGCCCTTGTGGTTTACTTCTAGAGTACGAGACATTATAAAGAGTAGAGATAGGGCTTATAGGCAACATAAGTGCGATAAAAACAATTTGCTGTTACGAAACAACTACATCTCTCTGAGGCGTGAAGCGAAAAGTGTAATAAAAAAGTCCAAGCGCGAATTTGAAATCTCCATAGCTCGTGACGGTAAAGAAAACCCCGAGCGATTCTTTCAATACGTCAATAATAGAAATCCAGTAAAAAGTGTCTTGGGTCCATTGAAAAATGTAAAAGGAGAACTAGTTTCTGAAAACAAGGAAATGGCTACCTTGCTAAACGAATTTTTTACGTCAGTTTTTACTATAGAAGATGTAACGAATATCCCTACGGTCATAGCCATAATACCTTTTGATAATGGTAATATTTTGGATAATATTGTCGTTAGTGAAGGGGAGATAATGCGCTATATTGATAAAATGAAAACTCGTAAATCACCGGGTCCGGATTCCATATATCCCATACAACTAAAAGAATTAAAAGATAGCATTGTTGTGCCGCTAACAAAGATTTTTAATGCGTCTATTTCTGAGGGGTGCGTACCAGATAATTTCAAGTTAGCAAACGTAACACCTATCTTTAAGAAAGGCGATAAAGGTGCGGCGGGAAATTATAGGCCAATCAGTTTAACGTCTGTTGTAGGTAAGCTACTGGAATCAATAATTAGGGATCGTATAGTCGAACACTTAGAATCCCATAAGCTAGTTAGAAATACGCAGCACGGTTTTAGGCGAAACAAATCTTGCTTAACTAATCTTTTAGAATTTTTCCAAAGCGTGGTTGGCGTTTACGATAGACATCGGGCGGTTGATGTAGTGTATTTAGATTTTCAAAAAGCGTTTGACACCATGCCGCACAAAAGACTCATTGAAAAAACTAAGGCTCATGGAATCAGGGGTGTAGTAATAAATTGGCTAGAAGAGTGGTTGCGAGGTAGGAAACAGAGGGTGGTCGTTGATGGAGCGGAGTCGTGTTGGGCTAATGTAGCGAGTGGCGTTCCTCAGGGTTCTGTATTGGGCCCCTTGCTTTTTCTTATATATATTAACGATTTAGATGTCGGCCTAGTCGGTACAGTTTCAAAGTTTGCGGATGACACGAAGCTGGGTGGTAGGGCGATTAATGACGAAGATAGAGGTAAAATTCAGGAAGATCTGAATAAAATCGTTGATTGGTCAGTCACATGGCAAATGAGATTTAACGTGGATAAGTGCAAAATTTTGCAAATAGGTTCGCGTAACGGTAATTTTGCGTATAGTATGTCAGGGAAAGATTTAACAAGCGTAGAGCAGGAAAGAGATTTAGGAGTTATAGTCACTAGTGATTTAAAAGTAGCGAAACAAAGTACAGCAGCGGTCAATAAGGCGAACAAAGTGTTAGGTTTTATAGCTCGAAATTTTGAGTACAAATCGCGCGATATTATAGTTCCACTTTATAAATCATTAGTTAGACCCCATTTGGAGTACGCGGTCCAATTTTGGAATCCGCATATGCGCAAAGATATAGACAAAATCGAAAGAGTTCAAAGACGAGCAACTAAGATGATTCCGTCGCTTAGGTCAAAGTCGTACGAGGATAGGCTTAAGGAGTTAAAATTGACAACACTCGAGACTAGGAGGCAAAAGGGTGATCTAATCCAGGTTTTCAAAATTATGAATGGGTTCGATAACGTAGATAGAGATAGCTTTTTCGAAATTTCTCAATATAATAGGACTAGAAATAACGGGTGTAAGTTGACAAGTAGAAAGTTCGAGACAGCAGTTGCCAAAAACTTTTTTACGCATAGAATAGTAAATAGCTGGAATAGTTTGCCGGTAGAAGTAATTAGTAGCACGTCTATAAACATGTTTAAAAATCGATTAGACGCATATGTTGATAGATTGGGTATAGTTTAAGGTAGTAAAATTAAGGCTTTGTGGGGATAGATCCCACAGCTCAACACAAGTGTTGTGGGATATAGGGAGGCAGCGTCTTGGGTTAGGGGATACTCTCTGTCCTTACACACCCCATTTAAAGAGATTCCTCTGCTGAGCGGTGCCCCCCATAGTACTGTGAGGTATTGAAAAACTCATGATCTTCACTTGCCCCACAAACACCTTTAAATGGGAGACCCAAGATGGGTGCACACACATTTCTACATTACTACAGTCTTTACAGCCACACCTACACTTTTCCTCCTAAGTGTATATATTGTAATGTATATGGTTGTAAATTTTGACTTGGTCCACAATCGATATGGACCGTGACTTATTTTTCGTGACAAGGTACTAGTATTGATTGATACCGTAATGAAATTGACTGGATTCTCTGGATCTGATATATTTGCATGTCGTTTATAAATAGATATAGAGTGTAACATATTTGTGGATAGTAGTCTATTATGACGTGATCCTCTGGATCCAGAGATTCTATCTTTAGTTTTAAATCGATAATTAATTAGTTTTGCTAAATTGGTCGTTGCCAATGTACACAGTGTACAGGAAGTTGTTACATAAATTTCTTATGTTCTTGTGGTTCGGAACCCACGTAAAATTGTAGGTCCCCTCCGCCACCACGGAGGACATACACAATTACACACACAGTTAGGTAGACCAGCCATGAGTGGATCCTAGGGTCTTTGTTGGTCTGAAACATTATAACATTATAACAAAAATAGTATTGAACGAATTGAAGGCCCTTTACATCGAATATAGGTATCCGCATACTTTGAGCGGTGAAATAATATTAAATCGTATTTATTGCATAGTACAAAGCAACAATGATATAACTGTAAACTCGATCGCGTGCGAGTTTAGTATTCTAGTTAAGTGCAGTAGAACATAAAGTTTATGTATTTTGATTTATATTATTTTGCAGTATATTTATTTTCTATATATTTGTTAAAATTGTATTATTTAATATAAATGTGTATATAGAGTTCTCCTGTACTAATATTATTATTTAAGAATGTGTGTATATATATATATATGTATATGTATATATATTATGTGTTTATATATATATATATATATATATATATATATATATATATATATATATATATGTGTGTGTGTGTGTGTGTGTGTGTGTGTTATATATATATAGTCACGGCAAATAGAACTGGGACCTTTCCATATAAACTCCATTGTCAAGCTGCCCCAGTTTAATTTGCCAGAGTGGCTCTATACGACTGACGAAATAATCTTGCGGTGTCTGGCAGCTTAATTTTTACGAAATACACGGCGCCAGTGTTTTCATGCACGACAGTGCGTCTTGTCATAAGGCGAAAATAGTGTCAAAGTGGCTTGCTGACAATAATATTAACGTGCTGAAGTGGCCAGGAAATAGCCCTGACCTGAATCCCATCGAGAACTGCTGGAATGTCAGGAAGCAGAAGCTTTCAAAAATCGACACCACATCACTCGATAGTCTGCAGCGCGAGATCAAGTCGTTGTGGATTAAGAACATGACCTTGGATTATTTTCAAAGACTCAGTGATAGCATACTGAAACGTCTCCAGATGGTCATCAAGGCCAATGGCAACATAACTAAATATTAATGTAAGTGTTAAACTGCTAATTTGTCTTAATTTCAAAGTAGGCCAAATTCTATATGGAAAGGTCCCAGTTCTATTTGCCGTGACTGTATATATATATATATATATATATATATATATATATATATATATATATATATCGTTTAAAATGTGCATAGAATTCTTCTGAACTGTTTTGATTGTATATTTATTTCCTATATATTTCATGAAATTATTTGCAATAAATCGTTTAAATAAACCGAATGATGTACTTGTGTTTTATTATCCAATAAATCTTTCCTGGGTGTGTATATATATATATATACACATGAATGTAGTAGGCTAGGTATAAGCTGTAACCCTAGATCTTGTCCCAAAGCTGGATCCTATCTGCTTTGCAGATAGCTGGTGAGGGAAGCTATATTTTGGGCCTCTTTGCGAGTAACCCGGTTCCCACATTGTGCTTTCCATCATGCAAAAGAAAAACTATAGTATTTGTCATTTAGCATTACTTATTCGAACTATAGCGGATGTAATTTCCCAGAAGAGTTCCTTGTTCCATGCACGGTCTGTGTTTAACATATAAGTTTCTCAGGGGACCATTCTGAGTTTGTATATATATATATATATATATATATATATATATATATATATATATATATATGTGTGTGTGTGTGTGTGTATATATATAGAAACGATATTAAGGAATAAGTGGGGTGATGGGAATATGTATAACCATTGCACCTTCATTATATATATTTGCATATATATACACTAAGCCAACTGGCTGCTTAAGACCTGTACGCTAACTGTCAAGAACACTTTAATTAAATAAATAGCGCAATCTGACAACTCAAAAGTTAATAATAATATATATATATATAATACCTAAACAAACCATTTACGACATCTAAGTCAGATTAAGCCTTCTAAGCGAACTGGCTGATTAAGACCTTCCAAGCCAAATGTAAAGACCAAGAGTTTTATTATGCGTCTGACGGTCCAGGCGAAAGGATGCTCTCTTAGGTTAAGGTTTACCTTCGTAGGCTAGGGATACCCCTTTCGGGGGCGAAAGCCTTCATCACTTCTCCCCAAAAGTTAGGGTTTACCTTCTTAGGTTAGGTTGTTGTTGTTGTTGTTTAGCCGATCAGCCCACCCTGATCGAGCAAGCCGGCGGCACGCAGGTAACCGATCGCCCTCTCCGGAGTGGACCAGAGGTTCAGCGCACTCGTGATGTTGTGTTGTGTTCGTTGTTGTGCTAGAGCGGTACAGTCCGTCATAATGTGTTCAATTGTTTGTGGTGTGTCTTGGCACAGGTGGCAGGTGTCGTCTATGGAGTTGTCTAGTCTGTGTTTATATGTCCATAAGTTGGGGTGATGTCCACATCGAAATCGTGCTAAGTTAACTCGATCCGATCTGCTCAGGCTGATCTCTGACCTGTTAATGGGCGGCGGCTTCGCACCTAGGACCGCATTCGGACCGAGTCGTGTCAGTGCTTTGTGGGTTAGGTGTGTGTGTATGTGTTTTCTGTACTGTGTGATGTCTGTGGGGCGTGGTATGGAATGGAGTATTTGGTTATAATGTCTCTCTGGTGTTACCTTAATGGTGCGAGGTGTTGGTGCATGATTGTACATGTAGTGGCAAGGGTGTTGTGGGTTAGTTGTCGCTGCTGCCATGAATTGCGTTCCCCTCATGTCTAAATGTTCCCTAACTTTTAGTATTTTTGTTTCTGTGTGCAGGTGTTCTATTGGTGTTGTTTGAGTGCATCCTGTAATGATACGAAGTGCGTTGTTTTGTATTGTTTGTAAGGTGTTTATGTGTGTGTTTGAGATAATGGGTGCCCAGCATGGGCTAGCATAGTCCATAACTGAGCGAATATATTGTTTGTAGATGAGTGATGTTGTTTCCTGCTGGTGTCCAAAGTTTGTGCCTGTTAGTACCCTAAGCGTGTTAAGTCTTGACGTACATTTGTTTTTAATGTCCTGAATGTGGTTTGCAAAAGATAATGATGTGTTGTATGTGACACCTAGTATTTTGGTTTTGTGAGTGTGTGGAATGTTGATGTTGTTTAGTGTAAGTTGTGGAATTACCTGGTGTTCTTTTGTGTTGCTTGTAAGCAAGGTGATGGTTGATTTTGTGGGCGCTACTTTGAGTCTATTGTGTGTGAGCCAGTCTTGTATACTGTTTATGTATGTTTGTAGGTTATTTGTAGCGGTGTCGATGTTGTTGTGGGTGGATGTTAGAGTGATATCATCTGCATATGATGATAAGGTAAGCTTGTTATCTATGGGTGTTGGAATGTCATGCATGTATAAGTTGAAGAGTGTTGGTGAGAGAACAGAGCCTTGAGGGACCCCGTTCGGAAAAAGCTTGTTTTTGGATGACTTGCCATTAAATGTGACATGTGAGTATCTTCCTGAGAGATAGTTGCTCAGCCACCTTTTGGTGTTATTGTGCATGTTTGTGTTGAGTATTTTGTTTATGAGAGGGAAGCGTGGGATAGCATCAAATGCTTTACTAATGTCTATTGTTGCTAATAGTGTACGTTGAGCTGGTCTTCTAGAGTTGATGCCGTCCATGATGTGCTGCGTCAGGTTAGTGAGTAATGTCGTGGTTGAGTGGTGAGGTCTGAATCCATGTTGAGTAGGCGATAGTGGTATGTGTGGGTTGGTGATTTGTAAGATTAGTCTTTCTGTTACTTTGGAAGGTGTGCATAGTAAAGTAATGGGTCTATAGGAAGCTGGTTCTGTTGGATTTTTGTTTGGTTTGAGTAGTGTAATAATTTTACCTTGTTTCCATATGTTAGGAATAATACAGTGTTGGTATGAATATGTGCTGATATTTGTGAGAGCTAGTATTCCTTGTGGGCCCAAGTGTTTAAGGTGTATGTTAGATATGTTGTCTGGTCCAGTAGCCTTCGAATTTTTAATGTTTTTGATGATCTTGGTGGTCTGGTCTGTATTGAAGGGTGTAATGGTCGTGTCGAGTCTGTAGGTTTTCTTGTGTCTGGCTGTTGGTTTGTCTGCGTGTTTCTGGTTGTTGTCTCTGTTTAAGTGACTTATCTTTGCGTAGTGATTAACTAGAATGTTAGCTTGTTGTGTGTATGTTAGGATATTATTTTGGCTGCGACAGATAGCCGCGTGTGAGGTGTGAATGCCGCTGTTAGAGTGGGTAATGCTGTTTATAGTCTTGTATAGCCTGTATGTATCTGTGGAGTGGTTTAGTGTTGTTATGAATTCCCTGAATGTTTCTGTTTGTTTTTCTTTGAGTTTGTTGTTTATTTCTGTGTTGAGCTGTTGTATCTGCTGCTTTATGGCTTCTGTGTGTGGTGTTTGTGTGTTATGTTTGAGGTTGTTACGTTGCCTTATGAGGTGGGCTATTTCTCTAGTGTAATTTGGGTTGTATTTCCTAATGTTGCCCTTGGGTATGTATTTGTTTGCATTATTGATAATCTGATTAAATGTCTTGAGTGTTGTATCGATGTTGTTGATGGGTGTGCTGTTTAATGTGGTGAATTGTTCCTCAGTCTGTATTTTGAACTGTTCCCAATCAGCTTTCTTGTAATTTCTGTAAGTGTGCCTAAGGCTGTTGGGGCAGAGTGTAGAATGTGTTGTAATGATGATGGGCAGGTGGTCTGATGACAGTTGTTTTTCTGTTCTCCATTGTGTATGTGTTGCTAGTGAGGGGGAACAGAACGTTATGTCTGGGGAGGCTTTGAGTATCCTGCTTGATGTGGTATGTGTGTATGTTCTTCTGTATTGTTAAGAATGAAGAGGCTGTTTAGTTGTGTGGCTATGTTGGCGCCTCTGGTGTTGTTTTGGTTGTGCAGGTACCAACTAGTGTCTTTGGCGTTGAAGTCTCCTCCTAAGATGACATTAGTGAGAGAGGCAAGATTGTGTAACTGTGGATTGTAATTGGCTGGCACCTGAGGTGAACTATCTGGTCGGATGTAAATGTTGATTAGTGTGGTGTTGTGTTTTGCGCGTGTTTTAATGTTAACTGCCTGTATTTCTATCGTGTTATCTGCTTGGATTGTGTTTGTAATGTTTTGGGTAGCATCAGTGTAGCTAATGCTTTTACGTATGTAAGTGATGAGTCCACCCCCGTTACCCCCAGTACGATCTTGACGGATCGCCGTGAAGTCAGGGATGGTGGGTGTTTTGTGTGTGCGTTTTAGTTTTGTTTCTTGTATAAGTGCTATGTGAATGTTTTGTTTGTGTACGAATTCCCTAAGGTGCATGATTTTGTTTGTGAGGCCATCTACGTTGTACTGTAATATGTTAATATTATACTTCTGTATGTGTCTCATGGTGCTATTGTGTCTATGTCTTTGTGTATGGTGACATGTGTAAGTTGTAGTGGGGCCTGGATTAGTCTTAATGTCGCCAGAGAGTAAGAGTAGTTCGGGGAGCACGCAATTGTTCCCTGTAATTGAAAAAATATCACGCTCAGAATAGGTCCGGCCCCGGGAGCCGATCGGCACTCTGACCGTGCCACGCAACAGGCCGTCGACTGCCAGTCTGGCCAACCGTAGACAGCCCGCTGCACGGAGATTTGAGGAAGTTTGGCCACCAGCGCGTTGATGTTTTGGTTTGACGTCGCCTCTTCGCGTTGACGTGTCCTGCGCTGGAGGATGCAGCCACTGTTTAGAAGCTTCCTCGTCAGCTGCTAACACTTTTTTCACGTTGTTCTCGCTACCTGTTCAGACGTTTTTTATAAACAAATCTCAGTTTTCCCCTTTGTGGAAGGTTATCCTCCCTCTCCCCCCAAAGCTCCCCCCTTCATGCAACTTGGGGGTTACCTCCCACCCCTTTGTTGCATAACCCCTCGCCAATTACCCCATCCCCCTTCATGCAACTTGGGGGTTGCCCTCACCCCCTTGTTGCATTACCCTCACCCCCTTTGCATCATTGATCAGCATTGCATGCAACTTGCACTCTCCCATTTTGCGCACATGCTATTAGGCCTATCTAAATTCATGAATAAGCAGTATTAATTGGGAATATACAAACAAACTTAGAGTACAAGTTTTTATATAAATTGTGAGACCTAAATGATCACGTTATATATTTTGGTCCTATTTCTACTTTTGGCTAGTATGTTTTAACAAAGTCAGGTTACGAAATCTGATACCCAACTTGGTGAATAAAGTAGGCTAGGTTTAGACCATATAGCATAAGGAGTATAGCAAAGAGTTTAATAAGGATGCAGTTAGGTTAGTTTAGGTTAAATTAGAACAGGTCAGTTTCTTCTTGGCTAAGTTAGTCTTGTATATCTTAATGAAATCGAATTGCTTATAACAAGCCATCCTTTGTTTTAAAGGTAAATTCCGACTTTTGTTAAGACAATTTAAAATGGGAGGATTCTTCATGAACAGCAAAATTTTGATTTTTTTTAAAACTGAGGAGAAATCTCATTATATTATATCTATTATATCATTATATCTATTATCATTATATCTATATCATTATATCTATATCATTATATCTATTTGCTCTTAATTTTGAATGTGACCTTGGCTAAAGGGGGAGGCTGTGTCCGCCGGATAGGTCGAACATGAGGAAATCTAATTAAATTAAATAGATAAGATATATTAAAGTATAAAAACGCAAATGAAAATGCCGCCAATTTTGAATGCGTAATCGCGTAATCGCGCCGCCGTTTATATATTACGGTGTTACAAGCTCTTCTCTAATCTTTGAGTATTTTGTCTTAAAATATTGTCAAACCATAGGATTCCTTATCTGATTTAAGATTTTGTGTAAAACAATACCTTTCAGGAACGAATCTCTGTAAATGTAGTGATGTGGTTAGTTGAGGATTGGTTAAAATGAGGAAAACACCACCTTTAAGCAGTCAGATTAAGTTAACAGCACCCAAAATTATTTGGATGTAAAAGCTCTTACACAGTTGAATTGGCGGGGGAAAATCTTGTAAAAATCCTTGGGTTGACTCGCTCCTTCCCTGTACATTGTTCTTAAATTCCCTTGTGAAATTTTGTTATACTCGCTTGAACTTTCTTAAAAAGTACACTATGTGAGAAGGTTTTTCTTATCATTTTACCAAAATATTAAAAAATCAAGCATGTGCTACCCTACTACCTCTATCACATGCCTTTCCTCCCTTTTTTACCTTCAGATTTGCATATGTTTAATGTTGTTATATGTTACATGGTAAGTTGTTTGTTTAATGCTTGATATTTTTGTTTCAGATAAATAGAAATAATTTTTCAGATAAATAGAAATAATTTGTATTTGCTTTAATTATAATTTGAATTATCATAAATTATAAATTACATATAATTTGATTTTACTTCTGAATATAAACTATGACTACTAGAAGCAAGTCCTCAAATGCAGCCTTTGGATATCCTACGGAATTCCCAGCAGCCATGACTCCTTCAAAAGCAGATGTTGTGAGACACTACCTTTTTGTGCGCCGTCGTGAAGAAGCTAAATCAAAAGGATCAGCAACTGCTAATGATTGTTACAGGGTTGTTGTAAAAGATATTGAAGACATTTGGATGAAATTTTCTTTTCCTACGATTAACACCAAAGGTATCTATCTTAAAGTCAGTTGACTAATAGAAAAAGCCTCAAAATTGAACAAGGTGCCGTTACACCGATGAATGAAAGTTTTGCCTTAAAAGTAGCTCAGTATGATGAAATGTTTGATATATCTTCTTGTGAATGCTATGATAAGGGAATTGATAGAAAATCTTGCAGGTGTAAGGATAAAATACCAATGGCAGAATGGGAGTCTTTTGTGGGTCAAAAACAAAGAAAAAATCAGTTAGGACCAATTGATCGCACAGCTAGTTCAACAAAGAAGAGGTCTTTAGCAAGAGCCCAAAAAGCACAAAACCGTCAGTTAAAAGCACAAGAAGAAATGACGATAGCCACCAATGTTTTACCATCGGAATTTATAGAAAATACCGAAGCAGACATGGAAGTAGATTCAGAGAGTCAGGATGTAGATTATGAGGCCGATTTAGAATTGACTGAGAATATTCAGAACAGGCACTCCTATAAAAACCTAGCATTAACAGCAGATCGTTATCGTGTAAGTTGTAGAGCTGCAGCTGTAATATTCAATGCAGCTTTAAAAGATATGGGGATCCTTAACCACACCAACATGCTTGACAGAAAGAAATTAGAAAAAGAAATAAATCGCATGGGTGAAACAAATACTTTCAGGTCTAAATCCGAAAATCTGAAGATGGAGTGCCTTGGATTTGATGGATGGAAAGATGATACAGGGTGGGGCACGGGAATCAAGTGTTTTTTGAATAGCTAGTAATCGGCCATTAGGAATGGGAGGGGCGTGCGGTAGGTAGCATTCCATTCCTGGGTTCATAGCATTTAACTTTAACTAACACTCACCTTTATCTTTCAGGTGCCATCATGGAGCAGTGGACGTTAGAACACCGCATGTTCGCGTATGATCATTTTGTTAGGAGTGGCGAGTCAGTGACAGCAGTTCAGCGTGCGTTTCGCCGCAGATTCAACATTCATCGAAATGACTCTGTTCCCGCTCGTGACACAATCTTACGTTGGGTTAACAATCTTCGAACAGGAGCCTCAATAATGAAAACAAAACCGAAGGGGCCGCAACGCACTGTGCGTACTCCAGAGAACGTTGAAAGGGTCAGACAAGCGATGTTGCAAAGCCCAGGCCGCTCTGCTCGGAGACATTCAGCTGCACTCGGAATCAGCAATCGTACTGTTAGACGGATTTTGCATGAAGAATTACATTTTCACCCATACAAGTTAGCGATGGTGCAGGAATTGAATGTAAACGATTGCCCCCAACGACTGAATTTTGCACAGGAAATGCTTGCACTTTATGAGCAGAATGAAAACATGATGGTGGTAATGAGTGATGAAGCCCATTTCCACCTTAATGGGGCCGTCAACAATCAAAACTGTCGGTATTGGGCTGCTGAAAATCCGCGACAACTCCATGAAAAACCGCTGCATAGCCCTAAGGTTACAGTTTGGTGCGCGGTGGGAAAGTTTGGCGTCATCGGTCCCTATTTCTTCGAACAAAATGGGGTTACCGTTACCATAACATCTGGGCGTTACATTGAGATGGTGAACACCTTTTTCATCCCTGAGTTACGAAGAAGGCGTATTGCTCGTCGACATTTGTGGTTTCAGCAAGATGGGGCCACGCCACACACCGCCAGAGCGTCAATGGCTGTTCTTCGCCCCCTGTTTCCCAACCATCTCATTTCGAGATTTGGTGACATTGCATGGCCCCCTCGGTCCCCTGACTTGTCCACATGTGACTTCTTTCTATGGGGGTACCTCAAGTCACGTGTCTACGAGGACAAGCCCCGTACATTAGATGCATTGAAGGAAGCGATCCGTCAACAAATCATCCAAATCAACAGAGACCTGCTGGGAAGAGTGGAGGCCAATTTTCGTAAACGCCTTCAACAATGCGTCGACGGCCAAGGACATCATATGCCAGATATAATTTTCGGTACATGATTATTATGACATGAAATGCTATGTTCTTACGAATGTTGTTCTACCAATATATTTTCTTTACAAAAATAAATATCATTTTCCTGATTATTCCAAAAACACTTGGTTCCCGTGCCCCACCCTGTACATGACCTAAAAGTGGAAAGATAAAAGAAGAACACTATGTTATTGTGAAAGAACCTGGAAGCATCTATGCAGACCATGTCACACCAGATAATCGAACTGCTTGCTGCATAGCAGAAGAGTTGATAACTATTTTTACAGATTCGAACAGCACAGATACTATCAAAGCTTTACTGTGTGATGGTACTCCTGTAAATCAGGAAAAATTGGTGGAGCCATAAAACTGGTTGAAATTCATCTTAACAGACCAGTGCAGTGGTTGGTGTGCCTCTTGCATTTGAATGAGCTGCCTTTTATGCACGTCTACAAAGCCATTGATGGTAAAACAACAGGTCCAAATACTTTTGTGGGTTCAATTGGGAATAAACTGAAAACAGATTTAACAAACTTGGAGGTAGTCAAATATTCTCGCGTAAAGGGAAACATTAAAGAAATTCCAACAAATGTTGTGAAGGAGCTAAGCAGTAGGGTGTTCCACGTTTATCAAGTTCTGAATTTCACCATACTTTGCTCTTCCCCGTACACCTTATGATCTGTAAAGCATAGGTATCAAATTTGAAGCAAATTGAACACCATTTAGAGGTTGCACACTTATTTCACCTCTGATACCTTAGCCCTTTGTAACCAAATCTCGAGAACGTCCCAGCTTCCAACATATTTTAATGTTTTCTTTTCTTTCACAGGTGCAAAAAGTGTTGAAAATGGAAAGAAAGAAGATCTGGCTGATTGAAAAAACTCCAGTCGAAGAGCTCTTAGGAGCAAGATTGCCATCCCGGGAGCAAGTCCTCCTCTGCTTTATGTACCATCACCTGTTGTTGAAGGAAACAATCCCCCTTGCCATCAAGTCTACGAGTATCAAGCTTCAAGAAGTTTGGAAGAAGGCGAATATCCCCGTGAAGACAGAAGAGAAAATTAGAGCTGCGATACTAAAGCTGTACAAAGAGTACCAAAACTTGAAGAAGGTGTGGAAGGGAGACCTTGCTCACCTTTTCGACATCGCTTGTCAAGGTGTGATAAGCATGAGTTCAGTTCCGGAGGAGGACAAGGTTTTCTCGTCCTCCCAGAGGGAGGACAGAATGAGTTCTTCAATTGCTGGGGTGGATAGGAAACACACCATGGCTGTCAAACGGAAAGAAGAAGCAGCTAAGAAAATTGAACTTCGAAAACGAAAGCATGCTGAAGAAGCTGAAAAGATCTCCGAGAAAATTAAGCTGGATAGCACATCCTCTAGCTCACCGGCGACAACAGATGATGATGATGAAGATTTTGCTGCTCCATTGGCCTCTAAGTCACTTCGTCGTTCCAAGAACACAACTTGATCCAACACACGTGGCTACTTGGGATAGAGAACAACTCTCTATTCGACACGCAAGCACCTCCTTCATTGCAACTGCTAAAAGTCTCGGACAAGATGTATCGCAGATTATTATTTCGCCATCAACTGTTCATCGAGCACGTGCCAAGTATCGAGAGAAAATGGCCAAACGACTTGAGGAGTCGATCTTCAAAGATCCACCTCTCTTAGTTCTGCACTGGGACAGCAAGCTACTACCCCAAGCTGCTGGCGGAAGCTCTAGAAGCTTGGAAGACAGAGTAGCTGTGTGGTAACAGGGAAGGAGTTCGAGCATCTTCTTGGAGTGCCTGTTGCCCAGGATGGTACTGGTGAACAAATGGCTCGAGCCGTCATCCAGGAGCTGCAACGATTTGGAATTGAGGACCGCATTATTGACCTCTCGTTTGACACTACGCCGTCCAATACTAGACTTCTGCAAGGGGCATGTATGAGGATTGAACAATTCCTTGGTCGGTCGGTCTTGTGGTTGCCTTGCCGTCACCACATTTATGAGCTCATTTTGAAGGAGGTCTTTCATAAGTCCCTGGGACCAACAAGTGGTCTTGAAATCCTGTTGTTTCGACGATTTCAGCAGCGTTGGGACTTTATTAATAAAAATTGTTTCAAAACCATGATCGATGAAGAAGAGCCAGCCACTAGGTACTTGGAAGATGAACGAATCAGGATGGTGAGTTATCTTCGTGAAGTCATTGAAAGTTCATGTCACCCGAGAGAAGATTATGAGGAACGCCTCAAGCTGTCGCTCCTTTTCCTTGGAGGCTGGGGTGGAGCTGAGTTCTCCTTCAGGACTCCAGGAGCCCATCATCAAGCCAGGTGGATGGCGAAAGCTATCTCTGTACTGAAAATGGTTTTGTTCCGGGAGCAACTGGAACTCACCGACCGAGAAGTGAAGGGATTGCACGACGTGGCCCTTTTTACGTGTTTCATTTGTGTCCGGTTCTGGCACGAGGCAGTGGTCAGTAGGTGGGCCCCTAAAAATGACCTAGACATGATTCAACTGTTGATTTCATATCCGAATAAGGACCTGTGCCAGGCTGCCTTGAGAGTTGCCAAAAGGCATCTATGGTATCTCTCGGAGACTCTAGTCGGCTTGGCCTTCCTTGATGAACCGATATCGCCCGCCAAATGAGAAAGAAAAGATGTTCCAGGCCTAGAACAAACCTGCGTCGAGGAAGGAACTCAAACGACTCGAGTGGAAAAAACCTGACTTTTGAAGGCAAGGATCTGAGCAACTTCGTCACTCAAAGGACGAAGACATTCTTCGACAACTTCGGCGTCGGGGATGTCGCAACGTAGAGGAGTACACCAAAAATGACGGATTGAAAGAGTCAGTCAACGCGCTGAAAGTCGTAAACGACACAGCGGAGAGGGGAATTGCATTAATCAAGCAATTCAATGAATCAGTCAAGGACGAGAAACAAAAACAATTCTTGTTGCGGATTGTTGAACATCATCGAAAGGAGGTGCCGAAAAGAACCAAGGCGGAAACGTCCTTGTACCAATTCAAAAATTGATTCGGATTTTCTGATTTTAATACTAGTTTTTTATTTTCTGTGCTTCTAAGGGCGAATTCTTTTGTAACACTGAAGAAAATTTTGTATTATTAAATTGTATTGTATTGTGTAATGTGTATTGATTTCAATTTTCCAATTTTATTATTAGAGTTTTTCATTTTCCGTGGTTCCAAGGGAGAATTTTTTCGTAACACTGAAGAAAATTGTTTATTATAAAAGGCTCAAATGTGTGCAACTCCTAAATATTACTTAATCGTTTTCAAAATTAGTGCACATCTTTCTTTCATGAAAAGGAATAAAAGCACAAGCAAAGTGGAGAAAAATATTGACGTTTGATATTTTCCTCTGGACGAGTGAAACACCCTACCAAGCAGTGATCAAAGATATCTCTATGATATGTGTCTGGCAGTGCAAACTGGAGACACTTCTCACGATCTGTCCACTCGATCCCCAGGTACCCTTCACTATGGTCGCTGGCTAACTCTAGCCAACAGGGTCCTTCGATTATATATCTCAACGCCAAATCCCGATAAAAACCTTCAAGATATAGTCAAGATTATTATGCAGTTCTATGCTCCAGGGTGGTTTTGGATAAAATCTCATCCTAATGCAACTGATGGTGTATATAACTTTTGGCATTTAATGTGCTTGCTTCTACATTTAGATGACCAACATAGATCAATCATAGAACCAGTATTAAAGAATAACGCCTACTTTGCCCACCCAGAAAATATACTCATATTAATGGTAACTGGCAAGAGACGAGAAATTAGGGAGCAAGCTAGTCAGCAAATCATCCTTTCAAGAACAGGATTTTCAGGTAACAGAAACTTTGAGTTGCCTCGAACCTTCAATTTCCAATCTACTGACTACACCGAGATGATCGATTGGCAAAAAGAGATCATTACTCCTCCACCGCTGCTAAACAATTTTAGCGACGATGAGCTACTACAGGCTCGATGTAAACCACTGGAGATAGCTTCTTTTCCATGCCACAGTCAAAGTGTGGAAAGGGCAGTGAATCTAGTAACAAAGGCATGTCAGGAAAGAATAGGATATGACAACCGTCAAAAGTTTATCTTAAACTCATTAGAATCAAGGCGAAAACTGCCCATGTTTGAATGGAAGGCACAGTGGAATGAGTAAGAAACATATGAAATAAAATTTCCTAATGATATAGAAAATTTCTTCCCTTTTGATGTGATAAGGAACAATGAAAAAGTGAATTGAATTTTAGCACATTTATTATGCCTCTAATTTTTCCTTCTGAATATATTGTTGTACTTAGTTAATTTTCCTAATACTGTACATTATTAAATAAAATATACGTTAATAAAGATTTGTCATCAAAAAACCTGAGTGTAGAGTATGTCTCGTATAAATGAAATATTCTTCAATATAGGTCAAAAAGTGAAAAACTGTGCCAGAGGTAGGAGGTTTTAAACAGCGAAAATAATTTATGAGGGGGTTCCTGTGTTCCATTCAAACCCCTCACAATATGTACTTTTTCAATATAAAATTTCGACCGGGCCTACTGTACAGTAGGGTGTATCACTTTTCACTTTTTTTAAAACATTATAGCTGGTCAAAGTTTTTCCCATGATTTGGTTCAGTGGAAGTACACTGACACCATTTTTACCAAATTCGATCAATATTTAGGGGTCGCGCATCGACCTTGAAAATTTCAATTTTGGAAATTTGGCCAAATTGACAATTTTTTACTGAATAAAGATAAATCATCAAATGACCATATTTTCTGAATCCACTCAGTGAAAGAAATCCTCTCAGATACTTACCAAGTTGATAGGACAAGTGGTTTAGAAGTTACACTCACCTTGAGATAGCATTAAAATTTAAAATATCGTATTTGTCCCCGTACCTCCATATGCTGTCTGCCATTGTCTGCTTTTTAGGATAAGATAAAACGAATAAGGAAAGATCAAATGTATTTTGTATTAAAACGGTTTACCGATATCACTAAAGGCACTTACTCCGGTGCCCCTAACTAGGTTCAAAAACTGTATGAATCGTGGTTAGAACACACGTCATCTTAAGGCGTGCGCCATGTACTCTCTCTGCTAACTCCCTTTCCCTCTGCGCTACGTCATCTTGGCAAGTGACGACTTCTTGAAGTCACCGAGTTCTTTCCGGCTCTTTTCCACGAGCTGAAGAAGACCCTGCAGCTGTGACTCGTCTTTTGTGACAGTGTTCGCGTAATCTTCTATCAGTTTTATCCCTCTCTCTGCCACGTCGTTGGTAACTTTCAGATGCGAGATGACATTCTTCAGATCACAGTAGTTCTTATCTTGATCCCACTTATTCACCGGCAGAGTGAGCCACGTAGACGCGCACACCTGCAGGCCTGTGAACACGAACCACGATGACTCATCGATCAGGTCCGGAAGGCGCGTCGTGTCATCAACCGAGACGTTGTCATACGTGAAGTCCTCGGGCACAGCGAGGCGGCACAGCTTCTTTGCCATCTCGTGCTTCACAGTGTCTTCCACTTTGTCACTGCAGAGGGCGAAAACGACGGTCTGAGGCCTCAGATACCACAAGTGCCGCCTGATCACTGCCAGTGAAGCCTCTGCAATCTCGCGATCCACAGCCCTGTACTGCAGAAGACGCTGGTACAACACAAGGTCATTCAGCGGGGCATCAGCTGCGACAGGAGCCGCCAGCCAGGCAGGTGCGTAGAGGAGTGCAGTAAATAGTACCACTCTCTGAAGTTTCTGTACCAGCTCGTCGTCGAACTCCAGCTGACCGCTGAACATCAGGAGCTTCGTGTAGTAGATGATCTGAAACGAATACGCACTGTGATGTATAAATACCGATACCACTCCATATAAGTTTGTTTAATGGTAAATTATTTATCTTATTTTTTTCTGGTAGGGACTTCAAATGGCTGTTTGCAGAAGGCAATACAATATTTAACTTCTAATTCAAAATACCAACCTTGGCCATCCACCTCGCATGATGGTAGGCTCCTGGGCGCATGAAGTGTGTGCCACGACGTGGCTGGGCCCCGAGTACCAGGAGTGTAATCTCCGCCACTTCTCGGTAGTCTTCTCTGACAAGACCAGAAGCGGTGCCGAGGAACTTGACTGCCTCATCTCGGAGCTCCATCAGCCACGTCACCTCCGCCAAATGCTCGATCTCCAGCTCGCGATAAGTCGAGAGGTCGAGCTTGTCCCACCTGAAAGGGGAGTTATGAAAATATTGCATGAAAACGACTGAAGTTTCCCTTTTCGACTGCTATTAACATCATTAGTAGAAGGACGCTGATATCTCAATTGCTCTGAAGGCAAAAAATCATTGGAGAAAACAAATGCGCCTTAGACTTGAAATTCACCTTCTCCTCAGATACTGGAACAAAGGTTCAGTTGGTGCTGTGGTTCTTCCAAACGCGGTGATGACCACTGCCCCCACGATGAGCTCCATAACGTGATGGCGACAGCCCAGCTGGAAGAGCGGTTTACCAAGCATGTTCTCCAGCCGGACCACCGCACCCTGCACCCTCCCCGTATTGGAGGAAGTTGTGTCGAAGCACAGTCCAATCACGTTGTTCTCGCATCCCCAGTCTTTGAGAGCACGAAAGGTCGCCTGGGCCTGGGACAGACCGGTGCCGTCAGCAACAGTCGGAACGGCCAGCAACTTTCCTTCTGTGCATTGGGGAGCTCCGGAGATGAGAATCGCCTGGCGGTGCTCCAATGATCCAAGAGAGTCCTGAAACGTATGTCATACATGCCAATCCATTATCGTCCACTGGAATATGTCAATCCACTGTCGTCACTGGAACATGTTAATTCACTGTCGTCCACGGTGAGGGCAAAACTGACCTTGATTACTTTACCGTCCCAGTGGACGACAGCATGCCTCGGAGATACGAAGGATTTCTGCACAGCTGTCGACACTTCACAACGATGTGCCACTCTTCCACGGCGAGACGTGTCCTTCGAGATACTGAATTTGTCCAGGTCTGCGGGCGGATCTGCCGAACGTAGGACTGCCGCCACGACACTTGCCACCTATGTGCGAAATTGAAAGGAAATTGACAAGGATGCGTATGGTTTTTATGTGACAAAATAATCACTAAATTTTCCGTCGTTACGTCTATTATATCTTTGTCAAGGAAAGATCATTACTGATATATACACACCTGATTATTGGACATCCGGAAGCGATCAGCCACTTCAATAACAGCCGGTGCATTGAGGATGCGGTGAGGAAGGCTGATTGATACAGTTGATTCTCTCGGCTGTCGGTATGGTGGTTCTAGCTGTGATTCGGAGTTGCTCGATGATCTGCTTTCTATAGATTCATCGTCGCTCTCAGCTTCGGTTCCTAATTTCGTTTTTGAGGTGCCTGGCTCATCACGAGATTGTTGTCTTGAGAGTTGCCGTTTTCTCTTGACAACGAACACTTTATCATTCCCACTCATTGTTGCCTGGCGCAGGCCCCGTTGATCCTCATAAAATTTAATATCTTCTTGTTTGTTGTTGTCTGAGAGCAGTCGACTTTTCTGTATCTCTTCAATAGCATCGGGAGCTCCGATGTCCCAGAGCTTGTTCAGATTTTCTGAAAACTTCTCCCTGCCTTTTCCCGCGTCACTGTCTCTCATCTTGCTCTTCTGCAGCGAGCGCCACTCTTCCCACAGTAACTCCAGTTTTCTTTCGCAGTTACGCCTCGTGATCGTCTTTATACGTGCCATGTTCCAAAATGCCAGAACATTGGCCACCGTGTCTTTTACGGCGGCCTTCCTGTCAGTAGTTTCCTGCTTGGCATAGAAGAAGTACTGGAGAACTTGATGGGTGGTTGGCAATTTGGCACCACCGATCGAGGAAGATGGCTGACCAATTAAGAAGACGTCCGTGGCTGACCTTAGAGAAGGTGGTGCTGTTGTTGTTGCTGCTTTCTCTTTTCCAGAATAAGTAACTTTCAGAGTCTTCCCACTCCTGGTTGTTAACAGTTTATCCATTGTACTAAAGTCTAGACTTATCAAACAAGAATCAATTGACACAGTTGATCTGTAAAAAGCAAACTGTGATTAGTAAAAATATTGGTCATAGACATAGCGTGTGTGTGTGTAATTGGGATTTTAGGATGCGCCAGCTACTGATGCTATGATTACGTCCATAACGGGGGACAAATACGGTATTTTAAATTTTAATGTTATTTCTAGGTGAGTGTAACTTCTAAACCACTTGTCCGATCAACTTGGTAAGTATCTGAGAGGATTTCTTTCACTGAGAGGATTCAGAAAATATGGTCATTTGATGATTTATCTTTATTCAGTAAAAAATTGTCAATTTGGCCAAATTTCCAAAATTGAAATTTTCAAGGTCGATGCGCGACCCCTAAATATTGATCGATTTTGGTAAAAATGGTGTCAGTGTACTTCCACTGAACCAAATCATGGGAAAAACTTTGACCAGCTATAATTTTTAAAAAAAAGTGAAAAGTGATCCACCCTACTGTACAGTGATCAAATGAGTATAAACTGAGAAATTATACTGATTCAGTGAGGCAGACTGAAAGGAGCATTAGTAAAAGAGAAACCTGAGTGTGGAACACATTCACACCATGGGAAAGAGACAAGTTGATTAAAATAACCGTTGCGCACAACAGGAAAATTAACTACTACAGTCTCTGGGAGACCTGGCCCCCTTAGCACGGCGATATGTATATATTTATTTTATACAGGAAGGAACGGGTAGAGGGCGAACGCCCACAAAAGTGCCCCCCACCATAGAAGAATAAGAACCAAAATCAAGGTCCAGGGTTTTCAAGATGCCTAGACACTCGGTGTTTGAAAGATTGGACGTCATAGACAGGGGTAAAGATGGATTGAGGAAGATTATTCCAGAGTTGACTGGTCGAATAGATATATATATATATATATATATATATATATATATATTATATATAACCTTGGTTTAACTTTACTTGTTCTAATGCTATCCGCAAGAGAGAAGAGACTTTCAGAAGGTACCTTCGCGATCGAACTACTGACTCTCACTCAGTTTATATTTCTGCCAGGAATCGTGCAAAATCTGTTCTTCGACTCGCCAAAAATTCCTTCTTCCGACAAAAATGTGAAAATCTATCAAATTCTAATTCTTCTCGCTCTTTCTGATATATAGCTAAAAACCTCTTCAACAACTTTACTTCCTCTCTTTTCCCCTCCTCATTTTAATTCCTACGGCTCAGTTGCCGTCTCTTCTCCTGACAAAGATGAACTCTTCGCTCAAAATTTCGCTTCCAATTCAACCCTGGACGAATCTGGTGCTGTTCCTCCATCTCCTCCTCCTTCTGACTTTATTATGACTGAAATTAGAATTTCTTCTAAAGACACTTCTTCTGCCATATCTGGGCTCAACTCTAGGAAGGCGTTCGGTCCTGATGGTGTTCCTCCTGTTCTTCTTATGAACTGTGCTTCAGTTTTGTCACCCTGCCTAGGCAAACTCTTTCGTCTGTCTTTCATGATACTTTTCCTTCCTGCTGGAGGTTCGCTTTCATTCAGCCTGTTTCAAAGAAGGGTGACCGCTCTCAACTTTCCAACTATAGTCCAATTGCTTTGATTTCTAGCTAGCCTTTCTAAAATTTTTTAATTTCTCCTGAATAGGAAGAGTCTTAAACACCTCTCTTCTCACAATCTTCTTTCAGATCGTCAGAATGGGTTCCGCAAGGGATGTTCTACTATGCTCTTGCCTATCTCTCTAACTCTTGGTCATTCTCCTTTCATCCGAAAAGGTGAAACTTTTGCTATTGCGTTAGACATTTCGAAAGGTTTTGATAGAGTCTGGCACAAATCTTTAATTTTTAAAATACCGTCCTTCGGTTTGTATCCTTCTATCTGCACCTTCATCTCTAATTTCCTTTCTGTTCAATCTATAGCTGCGGTTGTAGATGGCTACTGTTGTTCTCCTAAAGCTATTAACAGTGGTGTTCCTGAGGGTTCTGTCCTGTAACCCACTCTTTTTCTTTTATTTATTATTTATCTTTCAATTCACACTTCCTGTTCTATGAACTCCTGTGCCGATGATTCCACTCTTCACTTCTCAACCCGCCTCCCAAAGCGTCCTTCTCAACAGTCACTCCATGATTCGCGTAGTACGGCTATGGACTACCTAACCTCTAATCTTTTTGCTATCTCTGATTGGGACAGAGAAAACCTTGTGGCTTTCAATGCCTCAAAAACTCAGTTCCTCCATCTGTCTCCTCGTCACAATTTTTCACATGACTATCCCCTTACCTTCAACAACACACAACTGAATCCATCCTTTTCTCTTAATATTCTTGGCGTTTCCTTTTCTCGTGATCTTTCCTGGAAACATCACATATACTCTCTTTCTTAAACAGCTTGTAAGAGATTAGGTGTGCTGTACCAGCTTCGCGGTTTCTTTACCCCAACTCAGTTGCTCTCTCTGTACAGGGTCTTGTCCGCCCATGTATGGAGTATGCCTCTCATGTATAGGGTGGTTCAACCCACACAGCCGTTCTTGACCTGGTGGAATCAAAGGCTTTTCGTCTCATCAATTCCCCGCCTCTTACTCAATGTCTTCAACTCTTCGCCGCAATATTGTCTCACTCTCTCTTTTCTATCGCTATTATAACGGACATTGTTCTTCTGAACTCTCTAACTCCTCCTTTAAGGAGAGCCCGCAGCAGCAGACTTTCTACACTTTTTCATTCATTTTCTGTCCAACTCTCTAACACAAGAGTTAATCGGTATTTTCAATCTTTCATCTACTCAACCGGTCAACTCTGGAACAATCTTCCTTAATCAATCTTTCCCCCTGTCTATGACTTCCAATCTTTCAAACGCAGTGTCTTGGCATCTCCAAAATCCTGGATCTTGATTTTGATTCTCTTCTTCTTCTATGGGGGGGAGGACATTTTTGCGGGTGTTTGTCCTTGTCCCTTCCTCCCTGCATAAAAAATATATACATATCTTCATACATATATATATTCAAACATATACATATACAGATATATATATATATACAGGGTAGTCCAAAAGTCGGTATCTCTTTTGCTGAAATAATGATATTTCTATTTTATTTTCTACAGGCCATAGATAATGATGGATGTACAAGAACGTGTGATGGTAGTAACACTACGTATCCAATTGAAGAAGTGCAAAGAAATTCGAGAAAATCGAAAGAAGATTTCACAAACCAGGTCCGGCAGATAAAGCAATTGGCGAGCTGGCCAATAAATTTAAAAGTACAGGATCTGTTCATGATAATGCAAGATCTGGACGTCCAGCAGAGCATTTTTAACCTAATGAGTGGACGACATGAATGTCACCCAGTGAAGAAAATTTGTCGCCCAGTAAATGAAATTTTAGGGTACTGGACGACAAGGAATTTTCAAAATTTGTAAAAATAGAATTGTCTCAGGAGTTGTCTTGGGAGCATTATCTTGAAAGCCATATAAATACATATAATAAATGCACATATGCCACAATTAGAACTGTTTATCCAAAATGTAAATATGAAATTTACATTGAATATTTATATATAGATAATGCTAGTGTTATTTCAGACCACACGGGGATGGTGGCCTGATTAGGGAACATCCGAATCCATGGTATCCTTAAGGCTTAACCCTCCTCCCCACTTCCCGATCTGCCTTTGTCGCCCAGTGGGAAAAGCTTAAAAAATGCTCTGACATCCAGTGTACAAAATTACTTGGACAGGTTCGCGTATGGATCTGCATATGCGTATCTGTTTCCTACATTATTGTTTGCGGGCTCACTCAACATTGCCATAGAAACTGGCAACGTAAACCACGCTGCCAGGCGTTTGAAACCGTACGATAAGCGCAGAAAATATTGTATTTTGGTGGACGGCACCACCCACCCCTTTATCTTATTATACTTATCACTCTCCTCATCCTCCCATCTCCATTTGAAAGATTAAAATTTTGCTTTGTTTCCCTTTCCCTGTTTTCCCTCACTATTCACTGACACTCCTCGTTTCCTCTCACCACTTTTCTCTCACTTGGCACTGCCAATGGCATTCGCGTGACTTACATGAACCCATACGACTAAAGGCAGTTTACAATTTTATCCAGTATGAGTGATGTAATTACGAAAACATGCTCATTTCCGTAAATTCGACGTATACTGTAAGTAACTAAAGTGAAGTAAAGTGAATTGAAGTTAATTGAATTTTTATGTTCTTGCTACATTTTTAATTAAAATATTTTATATCTTTTTATAGTGGATGAAAAAGTGTGTTGATAGTATTATTAAATAATAATGATGATAACTCAAAGTACAATACAGTGATTAGCAATTCTAACTCCACATGCAAACACTTACTCAATTTTACAATATTAGGGTGGTCCGAGAAAGAATGGTTAAACTTCAAACTTTAAAATGTCAATCTCCTCAAAGCTGCTCTTGTTACACTATGCAATAGTAACACTCACACAAAATTTTTAGCAAATTGGAGCACATTTAGAGGTCGCTACAAATTGAACATTTTCCATACTAGAATTATATTGATTTGGGTAATTCCTTGTGTATGTGTGTATGCATGCATATGTGCGAGTATGTGTGTAATATAATATATATATATATATATACTCTATGTGCATATATATATATACACTCTATGTATGATCAGTGGTGATCAGTCTTTCCTTGTTAACAGACGTGTTTTATCGAGTGTCCAGTGTTATCAATTGAATTGAATAAGTGGTTTTCGTTGAAGTGTTTTAAAAAAAATAGTGTTCGGTGCATTCATAACTAAATTACTTCGTGCTACTAATCATTCATTAACGAATATATTTCATTTATTGACGTTATTCAGTACTATATTATTTGATCAAACCAAGGCTACTGCACGTGGCTTGCCTTGTTTGTTTTTTCAAATCTATCAGAAAACGTGGAGACATAGGGTTAATTTTTCCTTCCTTGGTCACACACCGTGTGAAAAAAAGGAAAAAAGTCTGGTCGAATTGCGGACAGATAAGTATTATAAATACTCTTCTTTTACAGATCTTCTGTCGGTAGCTTAATTATATATTCATTTAATATAAATTCGTGTTACAAGAACCTGTTTCTGGGTTCCAAAAACGCAGTAGACCTACGTTGTAATTTATTAATTTCTAAACGCTCGTTTTTTGTTTTTTGTTCTTTTTGGTTTTTTGTTTAACTAATTAAAAGCATGGCACCCCCGTCAAGTACTTGCAGTCGCTGTGAAGGGAAATTTTCCGCTTACGCGTTTACAATGGCTAATAATAATGAACAGTTAGTTTACAGGTGGTGCTCAAGTATGGAAATGCTGAGGAACGAGTTAGAACGTGAGAGGGAGGCCAGAGTGAGGCTTGAAGAAAGAGTGATGCTTCTGACTGCAAAATTAGAATCCCATGAGACTTCAGTTGAGACCCCTACTGCCTCAGTTTCTACTAATAATGTAAATAGTACTAATAGCCCTCTCTCTTCTCCTAGTTCCCAACCCTTCGTTCGAGTGAGTAATGGAGCCCTATTGAGAAAACCTAAGACATGTCTACCAGTAATAACAAACAATAAGTTTTCTGTTTTAGGTTTCGATGATGCTGATCAACCGGAAATACGACTCGTTGGCGATTCCATTGTTCGAGGGCAGCTCGAGGAATTCTGTGGGAGAAACTCTCGTCGTAGGCGCCGTTACTGCTACCCTGGTGCAAGGGTGGAGGATATAACTAATAGTGTTGACCAGTTTACAGACGATACCTCTGAGGACACAACGTATGTTATTCATGTCGGTACTAATAACGTTTTAAATTCTAGATCGGAAGAACTGCTGGCTAGGTACAGGGACTTACTAGAGCGGTTAAAGGAAAAAACTAATAAGATTATTTTAACAGGTATACTTCCTCGAATTATCCATCGTAACGATTTCTACAGCCAGGTGACCTATATTAACAATAACCTAAAGTCTCTTTACCAACAGGAACGAGTGCATTTTGCGAATTTTTGGAACAGTTTCTACGGCAGGAGGGACTTGTTCCTCGGAGATGGACTTCATCTTAATGACGTTGGAGCTGCGCGTTTAGGAAGACTATTTCATGATACTGTCTCTTCTTTCCAGACTGCCGTAACTCCAACGGTCCCAGCGTAAATTCCACAAATTTCCCCTGCGCTCGCGAAGGTGTCGCAATTACAAACAAATTGAAAGTTCTATCCTTAAATGCTCGTAGCCTACGAAATGAAAGAAACGAATTTTTTCTTTAATTGCTTGTAAAGACTATGATATAATTGCGATAAATGGATCGTGGCTTAGCACTGAAACTCGTGACTTTGTAGGGAAGTATCAAATTAAAGGTTATAGACTTTTTGTTAAAAACAGAATAGGTAGGCGAGGAGGCGGTGTTATGTTGTATATCAAAGATAATATTGCGAACGTTATAGAAGTAAAGCATACAATTCCAGAACCGATAGATTCGACTATAGCAGAAATTAAATTGAACGATTTCAAACTTCTTGGGAATCGTTCGAAACAGTATTTAGGACTATAAATGAGGAATGTGTACCGTACAAAATTAAGCGTGCGAAAGTAAACAACAAGCCCTTGTGGTTTACTTCTAGAGTAGGAGATATTATAAAGAGTAGAGACAGGGCGTATACGCTACATAAGTGCGATAAAGACAATTTGTGGTTACGAAACAATTACATATCTCTCAGGCGTGAAGCGAAAAGTGTAATAAAAAAGTCCAAGCGCGAATTTGAAATCTCCATAGCTCGTGACGGTAAAGAAAACCCCGAGCGATTCTTTCAATACGTCAAATATGGAAATCCAGTAAAAAGTGTCTTGGGGCCGTTGAAAAAATGTTAATGAAGATGTAGTTTCTGAAAACAAGGAAATGGCTACCTTGCTAAACGAATTTTTTACGTCAGTTTTTACTATAGAAGATGTAACGAATATCCCTACTGTCATAGACATAATACCTTTTGATAATGGTAATATTTTGGATAATATTGTGGTTAGTGAAGGGGAGTTAATGGGCTATATTGATAAAATGAAAACGCGTAAATCACCGGGGCCGGATTCCATATATCCCATACAACTAAAAGAATTAAAAGATAGCATTGTTGTGCCGTCAACAAAGATTTTTAATGCGTCTATTTCTGAGGGGTGCGTACCAGATAATTTCAAGTTAGCAAACGTAACACCTATCTTTAAGAAAGGCGATAAAGGTGCGGCGGGAAATTATAGGCCAATCAGTTTAACGTCTGTTGTAGGTAAGCTACTGGAATCAATAATTAGGGATCGTATAGTCGAACACTTAGAATTGTATAAACTAGTTAGAAATACGCAGCACGGTTTTAGGCGAAACAAATCTTGCTTAACTAATCTTTTAGAATTTTTTCAAAGCGTGGTTGACGTTTACGACAGTTATCGGGCGGTTGATGTAGTGTATTTAGATTTTCAAAAAGTGTTTGACACCGTGCCGCACAAAAGATTCATTGAAAAAACTAAGGCTGATGGAATCAGGGGTGTAGTAATAAATTGGCTAGAAGAGTGGTTGCGAGGTAGGAAACAGAGGGTGGTCGTTGATGGAGCGGAGTCGTGTTGGGCTAATGTAGCGAGTGGCGTTCCTCAGGGCTCTGTATTGGGCCCCTTGCTTTTTCTTATATATATATTAACGATTTAGATGTCGGCCTAGTCAGTACAGTTTCAAAGTTTGCGGATGACACGAAGCTGGGTGGTAGGGCGATTAATGACGAAGATAGAGGTAAAATCCAGGAAGATCTGAATAAAATCGTTGATTGGTTAGTCACATGGCAAATGAGATTTAACGTTGATCAGTGCAAAATTTTGCATATAGGTTCGCGTAACGGTAATTTTGCGTATAGTATGTCAGGGAAAGATTTAACAAGCGTATAGCAGGAAAAAGATTTAGGAGTTATAGTCACTGGTGATTTAAAAGTAGCGAAACAAAGTACAGCAGCGGTCAATAAGGCGAACAAAGTGTTAGGTTTTATAGCTCGAAATTTTGAGCACAAATCGCACGATATTATAGTTCCTCTTTATAAATCATTAGTTAGAGTACGCGGTCCAATTTTGGAATCCGCATATGCGCAAAGATATAGACAAAATCGAAAGAGTTCAAAGACGAGCAACTAAGATGATTCCGTCGCTTAGGTCAAAGTCGTACGAGGATAGGCTTAAGGAGTTAAAATTGACTACACTCGAGACTAGGAGGCTAAGGGGTGATCTAATCCAGGTTTTCAAAATTATGAATGGGTTCGATAACGTAGATAGAGATAGCTTTTTCGAAATATCTCACTATAATAGGACTAGAAATAACGGGTAAGTTGACAAGTAGAAGGTTCGAGACAGCAGTTGCCAAAAACGTTTTTACGCATAGAATAGTAAAAAGCTGGAATAGTTTGCCGGTAGAAGTAATTAGTAGCACGTCTATAAACATGTTTAAAAATCGATTTGACGCATATGTTGATAAAAAGTGTATAGTTTAAGGTAGTAAAATTAAGGCTTTGTGGTGATAGATGCCACAGCTCAACACAAGTGTTGTGGGATATAGGGAGGCAGCATCTTGGGTTAGGGGACACTCTCTGTCCTTACATACCTCATTTAAAGAGATTCCTCTGCCGAGAGGTGCCCCCCCATAGTACTGTGAGGTATTGAAAAACTCATGATCTTCACTTGCCCCACAAACACCTTGAAATGAGACACCCAAAATGGGTGCACACACATTTCTACATTACTGTACAGTCTTTACAGCCACACCTACACTTTTCCTCCTAAGTATATATATATTTTAATGTATATGGTGGTAAATTTTGATTCGGTCCGCAATCGATATGGACCGTGACTTATTTTTGGTTGGCAAGGTACTAGTATTGATGGATACCGTAATGAAATTGACTGGATTCTTTGGATCTGATATATTTGCATGTCGGTTATAAGTAGATATAGAGTGTAACATATTTGTGGATAGTAGTCTATTATGACTTGATCCTCTGGATCCAGAGATTCTATCTTTAGTTTTAAATCGATAATTAATTAGTTTTAAATTGAAAATTATTTAGTTTTGTAAAAATTGGTCGTTGCCAATGTACAGGCAGTTCTTACATATATTTCTTATGTTCTGGTGGTTCGGAACCCACGTAAAATTGTAGGTCCCCTCCGCAACCACGGAGGACATACACAATGCACAATTACGAACAGAGTTAGGTAGACCAGCCATGAGTGGATCCTAGGGTCTTTGCTGGTCTGAAACATTATAACATTATTATATTTATATATATATATATATATATTAGTGTGTCACTTATTTGTATGGTAAGAATTGAACCATCAAGAAGTTTCGGTCTGACCCTCTAGAAATGTGACATTGCATGTAAAAACGCTGATTATAAAGTTTCATGAGAAAATATTAATATTTAGAGGTCGCTCAAGGCCATTGAAATTTTGATGACGCGTCGTTACTTGTCGTAAATTGAAATGCGCTTCCTTTCTATGCCTCACCCCAGTATCATTTCAGTCGCCTTATTTTAGGCTTTTTGTCCTCCCTGATATCAAAAATCGCATGGTCATATCTATGACTAGTGTTGATGGACAAAAGAACGCTCCAAAGCGTGTGGTTGTTGACCTAGATACAGTGAAAGAAAAAAGCTTGGAAAACTTTGAAGCAAAAAACACAAAATCATTGTTCACGAAGCTCAACCTCCCACATGAATTCTTGGAGAAAACTGCTGAGCAATGGGAAGAGGATACCCATTACCAGACTGTGAAAGAGACTGTAAAACTCTAACTGTAACAAATTACTTCGCTGAACGTGGAGTTGGTCTCATCCAGGATTTTTTTGGATACCTAAAAAAGATGAAGAACAACTCCAGTTTCTTTTCCAGGTTGTTGAAGACTATCGCAAGCATTGGACATGGGGACAAAAGCATACCTTGAGTGGAAATAATGATTAATCATAATAATTACGCTCCTGTCTGATGTTAATGTACTTCATCTTAATATTATGATAATGTCTTGTGCACTTCCTTCTGATGTAGGAACACAATAAATTGTTTAAATACATTTGGAAATTGCTTATATTCACACTTTCTGAGAATCTCGTATCCAATAATTCGAAGCCGTTGAGCGACCTCTAAATATTAAAATATCTCAATAAAACTTTGTACACAGTGTTTTTACATCATATGGCATACTTTGATGGGGTCAGAGCACGGAAATCTAAACGTTGAAAAATAAGTGACACCCTAATATATGAATTATATATATATATTAATCTAGGTTACGAGAGATAGCTGTAAAGGATACACAATATACAAAATTATACATGTACAAAACCCACATATTAATTCGTCTTGGGTTGAGTGACCTTGAATCAAGCAGTGACTTGATTCACCCCGAGTTTGCAGATTTTGACAAGCAAGGGCTGTAAATGTAGAGCCTCTTAATGCAGTGTGTAGTAGGCAGCTGTTTGATGTTGTGAAACATTGATTTCGTGATAAAGTAGAAATAAACTTCGTATATTTTTCGTAAGTAAAAATCTCATTAAATATATATGTATATATAAATGTTGCCTATTCATATTATGAATTATTTTAGAATATTTAGGAGCTACAAAGTTGCTACATGCATATATATTGAAATGTATATAAACTATAAATTAGTGTATATATTAAATATTTTTTGCATATAATTACATATGTATAAAATATATGTAGCACATCCATATACAGTATATATAATATAGTCTTATTATGTACATTATACAATAAATATACATATGAATGGACGGAGCCGCGTTTAAAATATGCGATTTTAGATGAAGGTCTTTTCTTTTCATTTACATACCTCATTGTAGGAAAGAGACTAATAAATTATAAGTTATTTATTATATAGTTATAAATGTAAGTTATTAAAATATCGATTTGTTTTCCTTTTATTACAGTCGCAATGGTGGACGCCAAACAGCCGACCCGAAGTTCTGCCAGCACCTGGCTCATTGGAAAACCTACAAAAGATCTTCTAACCTTGCGATTACCTTCAAAGCGTGAAGTGTTATTAAGTTCTTATTTCATCACATCGAGGAAAGACGAACAGTCACTGCAAGTTTGAAAGAGACTGTCTCTGCTGTTCTTTATATCTGGGATAAAGCAAGATTCCAACTCAAGGATCGGACGAAGCTGAGAGGAAACTGAGAAAACTATTTGAAGAATATTGCGCTCCAAAGAAAAATAAGAAGTCATCCTCAGAAAGCATACAAATGATTGTGGTAGTATTCAATGCTAATCTTGAAGACATTTTCGATGTCGCCAGAACAGATGCCTTAAAGATAATGACTGACGAAGAGGACAAAGAATTCCTTATCAAGCAGAAAGAAGATCGTTCCTGCACCAGTTTTGGAAGCATTGATCGAGCCTTGGCTAAAAAGGAGGATCGGAAGAGGCAAAGAGAAGAATCTGAATATAATAGAAAAAAGCGAAGCGACGATGAAAAACAAAAGAAATATCAACTTATGGCATCTGACAAAGTGATAACTGATGTGGATTCTTCCTCCTCGTCCACGGATTCTGATGCATCGTGGCGTCCATCTACATCATTATCGAAACCTCATCTCAGATGAAGTAGCCCAGGCACTCGACCCTGTTATCTAAGTGATCGTAATACAGCCTTTGTTATTGCAGCATCAGCTAAGTCTCTTGGCCATGATCTGGGCTCAATATCATTTACTTGAAGTACAATTCGTCGATCTCGAATTAAAGCTCGTGAAACTATCGCAACTGCTGAAAAATCAAGCTTTTCTCCTGACACTCCGCTTCTGCTTTACTGAGATGAGCAAATGCTTCCTGATATAACAGGGGGACATGAAAATATGGACCGCATCGCAATCGTTGTTTCAGGGGAAGATAAACTACTTGATGTTCCACTCATCCCCCACGGAACGGGACAAGCACAAGCTGATGTCTGCCTCAGGATGTTGGATGAGTGGGGCTTGAGAAACCTGTTGCAGGGGCTTGTATTTGATACAACAGCAACAAATACTGATCGGAGCTTGTACCCTGATAGAGAGAGCTGTATGTCGCTCTCTGACGTGGATAGCATGGCGTCATCATGTGTATGAAGTCGTTTTGGCTAACGTATTTTCTAGTATTCTTGAACCTTCGAAAGGGCCACAAGTCTCATTGTTTAAGCGATTCATGGAACAATGGCCAGTTATCAATAAAGAAAACTTTATATCAGCAGGAATGGAACTTTTTGAAGGAAACTTGTAGGAAATTTGTCAAGAGATGATACAGTACCTCTCCGACGCTCTTCAGAGCAGTAGCTTCTCAAGAGATAACTACAATGAATTCCTCCATCTTTCTCTAATTTTTCTGGGAGGAAGATTGCCTAAGAAGTACAACATCAGAGCTCCAGGAGCTCTTCATCAGGCTCACTGGATGGCAAAAGCTACCTATGCTTTGAAGATATTTCTCTTCCAGGAGCAAATGAAACATACTGCTCATGAAAAAAAGGGTCTGAGCATTTTTTTGTCTCTTTGTGGCACTTGTTTATAGTAAATATTTGCATGAAGCACCCTTGGCAGGTGAGGGCCCCTAGAAACGACCTAGTTTTTCTAACAGTCATGGAGACTTATCCAAACAGGGTTTTGGCTGAAATTGCACTCAAGGCATTTAAGAGACATCTTTGGTACTTCTCGGAAGAGCTGATTGGACTGTCACTTTTTGACGATGGATTGGACAGCAAAGTAAAAGAAAATATGATTAAAAAATTATCTCATTCTGCAAAAGCGAAAGGTCTGAAGCGCCTCGATTCAAAGCTGTTCAAAACAGCAAACCCATTGGAAATTTACGTCAGCGAGAAGACGGCTGAACTCTTCGATGTACTGGATAAAAACGGAAAGAAGATTGCTCAAGAGCTTTTTCCGAAACCACCAAGTGATTGGCCAAGTAACGACAACTACGAGTTGTTGAAAGAAAGAGCATTGAAGATGAAGGTTGTCAATGACTCTGCAGAGAGAGCGATTGCTCTTGTTATGGCATCTGACAAAGTGATAACTGATGTGGATTCTTCCTCCTCGTCCACGGATTCTGATGCATCGTGGCGTCCATCTACATCATTATCGAAACCTCATCTCAGATGAGGTAGCCCAGGCACTCGACCCTGTTAATCTAAGTGATCGTAATACAGCCTTTGTTATTGCAGCATCAGCTAAGTCTCTTGGCCATGATCTGGGCTCAATATCATTTACTTGAAGTACAATTCGTCGATCTCGAATTAAAGCTCGTGAAACTATCGCAACTGCTGAAAAATCAAGCTTTTCTCCTGACACTCCGCTTCTGCTTTACTGAGATGAGCAAATGCTTCCTGATATAACAGGGGGACATGAAAATATGGACCGCATCGCAATCGTTGTTTCAGGGGAAGATAAACTACTTGATGTTCCACTCATCCCCCACGGAACGGGACAAGCACAAGCTGATGTCTGCCTCAGGATGTTGGATGAGTGGGGCTTGAGAAACCTGTTGCAGGGGCTTGTATTTGATACAACAGCAACAAATACTGATCGGAGCTTGTACCCTGATAGAGAGAGCTGTATGTCGCTCTCTGACGTGGATAGCATGGCGTCATCATGTGTATGAAGTCGTTTTGGCTAACGTATTTTCTAGTATTCTTGAACCTTCGAAAGGGCCACAAGTCTCATTGTTTAAGCGATTCATGGAACAATGGCCAGTTATCAATAAAGAAAACTTTATATCAGCAGGAATGGAACTTTTTGAAGGAAACTTGTAGGAAATTTGTCAAGAGATGATACAGTACCTCTCCGACGCTCTTCAGAGCAGTAGCTTCTCAAGAGATGACTACAATGAATTCCTCCATCTTTCTCTAATTTTTCTGGGAGGAAGATTGCCTAAGAAGTACACATCAGAGCTCCAGGAGCTCTTCATCAGGCTCACTGGATGGCAAAAGCTACCTATGCTTTGAAGATATTTCTCTTCCAGGAGCAAATGAAACATACTGCTCATGAAAAAAAGGGTCTGAGCATTTTTTTGTCTCTTTGTGGCACTTGTTTATAGTAAATATTTGCATGAAGCACCCTTGGCAGGTGAGGGCCCCTAGAAACGACCTAGTTTTTCTAACAGTCATGGAGACTTATCCAAACAGGGTTTGGCTGAAATTGCACTCAAGGCATTTAAGAGACATCTTTGGTACTTCTCGAAGAGCTGATTGGACTGTCACTTTTTGACGATGGATTGGACAGCAAAGTAAAAGAAAATATGATTAAAAAATTATCTCATTCTGCAAAAGCGAAAGGTCTGAAGCGCCTCGATTCAAAGCTGTTCAAAACAGCAAACCCATTGGAAATTTACGTCAGCGAGAAGACGGCTGAACTCTTCGATGTACTGGATAAAAACGGAAAGAAGATTGCTCAAGAGCTTTTTCCGAAACCACCAAGTGATTGGCCAAGTAACGACAACTACGAGTTGTTGAAAGAAAGAGCATTGAAGATGAAGGTTGTCAATGACTCTGCAGAGAGAGCGATTGCTCTTATTCAACGGTACAATACAACACTTATCAAAGATGAGCAGCAAAAACAATTTCTTCTCCGCATTGTTGAGACCCATCTACGAACGTTTCCTATCCCCTTAAAGCGTCTTTACAGAATTAAAAGCCATTTGTATGGACCATCCTAATGTGTGTATATATATGTATATATATATATATATATATATATATATATATATGTGTGTATATATATATATATATATATATATATATATATATATATATATATATATATATATATATATATATATATATATATATATATATGTGTGTGTGTGTGTGTATATATATTATATATATATATATATACCAGTATCGAGGTTTGTGCCAAAATCAAAAACCATAAACGGTCATAATGACTGTTTTATAGGGAGGCACAACATTTCGACCAAAACTATGACCATAGTCGGGTTCGAGCTCAAAGACCTCTGATTTTAGCCTACATATTATAGGAACAAAAAAAATTCTGTAAATTCCTTTAAAACGAAAAAAAAGAATTATATAGGAAGGAGGGACCAATGGCGAGTGCCCGCAAAAATGCACCCCCTCATAGAAGTAACAGGAGAGAGCCGAAATCAAGGTCCTGGGTCTTCGAGATGCCTGGACACTCTTCGTTTGAAAGACTGGAGGTCATACACAGGGGGAAAGAAGGATGGATGCAGGAAGATTGTTAGAGTTGACTGACAGAGTAGATGAAAGATTGAAAATACCGATTCACCCTTGCATTCGTGAGTTACACAGAAAAGGAATGAGAATGTGTCAAAAGTTTGGTACTTTTAGCTCTCCTTGAAGGAGACACGCAGTTAAGAGTTCAGAAGATCAGTGTCCTTTATAATAGCGATAGTAAAGAGAGAGTGAGACAACATTCCGGCGAAGAGAGAGGGATGGAAGACAGTAAGCAAGAGGCAGGGAATTGATGAGACGTAAAGCATTTGATTCCACCAGGCCTAGTATAGTTCTGTGATGTCGAGTCACCCCACACATGAGAAGCATACTCCATACAGGGATCGGACAAGACCCCTGTACAGTGTACAGAGGCAGCAACTGAGTAGGGGCTGAAAAATCTGCGGGGGTCGGTACAGTACACCTAACTTCTTAGAAGCTCTTTTAGAAGGAGTATACAGTATGTGATCTTTCCTGAAAAGATCACCAGAAAGGAAACACCAAGAATATTAAAAGAAGAGGAAGGATTGAGATGTGTATTATTGAAGATAAGAAGATAGTCGTGTGGAAAATTGTGACGAGTAGAAGAAGGAACTGGGGTTTCGAATTTTTTAAGCATTGATAAAAACAAGATTTTCTTCTGCACCAATCAAAGATAGTAGATAGATCAGAGGTCAGGTGTTGAACACCAGACATCACTATTATTCTCTTTACTATTTTTCAATTACATGAAGAATATCGAATTTCATAATGTCAACGTTCGGCCTTATGTTGCTATATGCATTTGAGATTTCAAATTAAAATGCAAAGTTTGTTTGATATTTTAACTGAGTCATAATTCATACATACACTTCAGATTTTTAATGAAAATGATTAAACTAGCGTAGCTAGCGTAATAATCATAATAATCAGTGAGGAAGGCCAGAAATATTATTATGCATTGTCAAAAACTTCATTTCTCAGGGATTTCGGGTGAGAATGCAGAAAAACACCTGGATGTGAATTACAGAAGTTATAGTCCGTGGGCCAGAAGGGTTGATCGGTACACACTCGGGGGAACCAAACGTCCCTCATCCCAATGATGAAGGATGCTAGGTAGATGAACAAAAAATGCTTGCTGAACATTTAAAAAAAGTAGCTTTATTGTTTTACCAACACTTTAAGTTTGCCCCCAATATTAAAATATTGGGCGCCTATGTTTGATGAAGATTTACACTAAAACGCTACCAGATACAAATGTCCAGCAAGCATATTTGGAAACTACAGATTATAAGCTTTCCAAAAAGCATTGTTGCATCTGGTTCGCCTTAGTGGTACCGATTCGCCAAAATTTTGGGTCTGGCCCACGGACTATTAGTGAAAAGGAGAGAAGGCAGAAAATAAAGTGTGCACGCCCATTCACACAAGCGCCCTGGAACAAACGTTCCCTCCCATATGGCAAAATTCAACACCTACGACTCTTCCAGGCCTTGCCTTAAATACTGTATTATTATTACCAGCATCATCGAGATTCAAACCCACGACCTCAATTCAGTATCTTCACTTCGCTTATAGGGAAACTGTGGTACTCACTGAGCTACGGATACTAACTAACTTAGCGTAACCTAGACGGGAATAATGTAACTTAATCTAACCTTACCAAATTGAACCTGACCTGACCTAATGTAAACTAACTTAACCTGAATTGAACAGACATGCAAAAGTAAGATTGAATTTTACAAACTTATAAATGTACAGCACCCTGCAAAAGTTCCGCTCCACCCTCTCCGAGATATGGAAGCAACGCCGTCCCTCTTTCTTCCCCACCCTACCCCTCTCCCTCTCATCCTCCCCCTCTCCCTCTCATCCTCCCTTCTCATTCTCTCATCCTCCTCCTCTCATCCTTTCATCCTCTCATCCTCCACCTCTCATCCTCCTTCTCTCCCTCATCCTCCCCCCTCCTCTCTCTCTCTCTCATCCTCCCCCTCTCTCTCTCATCCTCCCCTCTCCCTCTCATCCTCCCTCTCCCCCTCTCATCCTCCCCTCTCCCTCTCATCCTCCCTCTCATCCTCCCCTCTCATCTTCCCCCTCATCCTCCCCCTCCCTCTCCTTTTTATTTCCTTTCGATTTACCTTCATTCTTTTCCTTTTTCCTTCCCCCTCACCTCATACTAATACATGACCCTTCTCTTTCCCCACCCCCTTGCTCTCCGATTACACTGGTCAACAAAGTTTTTGTCAAACATATTTTTACTTGAACTATATGTAATTTTTTACGTTGATTACGGAAATGAAAACAGAATTTTTCTATCATCCGCAGTTTTAGTGACACGAATTTACATTATTTAGGATTTGAGTCAGAATAGGAAAGGGGCGTGGTCTCCCTCTTGCTTCTCCTCTGCTTATAAGTTGCTGCACGTCACTGTTGACTTTCATTTGTCACTTGATTTCGCTCAGTGAACATTGTGCATTTTATTCGTGGTTTTTGTGTCAGTGCGTTCGTATTGTTTCATGACGGAATGCCACGTAAGCGTGTCAACCATCGAAACTGTTTGTTATGTGTGCGGAGAGTTAACTTTTAAATCTTAAAGATGAAATTTCACCCCTCACGTCCAAAAAGCATACGAACTTTACTTTGGTTGCAAGGTGGGGGATCAGGACAAGACATGGGCACCTCATATATGCTGTATTACATGTTTAAGACTTCTGACAGGCTGGCTAAATGGGTCTCGTTAAATGCCGTTTGCTGTTCCGATGATATGGAGAGCTGAAAGACCATTTAACAGATTATTATTTCTGCTTAACAAATGTACTAGGCATTACTGCAAATTCTAAACATACAGTACGATACCCAAATTTACCATCAGCCATTAGGGCTGGGTTATACAAATTCTGTTGTTTCCTCTGTGAATGGGACAGCCGAGCACGGGAAGGACATTACTCAAAGAAACAATGGCCACCTCGACAAGCGTTGATTCCAGGGCATAAAACTGTTACCAGTCCACCTCTGGTTAATCAAAAAAAAAAGTTTTTTGCTACCACTACATATTAAACTTGGTTTAATTAAAAATTTTGTTTAGGCTATGGATCAAAATGGCACTGGGTTTCTCTACCTGAAACAGAAATTTCCGAGGATCAGTGAGGTCAAAATCAAAGAAAGGATATTTGTGGGCCCGCAAATTAGAGAAATCATGAGAGCCAGCGCGTTTGATGAAATTTTAAGTGAAGTTGAAAGAGCAACTTGGAGATCATTTAAAGCAGACCGCAAATTTCCTCGGAAACTTCAAGGCCGAAAATTAAGAGTCACTTGTTGAAGAACTTCTCAAGGCCTACAAAGTCATGGGGTGCAACATGTTGAAAATTCATTTTCTTGACTCACATTTCGACTTCTTCCCAACAAACTTAGGTGATGTTAATGATGAGCATGGGGAACGCTTTCATCAAAAAATATCCACGATGGAGAAGTGATACCAGGGCAAGGGGAGCCCCAGCATATTAGTTGATTTACTGCTGGACATTGTCAAGAGATGGTCCAGAGGCGAAATACAAGCGTAAATCATCAGTAGCTACATTTTAGGCGAGTTCAATACGCATTTTCTACTTTGATATTGCTATTACGTCTATAAATTAGTCCAAATTTCATTTTCGATTAACTCAATATTGGTGGGTGATAGACAAATTTTGAGGTAATTTTTTTAACTCTCATTCCTCCCACCCTATGAACTACTGTCATTTGTGTTTTTGATTCTTTCCATTTTACCTTCCTCTCCTAATCCATTCTCTTTTACATAATAACTGACTCGTTCATCCACTCGCGCATTTAATATTCAGTAAAACTTCCTCAATAAATATGCAAAAATATATTAACAGCTTCCGAAAATGTTCGTGTATATCAATGTTTCTCTTTTAAATAACACACCAAAAACGACGATATTACGAGATCCGAGCGTCTACATGGAATCGCACAATAGCTGAAATTAATCATCATAATGTAGACTGTAGAGGAATACAACACTTATTTGCAAGTGTTAATATCGAATCACGATATGACAAAAAGTACTGCATCAGAAATAATCCCAGAATTCGAAAGAGACTGTAATTCGGCGTGTCAGATTACAATTCGCATAGCATCTTATTTTAAATTGTGATTTGAACCCAGCGACGAAATATATTAAATAATATACGGTATATTAATATATATGTAAAAATTAATAATTCTAGCATTCATTTTTGCATACAAAATCCAAATTCTAACTGTATATAAATTGCAATTTTAGAAAAAAAATTCAGCCTATTGAGAATAAAAAACAAAACAGGTCAACATTAAATAATAGTGGTGTCACCAAATTATTAGTATATAAACTTTTGTAATTTTTCTGTAATTGATCTGACTTAGAGGCTGAAGTATTACCTGTAATATTTTAGAAGCAGTACAATTCAGTCAGAGGATCTCTGTCATCTCCTTTGAGCCCTGCTTTCTCCAGAGAACTTAGTTTTAAAATAGAATAATTAATTTCCCGATACGCTACAAGGAGAATCGGAGAACCGTCAGATAATTCAGCGAGTTTTCACGGAATCCTCCGATCCACTAGAAGAAGACATTGGAGTGTAGCATAAAAGAAACTACTTCGATTCCCTACATAGTACCAACTACCCCAAAGTGAGAAAATCCGATGCTACCACCTAACCAAAACCCCACTCAATCTCGAACCACCCAAGGATAGCTGCCTTGTTAATACTGCCACGATCATCAGACGGTGGTTTCAGGAACAACGAGATGTCGAGCTGCTGAACTGGCCCACCAAGGGGTGTGACCTAAACCCCACTGAAAATGTTTGGGTAAATGTGGTTAACGCTTGGGAGCCTGGGCAGGAGCGGACATCTCGGCACCTGCTGGAACACATCATGGCAGAGTGGGAATTTTCCACACGAACCCCCAAGTCATCTACAATCACGTGGCATCTGTTCCAAATAGGCTGCGAGAGGTCATTAATAATCATGAAAGATGGACCAAGTATTGAGTAATTGTGTATAATGTTAAGGTTGTGATGTAGTAAATATATATATATTTACTTGAATAACTGTCACTTCCTTATAATTTGAACATTGTTTTGTATGTTCTTAAGAAAATCCCAAATTTGCTTGATCCATGTTTATTTTTGTAATAAAAAATTGAATTATGTTAGCATTATCTCTCCATGGATAAACCTTTTTCTGAATAATTATTTGTGGATGATGCATGGACTTTAAATAGAAATGTTATTGCCTAGAGAAAAAGTCGATACTACAACTTATCGTACACTTTAAGTATAACATGGCCACATCAAAATCCTATGATTGAAAGTTTTTAAAGTATCCGACGTTTGTGAATTAACCTAACTACTCTATTCCCTAAATTTAGGAATAATGCATGAATAAAATACATAGTCGTCCTAGCGTTACCACCAAAACTACATTCAACAATATATTTATTCGGTCATTGGTTTTCAAAAAATAAAAGTATTATTATAACAACACCTGAGAGGGGGAGGAGGAGAGGGATGGAGTGAGGGTGGGGGACTTGGTTTAAGAGGGACTGCGTTGCCTTCACATCTCAAAGAGGGTAGAGTGGAACTATTATACAAGACTGTACATGTTTAAAAATTTTGGTGTCGACATTAATTGTGCAGGTCGACTTTGTGTTCCTACACCTATTTTTTAGCGCCTTTTACAAAACTGCACTAGTCTGAACATCAATGCCCTACGTCACGTTTTCGTCTTTCGCTCTTCTTACTTGTTCGTGTCGAATGCTTTTGAGAAAGTTCACATTCTTTGTCTCGAGAAAGTAAAATTAATTCTATATTTTCTGGTTGTTGCGACTGTTATCTGTCTACTTCACTTTTTTACTTTACTGCTTTTGCTCTTTTACATTTTATTTTAATTTGCCTCTATCATAGGTACTTTTAAGTGTTTGTGGTTTAAAACTTTATTCCCATTGGTTTTTATTCCTTCTGTGCCATATGGTGTTGATGTTGGCTCACACTGATTCTCTCGACAGTTTCAGATGTGATTTTTTTTATTTTGTTAAGGCCTTACATTAAGATTCTGTATAAATTCTGTCCAGGAACTGTTGCTATTTTTGTTATGTGCTTGAAAAATTATCTACAACTGTTTGGAAAAGGTTCGAGAGAGAAATTCTTAAAAGACTAAATTAGTGAAAAAGCGGGTTTTATATATTTTACTCGCTTAATTATATTAAAAACAAGAAACCAACCCACTTCATTGCTTAAGCATTTTTGTACATTTAATAAGGTTTTTTTGGAAGGCGAAATTCAATTTTATTTGTTTTTAACTGGAGAAGAATTTGCATTTATTCTTACAATTAACAGAAGAATTTTCCGCTGATATGAAGAACTCTTGAAACGTATATAAATTACTTTTCATTGTTTTCAGGCGAGTTTAGTGTCTAATGTTGCCATCGTTAATTTCTTTTGGCACTCACCCGGCCTCGATATACTATACAAATTTTGTTTATCCTAATGGAACATGTAAGTACAGTGTAATGAAAAATTAGAGAAATCTAAAGAGAACATGAATGCTGGACAGGAATGTGTAAACGATATGATATGTGATAAGTTTTAGAAAAGTGTTACAGAAGGCAAAATTAGTGTTGCTTTACAATGAAGTTAACTGGCATTTATAAAAGCGAATAGGTCTGAACCGATAAACACAGAAGTATTCAGAAAAGATGCAAGTAAAACACACACACGCACACACACACACACACACACACACACACACACACACACACACAGAGCAGGTAAATCACGAAAAGCTGGCGTAGTTTCTGTTCGCTGCTGTTTTTGTACAATTCTTTCCCTATATGGCCAATTTATTTTTAAAATCAGTTTAGCATAAGCATCAAAGGGGAGAGAACAGAAAACTCGGTGATCTACATCCTCTGTTGCCTATTTATTTAGTTTTTAAAGGCTTTAATCCCATCTCTCCCTTCATTCTTTATTTTGTTAAACAGAATTGGATTATTTTAAGCAACGCGAGCACTACTCAGAAACCCATCATTTACGCATCAGTCAGGAATTATTTTATTCGTAGTACTGCGTTCATATGTTTGTCTGCAATTGTCACAACAGATGCATAGTTAGGTTGGATTTCTAACTAGTACGTGCATGGCCCAACTGTCTCTTTTCCTACGATTTGTTTCTTACGTTTTGTTAATGTGTTGCTCAATTACTCCTCTGAGATGGTGCCAGATATTCTTCATGTAGCACTGTCTCGAGATGAGTTTGAGTTTGACAAGATAGCAGTAGGAGCAAATTAACTTTTGATAATTAATTATATATATATACACATATATATATACAGGGTGTTTCAGGAGGAAAGGTCAATACTTCGGGAGGTGATAGTATCGGTCATTGTGAGAAAAAAGTTCATATGAACCTGTGTTTAATTCCCCTATAACCTTGAACCATGTAAGCTGTAATGTAAGCATGTAACATAAGCCAATCGACAGCTGACTGTTGTGAATGACATTGTTTGGTGTTTGAAGCAGTGTTAAGAATGCCACACACCTTCACACATGCCGAATATGCAGATATGGTGTATGTCTACGGTTTTTGCGATGGAAGTGCAACAGCTGCTGTTGCAGAATACCGTCGACGGTTTCCGAACCGCAGAATTCCGGATCGAAGAGTGTTTACCAGGGTTTTCAACACATTGCGTGAGATTGGTACACTTCCCAGCGCTCATGTTTCATCTGAACGTGAAGGTCAACAAGATGTGGATGAAGTGGAAAACATTCTTCAGTTGGTAGAGCTTAGTCCTACTACTAGCTCACGAAGAATTTCTACACGTCTCGGTGTACCACACACAAGAGTATGGCGAACATTACGTGAGGAAGGCTTGCATCTATATCATGTACAGCGTGTACAACACCTTCAACCAGGAGACGCTGCCATGCGACTGGAATTTTGTCATTGGGTAAATGCTAATCGCCGATTGCTTCGATTAATACTGTTCAGCGATGAAGCTATTTTCACCCCTGACGGCATCAACAACACTCGTAACTCTTATCGGTGGTCAGACGAAAATCCAAATGCCAATGTGGAAACAAATTTTCAACATCGCTTCTCTGCCAATGTGTGGTGCGGTATCATCGATGATCAGCTGATTGGACCTGTTACTTTAGAGAATCGTCTGACAGGACAAAGTTACCTAGAATTTCTGCAAAATGAATTGCCAGGACTATTCGAGGATGCTCCTTTGGCTACACACGCTGGTATGTACTTTTTCAGCATGACGGAGCTCCACCACATTCTACCCGTCTGGTGATGCAATACCTAAATCAAACTTTCCCTGGTCGATGGATCGGCCGCGGTGGTCCCATTCAATGGCCACCAAGGTCTCCAGTCTCCAGACCTCTCTCCGTTAGATTATTGATTGTGGGGGTGGATGTAAAGTCAAGTTTACAAAAGAAAGGTGGATACACGAGACGAATTGCTCGCGCGCATTTTGGATGTTGCTGCCCGCATAAAGGAACGTCAAGATCAACTCAGACGAACAACACGCGATCTTCGCACAAGAGTTGCAAAGTGCATTGAGGTTGACGGTGGGATTTTCGAAAACGTATTGTAAACTGTAACAAATTTGTCATTTATGTATCTGATACCATTCAAAATGCCAATGTTTAAACATTAAATGTTAGAAACAGTAATTGGTTTCTCTTTCTTGATTACCATTAACAATGCTTTTGTATTTGTAGATTCAATCAGCTCTATCTCCGTAACCATTCACAATTAGACACATGTTCATATGAACTTTTTTTCTCACAATGACTGATACTATCACCTCCCGAAGTATTGACCTTTCCTCCTGAAACATCCTGTATATATATATATATATATATATATATATATATATATATATATATATATATATATATAATTAATATATATTAGGGTGTCTCATTAATACATAGAAATTTTTTGTTTTCGATTTTCTCTTGCTCGCGAATGCTGCCCCGATTTCAAAAGGCATAGAGGTTCTAAAAATCGAAAAATGATGGGAATCAAACAGTATTTAGAGGTCACTCAAGTTTAACACTTTCTTGTAGCTATTTAGGAAAAAAAGAAATTTCTATCATTCTCTTATTCTCTTTATTTCTGAACAAAAATGAAAATAAACGAAATGCACCTTTCATTAATTGAAATAAGCGCGTATAAATGGATTGTTTTCATCATCAATCTGTCCTACACTACTTGATTTTACTCTTCAAGCTCTCCTTCGTCTTGACGGGGATCAACTTCTGGTGAGCCCGAACCACCTTGAGGACGAATTGCTTCTGCTTCTCATCACGCGTGATGGTGGAATTGAATCTTTTCATCAAAGCGATACCACGCTCGGCGGCGTCATTGACCACCTTCAGGGCTTTCACCCTCTTTTGCGCCGTGATCCAATCCTGGTCATTGATCCAATCCTCTGGATCTTTCATGAGGAAGGTGGGAGACTCAGATTCTGGAAGGATCGCGCGGAAGAAGACTTCTTTTGTTCTCCGGGTGACGAAGAGCTCGATGGATTGCCGTGGATTGAAGTTCTTCGGATCGATCCGCTTGAGTCCTTTCTTCGTGGCGGGGGATTGAAGTCGTTGGACCATCTTTAGCTTCGTGTCCTTTGGAATGCGGTCGTCAAAGAAACCAAGCCCACGAGATCCTCTGAGAGGTACCACAGGTGCCTTTTCAAGGCCATGGATGCCGTGTGGCTGACTTCCTTGTCAGGGTAGGCCTCGAGCAGGCGAAGGAACTCTAGGTCGTTCAGTGGAGCTCGATTCGAGACCATTGCCTCATTCCACTGCTTCACGTACGCGAGGGAGATGAACAAACACAGCCGCCGAAGTCCTCCTTCTTCCTGGCTGTCAGGTCCAGTTGGTGACGGAACATGAAAATCTTGAGGGCATAGATGGCTTTGGCCATCCATCTGGCGTGGTGATAGGCCCCAGGCTGACGAAATCCCCCGGGACCTTGACCGCCAAGGAAGCGGTAGGAAAGGATGAGTTCACGGTAGTCTTCTCGGGGATGTGTGCCGTGGGAAAGCGTCTGCTGCAGGTATTTCTTCATGGAAGACGCTTGATTTGCCCAGTTGTCAGTTGTTGTGGGATTGCTTTCGTCACCGATGGACAAGAATGACCCTTTGTCAATGGAGGCCAACCGCTGTTGAAATCTTTTGAAGAGGAGAATGTCAGGGAAGAGGACGGCCCCAGACATCGCACGAAGACATCCTTGAGTAAGATCTCCAAGACGTGGTGACGGCAAGCCAACCACAACATGGGACGGCCAAACTCCTGCTCAATGCGAACGCAAGCACCTTGGATCATCCCAGCGTTCACAGCTGTGGTGTCGAATCCCAGTCCAATGATTTGCTCCGAAATGCCAAAAGCCTGGACTTCCTGGAGTACGGCTGCAGCCTGTTCTTTTCCAGTGCCGTCCACCGCAACGGGTACACCAAGAAGCTCCTCGACTCCATCGCCCGTCACCACAACAGCAATCCGGTCAACCTCCTCCTTCTCCTTGGCGATATCTTCCAACAGCTTCCCATCCCAGTGCAAGACTAAAGGACCAGAAGCTTCGAACTTTCGGGTCAACTCTTCTCCCATCTCCTTTCGGATCTTGTTCCGTGTTCGATGAACAGTTGCTGGCGAGATTACCAGGTCATCCAGGTCATGACCCAACTCTGAGCTGCTGCTGCAAAGGACGACGTTGCTTGTCTCACGGACATGTTGTCGCGATCCCAAGCAGCGATGAGATTCGGGTCCGTGAGGGCATTCATTCGCCTTTTTTTTGAGTCTGGGCCTTGCTGGTGCTGGGCGCTTGGTACGTCTCGTCATCATCATCCTCGTCTTCCGTGTTCATTTCAGTGCTGCTACCATCCACCTCCAAGATCGCTACCTCCATGAGCTGTGTCACCCAGCATCCCATTTACTCTTCCTAGCCGTGGCTGCAAGATCCCTCTTCCGCTTCACAGCTTTCTTCTTCGCTGTCTTCTGGTCCACCCGCAAGACTTGACGACATCCTGTCTTCCCTCTGCGAGGTGAGAAAATCCTTGTCCTCCTGAGGGACCTTGGAGGAGGATAGGGCGGAGGAGTGAGCCACGTCAAACACGTCTTCCAAATCTGACTTGAACATCCCCTCCTTGTACCGGTAACCCTCTTGCGGCTTTGTCCTGTTCTTCTTGAGTGCGTCGTAGGTATCGATCAACTTCGCCAGCTTCTCCCCTGCGTACTTCTTGGTGGTAGTTGGTATGTTGGCCTTCTCCCAGATGGGCCAGGTGGTTTCCACCACCAGGCGAATGCTCTCCGATTGGTCTTCCTTCCCTCTTGGTCTTGGTGGTGGTGGAAGTAAAGGAGCAGGCATTGCTCCTTCGATGGAAGTCGTGGACAAACAATCGCTGCAATTGGGGCCTTGTCCAGCAACCACAACTGGTTTCCTGCTCTAGTAACCATCACCTGCGAAAGAGAAGAAAATCTTGTATAAGTGAAACAGAAGTGGCGAACTTGAGTGACCCCTAAAAATCCTCCTACAGCTGTCAAATTTTGTGATAACAATCCTTTATAAAGGTGTAATACGGGCAAGCGTCGCCCCGACCCGAAATCCTCCATTCGTATATTTGAGACACCCTAATATATATATATATATATATATATATATATCACTGGCGTGCGATGGGTGTGTCCACACGGTAAGCGGTAGCTGCAAATATATATTATATATATATATATATATATATATATATATATATATATAGCGCCTCGGTGGTGAAGTGGTTAGCATCGCTGACTACGAATCCATCAGCACCGGGTTCGAGACCCGGTGATGGCAGCCGGCGCGCAGCAAAACCCAGCTGTTCATCCTTCCACACAATAAAGAAAGTGGTTGGTAGATAAATGGGTACCCTGGGTGGGCTAGTGATTAAGACGCTGGGCTGCTGGTGGGGCGTGGTTTGGATTCCACGTTAAACTGTAAGTCTAAGGTGAAGTGAAAAGCTTGACCTTCGTCAGAATGAACAATTCGGGTGGAAGCTAACCAAAGGTAACCAAAGGTTTTATTTATATATATATATATATATATATATATATATATATATATTTAGCAGTTCCATATATCGAAAACCCACGTACACAGTCCTGGGTACTAATTTCCTAAGCCACATCCCTTCGCTATATAAAATAAACAGTATTAAAATTTTAATCCACCGTGCCTACCATCTTTGCTCCTCGTACTTATCCTTCCACCATGAAATAGAGTTAATTCTTAACTTCAGCATTAATAACTCTTTCCCAAAACATCTGTCACAATCTTTAACCAGAAACTTTCTTAATAATATTTATCAACCCTTCCTTAAAGTTCCCACTGTTAAAAAAGACGTACAATATTTTTCATTCCCCTATTACGACCACATTAGCCACAAAATACTTTCAGAACTCCGTTTCTTACTCACCCCGCTTTACCCCCAAATTAAATTTCATTTCGCTTTCACCAACAACAATAGTATCAAATCTTACCTCAACCATAAAGAAAAAACACCCCAGCCACTTGCTTCGTCCACTATCTACGCTTTTAATTGTGTTCGCTGCAAAGCGAACTATATTGGCAGTACCATCCGCCAATATCAAACAAGAGTGGACGAGCATCGTGGGATTTCTACAAGAACTTCACAGCCCTTGAACAAACCCTCCAAATCAGCAATAAGGGATCACTGCCACCTTCACAACCACCCGTTACTTTCCTCCAATTTCAAAATCATTAATTCAGCCAACCAACTAATCGACCTCCGCATACTTGAGTCCCTTTATATCCTCAGTATCCAGCCAACCCTCAACGATTACAGTTCCGCTTTCAATTTAAACATTGCCAAATAGATTCTCAAAAGAAATCCATCATCACTCCGCCCGGCTCCATCTTTCAAATATGGAATTCTTTCAACAGGCAACCATTCTCAATCTTCTGTACAATTAGTCTCTCATTACGTTAACAATTTGGTAAGAACCCCTTCAATTCTGTTTCACCTAAACCGTTTTTATTTTTTCTTTATTGTCCATATTTTTATACCTTATATCATTTAATTTTTAATCTCCCAATTTAATATATATTGTAACTTATTATTAATTCTCGCTAATTGTTGCGCCATTTTAATTTATTGTTCGTTTTTATTTATTATACTTATTTATTTCTATTTGTTTTTAAACTTTTTAGAACTGATGATGGAAATTGAATTTTTCCGAAACGTCTGTTAATAAACATGTACCATCTTTTCGTCCTCCTATTTCTCGCTAAGCTACGCTTCCCTAAGAACAAACCATTCAACCAAGTTATCATAGAAAGATACGACCGAGCCACGCTGAAGAAGTACAAAGATTCCAAGAACATTTATCGAAAATGGACGAAAACAAACTGCGATCTTCATTTCCTAAACGTCTGTAAGCGTTATAATTCTATTCTCAAATTTATTAAATTCAAACTCTACAACAAACGACTCTACAACTCTATATATATATATATATATATATATATATATATATATATATATATATTACACAAGCATCATCAACTTTATATTAGTTTTCGATTACTGTAGTAATAGTACTGACTTTCTGTAATTTGACTTTTAACTGGGTAGGCGGCGCATGCCCCGCTTACCCTGACTGCACGCCACTGATATATATATATATATATATATATATATATATATATATATATATATATATATATATATATATATATATATACATATATATGGGAATGAACTCAGAATGGTCCCCTGAGTTTTTCATGATAAACACAGACAGTGCATGAAACAAGGAACTCTTCTGGGATATTAAATCCACTATAGTCCGAATAAGTAATGGTAAATGACAAATACCATAGTTTTTCTTTTTCATGATGCTAGCCCGACATGGGCAACAGGTCACTCGCAAATATAATAGTTACCCCTTTTTCTTTGATGTATTCAATCTGACGTGAAGGCAGCGAGTCTTTTGCTTATATTGAGGTTCTAAATGTAGCTGGGCTAGGCTGCTTTAAACGCTAGATCCATGTCACAAAGCTGGATCCTGTCTGCTTTGCAGATAGCTGGTGAGGGAAGCTATATTTATGGGACCTCTTTGCGAGTGGCCCGTTGCCCACGTCGGGCTAGCATCATGAAAAAGAAAAACTATGGTATTTGTCATTTACCATTACTTATTCGGACTATAGTGGATTTAATATCCCAGAAGAGTTCCTTGTTCCATGCACTGTCTGCGTGTATCATATATATATATATATATATATATATATATATATATATATCGCCTCGGTGGTGGTGTGGTTAACGTCGCTAACTACGAATCCATCGGTTTCGGGATCGAGATCCGGTGACGGCTGGCGGCGCGCAGTAAAACCCAGCTCTTCATACTACCACACAATAAAAATAAATTGGTTGGTAGCCAAGTGGTTAAGACGCTGGGCTGCTGGCGGGACGTGGTTGGAATTCCACGTTTAACTATAGGTCTAAGGTGGAGTAGCAAGCTTGATCTTCGTCAGGATGAACAATTCGGGCGGAAAGAAAACCAAAGTTAACCAAAGTTAGTAGAGAAAAGAGAAAAAATAAATTAAAATCTACGGGAAATTGGACCTGTCTTTCAGTATCTGATTATACCGAATGAAACTGCAAAGAGTGAAAAAACTTAATGACTGGACACAATTTCAGTGTTTGCATGTTGAAATAACTCGGCATTAGATTTATTTTGTAACTCAGATTGAATTATTAGTAAACTTTTAAAGTTTTATTTAAGCTGTATAAGGTTCATATACTCGTGTGTGTATATATATATATATATATATACACCTTGGTTTTCCTTCCGACCGAATTGTTCATTTTGACGAATGTCAAGCTTGTCACTCCACCTTATACCTACAGTTTAACGTGGAATCCGAACCACGACCCACCAGCATCCCAGCGTCTTAATCGCTCGGCTACCCAGGGTACCCATTTGTCTACCAACCAATTTTTTATTGTGTGGAAGGATGAACAGCTGAGTTTTGCTACGCGCCGCCTGCTGTCACCGGGTCTTGATCCCGGGGCCGATGGATTCGTAGTCAGCGACGGTAACCACTACACCACCGAGGCGCATATACTGTATATACACAGGTCACCCTCGCTTTATGGGGGGTGGGGTTCCAAAAAAGTTCGCATAAAGTGATTTCGCATAAAGAGAGCAATTTATTATATGTACTAAACAGGGATGCTTTCCAGGACCTCTACTGCCCCCCCGCCCCCCGAAAAAAACTTTCTAACACACTTTCATAACAAATCCAATGAAAAATCACATAATAAAATAAAACAATCATCAGACATTATTTAAAAAAGAACATTAAAAGAAATAATAACAGGTATTACACAGCTAAAATTGATGGTTGCAAAGAACTCAACTACCGGGAAAGACTACATAAACTAAATCTGCACTCCCTGGAACGAAGAGAGGTACACCATAATCTACGTATGGTAAATGATCGAAAAACTGGTACCAAACCTAAAACTAAACCCACCTACCATCCAAACACTGGAAAATAGGAAAAGTAGAATGTGCAGTGTTCCCAAATTAAAGGCCCGACGAGGGCCTTGAAAGAAAATAGCTTGGTTGTCAGGGGGCGAAAACTTTTTAACCAGTTTCGAAAGGACCTCAAAAACGTTACAAGGGTCAAAGTTGAAGTTTCAAAAGACGACGATGCCTGGCTCATTACGGTACCAGATGAGCCGAGAGTACCTGGCTATGTGCGGTGGAGAGAACAAGAGAGCAACTCGCTCCTCCACCAAGCCAGACCTAGAGGCTGGGCCACCAGCTTGACCTTAGTATGAAGAGGAACCAACGCATGGAATTGCAATGAGGTTAACGAGGTATTTATTTGAATAATCACCATCAACTTATAACTAAAGTTAACAGTAATGGCAAAAATACATGCTTCAAGACGAGAGCGAGTAGCGTAGGTGCAACACAACAATGAACAATGCGACACTGAGTGAGGAAAATTGGGGGAGCGTGCAGGCTGCCTCGCGTGGCTACTGAATCACCACTCCACCCGCACCAACTGCTTCTCATATCCAACCCGGACAGTGGAATAATTGCGAATTCTTCTCGCACAAAGGGAGAGAGTGGTAGGAGTAGGGTCGTTGCATAATAGCATAATAGCGAAATCCTATTAAGAGAAGTCGCATAAGGCGATGGCGACCTGTATTTCTAAATCGCCAAATTCTTCCTACAATTTCGTCGGTGGTCACTGAAGTTACATAGCTCCTACATGTGATGTCACTTACGATTTCGTTAAGGTAGGGAGGGGTTCCATTAAAAAATATAGAGAATGCCCTTTTTTGACTGCATATAATGATTATTTTTTCCGAATTTCATTCGCGTTAGGATTTATTTAAAAAACTCTAAATTAAATTACTACTACTTCATGATTTTACACACACAGTTTTCCTTTATTTTATTTTAGGTTAAGTTAGACTAAGTTAGGTTAACTTAATTTAACCTAACTTTACCTAACCTAACTTAAATTGACCCCAATAAACCTCTACAACAAAGTAGTAACTATTTTCCTTGTAGGAGGAAAGCGATACAAAAGATAGAACTGAATACGAGTGAACTTAATTTTTGGCGATATATACTGTGTATATATATATATATTATACACATTATACAGGGTGTCCCATAAGTCCGGCATCATAGGAAAAATAATAAAAAAAGGCAAAACAAAAGCTTTTATTTACAGAACGTGCCCAAAATATGTCCACCATTGTTTTCAATACACAAATTCAGACGTGATACCCAGTCAGCAAGCACACGGTGAATGATGTCAGGAGTAATGGTGTTACATGCCCCAATAATGCGCTGCTGCAAATGTTCAACACTCCTAATTTTCTCTGCGTATACCAGCGATTTCAAGTGGCCCCAGAGATAAAAATCTAGTGGCGTGAGATCCGGGCTTCTAGCTGGCCATTCCACAGGCCCTCGATGTCCTATCCAATGACCAGGGAATTGTTGGTACAGGTATTCCCTTACTTGGGTGCTGTAATGTGCAGGAGCGCCGTCTTGCTGGAACCATGTTGGGAAATTTCCTTCTTCGTTCAAGACACTGGGAAATGCTTCTTCCTTGAGCATACGTAGGTAGGTGCCTCCAGTGACATGTTCATCGAAAAATAGGGGGCCTATGACGCGATCCTTCCAAATTCCACACCATACCATCACCCGAGATGCACCTTGTTCCTTTGAAGAGGTATACCAGTGAGGGTTGTTTTGAGACCAGTAGCGGGTGTTCTGTCGATTTACCTCACCATTTCCATAAAAAACAGCCTCGTCACTGAAGAGAATGGTGGACGGGAAATTGGCATCCCGAGCATATTGTTCCGTAGCCCATTCACAAAATTCTATCCGCCGGTCGGGATCATCTTCGCTTAATTTCTGTAGGATCTGAAGTTTATATGGATGCCATTTGTGAGCCTAAAGAATGCGATGGATGCTACTTTTCGACACTCCTGTCTCGGCGGACAATCGCCGAAGAGACTTATTGGGACTTCTGTTAAAATGAGCCAGGATAGCAATCGCTGTATCATCGTCAGTGGACCTCGTTGAAGGTCCACTGCGTGGTTTATCTTCTATGGATCCTGTTTCCTTAAACATTGCAACAAGTCTGCTAACACAACTCTGTGTTATTGGCTCGCGGTCTAGATGCACTCTGTTAAATTCAGCAGCGGCCTCTCTTTGACTCCGATTTCCTATGAGTAGAATTATCTGGATTTGTTCTTCCTTGCTCACAGACATTATGGCCTGTAGAAAGAAAAAAATATGAATTATGGTTTGTAGAAATAGAAAAATATGAATTTCTCCTATGATGCCGGACTTACGGGACACCCTGTATTATATAAAAGGGTCTTCACGGTTTCATTCAGTGCTGATTTTTAATAAAAAGATATAATTTTAGCTAGTTTTATAAGCAGAATTCAATTTTGGCCTTTCTTAAATGCGGAAATTAACCAGAACTAAGATATATCAACCCTAGCCTCGAAAATAGAAAATAAATTATACCCTCTTATAGCCTAAATGAACAAAATATCTTCGGCAAAATCATACGATATCTTGCTTGGAAAGTATACAATACCCTTTTCATAAAGGTTAGGTTAGGATAGTGCAACTCGCCTCTCTTAAATAGTTGTTATAGTCCTTTACTGCGTCGGTTTTAATTCCGAGTTCACGATCACAAAATTTTATCATATGTTGGTGTATTCTTTTGCCCAACAACAAGGCATACCGTACCGCTCCGTACGGTACGGAATTTTTTTTTGCTATAAATATGGTTCGAAAATTGAGGCCTCTTTTTTGTCTTCTTGGAAATAACAAGGCAAAAGAATCCTCACACTGTCAGGGAGCAGCTGATTCTACTTTGTGCTAAGACCATGGTCAAGGTCGCTTTGGGAGAGAAGAAAGCTGAAAAACGTGGCGTCATATCTCTTTCGAATAATACTGTCCACCATAGAATATGTGAGCTATATCAAAGAACAGAAAGATAAAAAAAGCCGGTTTGTTCAGCATTCAACTCGATGAATCTACCGATGTTCAGTCCTGCTCTCAACTGATGGTGTTCGTCAAATGCGTACATGGTGGCGATATGGAGGAAGAATTCCTATTTTGTGATAACCTTCGGCTATTAACCCTAGGCGAAGATGTGATAGAGAAACTCTGAGTTCTTTGAAGCCGAAAGCCTTGACTGGCGCAATCTCTGTGGAGATGCACAGATGGGGCCCCAGCAATGCTCAAGTCTCGATCAGGCTTCGTGGCTCTTTTTAAACGAAAAGATCCAGATGCTGTCTCTCTTCATTGCGTGATTCACAGGCAGGCCTCGCATCCAAAACACTACCCCAGGCACTCCTGGAAACTCTTGATGCTGTCATAAAAAACTGTTAACTTTGTGAAAGCAATTGCCTTTAACTCTGCCAGGACAGGGACTGTGTTCATGAAACCCTTCTCTTCCACACGCAAGTCTGCTGGCTGTCCAAAGGCAATATTTTCCGACGTGTTTTCGCACTCAAAGAAGAACGCAAGTTCTTTCTTAGTATCCAAAGCAAAAGGAATTTGCTCTCAACTTAGACAGAGGATGATTGTGAATTACGACTAGTCTACCTCGTAAACATTTTCGGACAACTCAACTCCCTAAACTTTGAACTACAAAGGAAAGAAAGCTTGATCATCGATTTTGTTGGGAAAATGAAAGCTTTCGTTCGTAAGATTGGAAACTGGAGGCCCCAAATTGGCTCGGGTAACTTTGCCATGTTGGAAACAGTATCAGAAGTTGCCGAGGAATGCGATAGCGCAACACAAACTTTAATAGTTGAGCACCTCAATGCCTTAAAACAAGAGTTCGAAAAGTACTTCCCGAAGATATGGAGCAAAACATCTCGGCTACTGAGGAACCCATTCACTATGGTTAATTTCCGTCACCTCCTACCAATTCGCCTCAACCTACCGTTGCGAGGCTGCTTTCTCCGATCTCCTCCACATGAAGACAAAATTTCGAAAAAGGGCTGCATGTGGAACAAGACCCCTGATGTGTCCTCAATGTAACAAAACCCAGAATCAAGAAGCTTGTCGATGCTATGCAGCATCAGCCATCTCAGTGAAGTTATAAAAACTTGTATTTCTTCTTGCAACCACTGTGAGAGATGACTTCAAATAAATGTGTATTCTTCTCCTCCTGTCGTTTTTCTGGTCACAGTAAATGGTAGTTTTACTTTTATGAATTATTGTAAAAAAAAAAATTTCATTATTATTATTTTAATATATATATATATATATATATTATATATATATATATATATATATAATATATTATATATATATATAGTATATCTAATTAAGATATATATACAGGGTGTACAGAAAGTCCTTCCCTGATTATAAACTTTAATTACATGAAATCCAAAGAAGACACAGTAATACTTTGTTTTGCATGTTGTTACATAACACTCAAGTTTATTGTGTTTATGTATGTTTATTATGTTTCTCATTAAATCTCAACATGTGCGCCGTGAGTTAAATGTATCACATCCAAGCGAAATTCGAGTTCACACCTTACGTTCGCTAGCATATCTCTCGTGACACTGTTGATGGTATCGCAAATCCTTGCACGAAGAGTGTCAATGTCAGCAACAGGAGTATGGTACACGTAATTCTTTACATATCACCACAGGAAGAAGTCCAAGGGCATGATATTGGAGGATAGTGGAAGCCATGGCACCCCACCGCCGCGCCCAATACAACTTCTGGGAAATGTGGTGTTCAAGGACTCACGCACTAATAAACCCCAGTGTGGAGGCGCACCGTGTTGCTGTAAAATAATGGATTGTTGGAGATCTTCCAACTGGGGGCTACAAAGAACTGGAGCATATCGAAGTACACTTGTGCCGTAACATTCTTTTCAGGAAAGAAGAATGGGTCTATCACCCTATCATAAATTAATCCACACCAAACATTGACAAGAAAAAACTTGGCGTTATGCAACAACATGCAAAACAAACCATTACTTTGTCTTCTTTGGATTTCATGTAATTATTAGTTTATAATCTGGAAAGGACTTTGGGTACACCCTATTATTATTATTATTATATATAAATATATACATTGTATATATAAATATATATATACTGTATATATAAAACAAATAAGCGAAATATCTTATTCTTATTGATAAAAAAGAATCCGTGAAATTTATACATATATTTTATCAATTTCAGATGAGTGCCACTACTTATATATATATATATATATATATATATATATATATATATTCTCCCGTCGTTTATATAGTCACAGTAAATGGTAGTTCTTTTGGAATAAGTTGGGGTGAGGTGTCATTATGAAGACAGTCTTCTGCAAAAGAGCTAATAGGGCAAAAAAGCTTGGAAACCACTGATTTAGGCTAGTGGTGGGTATAAATTACTTTCTATTTAGTTAGCTTAGGGTTTATATAGCTTACTTTTAGTTAATGTCCTCATTTAAGAAAGGCCAAAATTGAATTCTGTGCAAAAAAATTACCCAAAACAAATATATCTCTTTTTTTTTTTGAATCAACAGTGAATGAAATGGGAAAGACCCCTATAAAGCAATAATTTCCCTCAACGTTCGCATATAACAATGGAATCCAGTATCTAATTTTATTCACATATTGAAGTTTGATAAAGAAAACCGAGATACTGAAATACGGGTGCCGTTTCCCGTAGATTTTACTTTTCACACAATGAAAATAAAATCTGCAGGAACTGTATTCATATTTCTATATACAACCCGTGAGTTAAAGCGCTGTTATATATATATATATATATATATATATATACCCTTAAATGGGTGTATGGGCGGAATAATGCCCTATGTGAAAATATGTTTAATCTTCATACTTTAACTTAAACTATGAATGCATCGATGAATAATATACAGTATATAGATATATGGTGTCCCGAATAATGTCCCTATCATGTCCCTACTTGCCCGTTATTTTATAACAAATGTTATTTTATTAGTGAGGTTTCTTCTTCAGAAAGGTAACAGATTGGGTTTTTTATTCCGAATATACCTCTATGCATATCCTATACATTTCTAATCTTTCATTAATTAATTTCTGATAAATATTCTATATTAAAATCCTTCTATCAACATTTCATATTTAAAACAATAACTTATTCTAATTTCGTAGAAATTATAAAAAGACGATACCGCTACCAATGGACTGTAACTTAGTAGGACCACAGAGGGCCTTACTAATCTATAGCCTTTAACAAAAATTAAGTCTTCACTAAGCCTCCTTAAGGACCTAAGTAGTATGGCCGCAAACAAGACGAGTGCAGAGCAATGAGTGCCATTGCCACCCCCTTGTTGCAAGGTGCCAATCCCATTCCCCCCTCTCCCAGTGCCAACCCCCAGGGTGCCAAAAAAGGGGGGAATCCCCCAGAAAGCTGGGGGGTGTCCACCTAACCATTTTCGGGGAAAAGATGGGACGGCCTCACCCCCCAAAGGGGTATACCTAACCTAAGAGAGAGAGAGAGAGAGAGCGCGGAAGACGGAGCATATCTAGGTGCATAATGGGAGCTCAGTGTAGCATCACTTGGCTTAGAACTCGAAATCCGCCAGTTGGCTTGCGCGATTGTGCTATGCAGATATTTTTCACACAGTTGGCTTAGAAATCCGTCAGTCGGCTTAGAAGGTAAATGGCACATATATATATATATATACAGTATATATATATATATATATATATATATCTTTTGAGCTCGCAGATTGCACTATACAGATATTCTTGACAGTTGGCTTAGAAAACCGCCAGTCACCTTAGAAAGCGTAACCACCCATTTGGTATATATATATATATATATATATATATATATATTCCCATCCCCCCAGTTATTCCTTAATATCGTTTATATATACAACCAAAATAAATAAATAAAACACTATTACATCATTCTGTTTATTTAGACGAGTTAAGGGAGAATAATTCATGAAACATATAGGAAATAAATATACATTCAAAATTAATATACAGCAACAATACACACATTAAGCAAAGGATATATATACACTCTTAAATGATAATATTAGTACAGGATAAAACTATATAACCATTTAATATATGTACGAGCAAATACGTCCTTATATATATATATATATGCTGCAAACCCACAAGGAAAAAGAAAAACGATTCCAAGGCCTTTCGTGTATTCAAAGCTACACCTCGTCAGGGAATGAAGTTAAAAGGCGAGAAGCCCATATATATATACAACGTACAGGAAAAACAAAACAATTAGCACATACTTAACAAGGGTTAATGAGAGGCAAAAGAAATTTTAACATGATATCGTCAATTTTATAAGTCCCCGAGCTGTTATTGAAATTGTTTTTAAAATGAATAAATGCACATTCTAGAATATTTCGTTCTATTATATCTCTGTTTTTAACAAGCGCTTTAGAACTATCCCACTTGATGCTATGGTTACATCTATACATATGGTTAAATAAAGCATTGGAAGTACTAGCTGTTCTACAAGCATATTTATGCTGTTTTACCCTAATATCTAACGTTTTACCGGTTTGGCCTATATATACTGAGTTACATTGTGTACATCCGATCGAATACACACAACCAACAACATTATCAGGGCTATTCTTTATTAGGCGTGATTTAACAGTATTATTATACTTAAAGATTACATTAATGCCAATTGCTTTAAGTACAGTTGGAAGGTATTGAAAATTAACATGGTAAGGTAGGCTAAGGATATTTTTACGCTGAAATTCCTTTACAATTACATTATTATAATACCTATTCTTGGCTTTCTTAAGACAGTTATCTAAAAATGAAATAGGATAACATAATTTAGTACCAATATTCATGATATTGCATAACTCGGAATCTAAAAATTCAGGACTGACAACTCTCAATGCTCGAAGAAACATAGCAGAGAAAATAGAGGATTTAATCGAAGGATGATGGTCAGAATAAAAATGCACGTAAGAGTTATTATTAGTAGGCTTACGGTAGACTTCATATTTGAACTGATTAGAGCATCTCCAAATTTTTAGATCAAGAAAAGATAGGCTTCCCTCATTTTCTTTTTCAACTGTAAACTTAATAGATGGGGCTAAATTGTTGAGCCTACCAAGAAATAAGTCCACATCCAAATTATTAGGCCAAAGGCATAAAATATCATCTATATACCTGTACCAAACCAGGTTAAAATTAACAATCGTAGGCAAAAATTCTACTTTCAAAAAATTCCATATATAAATTTGCTAGTACAGGTGAAAGGGGATTTCCCATAGCCAATCCAAACGACATAACATAAAACTTATTTTCAAACTGAAATTTACAATCTTTGACACACAGCTTAATTAACTCAATAAGAGTGTTGTGTTGAACAGGGAAAGAATATTCAGAAACCTTATCTTTTAAGAAATCAAGTAGGTCATCAACAGGGACTTTTGTGAATAGCGAGCATACATCGAAGCTTACCAATTTGAAATTAGGGTCATTAGGGAACTTCAGTTTGTCAACAAGATCCATGCTATTTACAATATGTGACTCAGAAATAGAGCCAACTAACGGTGTTAATAAACTAACTAACCATTTCGATAGCTTATAGGTTACGGAGCCCACTGAGCTAACAATAGGCCTCATGGGATTATTAACTTTGTGTTTTTACTAAGCCGTACAGATATGGTAGTGACGAATTAATACTAAGAAACTGCTGTGAAAGCCCATTATAGTTATTTTTTAATATTTCTCTTAATTTTCTGTTAAACATTTTATTAACATCCTCCAATGGGTCTCTATTTAGAGGTTTGTACGTGTCACGATCACTTAATAACGTATTCATCTTTTCAACATAACTGTTTTTGTCCATGATGACGATCGAATTGGATTTGTCCGCTTTAGTAATATGTAATGAATCATTATTTTTCAGTGTTTTTAGGGCTTTTTCAAACCTCAAAGGATAATTCGATTCAAACTTCGTATTAAAAGCACTATACACACAATCTTTTGCTAAAGTCACCTCACTTTCGGAAATATTACTGTGTTTTTCAAAATTAATAAAAGAATTAGCAATCAGTAAACTGCTGGGCTTTTTTGGGACTGAGAAACCTAATCCAAAACCTAACGCACATTTCATATTGAAGTCTAGTTCTTGGGACGACAAGTTAACAATATTACTAAAATCACTTTTTTTAGTCCAGTAACTATTATGGATTAAATCCTCCAGTCTATTGTTTAATTTCCTATTCTGAGTTCTGCATCTTCTACGTAAGTTGTTGTAAATATCATCCAAAAGTGTTTTGGATTAGGTTTCTCAGTCCCAAAAAAGCCCAGCAGTTTACTGATTGCTAAGTCTTTTATTAATTTTGAAAAACACAGTAATATTTCCGAAAGTGAGGTGACTTTAGCAAAAGGTTGTGTGTATAGTGCTTTTAATACGAAGTTTGAATCGAATTATCCTTTGAGGTTTGAAAAAGCCCTAAAAACACTGAAAAATAATGATTCATTACATATTACTAAAGCGGACAAATCCAATTCGATCGTCATCATGGACAAAAACAGTTATGTTGAAAAGATGAATACGTTATTAAGTGATCGTGACACGTACAAACCTCTAAATAGAGACCCATTGGAGGATGTTAATAAAATGTTTAACAGAAAATTAAGAGAAATATTAAAAAATAACTATAATGGGCTTTCACAGCAGTTTCTTAGTATTAATTCGTCACTACCATATCTGTACGGCTTAGTAAAAACACACAAAGTTAATAATCCCATGAGGCCTATTGTTAGCTCAGTGGGCTCCGTAACCTACAAGCTATCGAAATGGTTAGTTAGTTTATTAACACCGTTAGTTGGCTCTATTTCTGAGTCACATATTGTAAATAGCATGGATCTTATTGACAAACTGAAGTTCCCTAATGACCCTAATTTCAAATTGGTAAGCTTCAATGTATGCTCGCTATTCACAAAAGTCCCTGTTGATGACCTACTTGATTTCTTAAAAGATAAGATTTCTGAATATTCTTTCCCTGTTCAACACAACACTCTTATTGAGTTAATTAAGCTGTGTGTCAAAGATTGTAAATTTCAGTTTGAAAATAAGTTTTATGTTATGTCGTTTGGATTGGCTATGGGAAATCCCCTTTCACCTGTACTAGCTAATTTATATATGGAATTTTTTGAAAGTAGAATTTTGCCTACGATTGTTAATTTTAACCTGGTTTGGTACAGGTATATAGATGATATTTTATGCCTTTGGCCTAATAATTTGGATGTGGACTTATTTCTTGGTAGGCTCAACAATTTAGCCCCATCTATTAAGTTTACAGTTGAAAAAGAAAATGAGGGAAGCCTATCTTTTCTTGATCTAAAAATTTGGAGATGCTCTAATCAGTTCAAATATGAAGTCTACCGTAAGCCTACTAATAATAACTCTTACGTGCATTTTTATTCTGACCATCATCCTTCGATTAAATCCTCTATTTTCTCTGCTATGTTTCTTCGAGCATTGAGAGTTGTCAGTCCTGAATTTTTAGATTCCGAGTTATGCAATATCATGAATATTGGTACTAAATTATGTTATCCTATTTCATTTTTAGATAACTGTCTTAAGAAAGCCAAGAATAGGTATTATAATAATGTAATTGTAAAGGAATTTCAGCGTAAAAATATCCTTAGCCTACCTTACCATGTTAATTTTCAATACCTTCCAACTGTACTTAAAGCAATTGGCATTAATGTAATCTTTAAGTATAATAATACTGTTAAATCACGCCTAATAAAGAATAGCCCTGATAATGTTGTTGGTTGTGTGTATTCGATCGGATGTACACAATGTAACTCAGTATATATAGGCCAAACCGGTAAAACGTTAGATATTAGGGTAAAACAGCATAAATATGCTTGTAGAACAGCTAGTACTTCCAATGCTTTATTTAACCATATGTATAGATGTAACCATAGCATCAAGTGGGATAGTTCTAAAGCGCTTGTTAAAAACAGAGATATAATAGAACGAAATATTCTAGAATGTGCATTTATTCATTTTAAAAACAATTTCAATAACAGCTCGGGGACTTATAAAATTGACGATATCATGTTAAAATTTCTTTTGCCTCTCATTAACCCTTGTTAAGTATGTGCTAATTGTTTTGTTTTTCCTGTACGTTGTATATATATATGGGCTTCTCGACTTTTAACTTCATTCCCTGACGAGGTGTAGCTTTGAATACACGAAAGGCCTTGGAATCGTTTTTCTTTTTCCTTGTGGGTTTGCAGCATTCATTCATTTCACGTGTTTTATTGTGAAATTCATCCCATATATATATTATATATATAAACACCAAAACCTATACAAAAAATAGAAATAGTACAGGATAAAACTATATACACATATATATATATCTATAAACAGCAGAACTTATATAAAATCAAAATAAATACACTTTATGTTCTACCGCGCTTAACTAAAATACTAAACTCGCACGTGATCGAGTCTACAGTTATATCATTGTTGCTTTGTACTATACAATAAATACGATTTAGCATTATTTCACCACTCAAGGTGTGCGGGTGCCTATACTCGATGTAAAGGGCCTTCATATCGTTCAATACTATTTTTGTGCCCACCTTAAAATTGGTAGGCACGTTATCTCTAAACACGGACAGAATACGATCAAAAGCACACACAAAGAGGGCGTCGTTAGCCACAGCATCATTATTAAATTCAAGTTTATAAACACTCCTTTCCAATCGAGGGTTTTTTCTTACCGATCCGAGCTTTTTAATCGTGAACTCAAAGATACAACTCTTCAGGGTGAACAGTGTAGGCGAGCTCTGCCCTGTACCGTCAAGTCGTTTGTACCAAAGTTCATGATATTTCGAAGAGTCTAAACCATTTAAATAAGCATCCAGTTGTAGACCATTCTCGCCATATTCATGCCTACATTCGATAAACCCGTCAAGCAGAGCGGTGTATGCGTATTCAACAACCGTATCAAATAAACCATATCCGTAACACTTGCCACTAATACAGGTTTTAGTTTGCAGAAACCGACGATTTTAAACATTCTGTCGAGAATGAAGCAGTTTCGCGTTGGGACAAGAACGTTATTATCAGATGCATTCTTCCATATCAGTCGTATACCAGTGCATGGTTGATCGTTATTTATACACAACGTACAAACAATGGCATATGAGGGGGTATCACTAATCTGTTCTCTTCTTGTACCTACACCTGCACTTATTTTCTAACGATCCTCGCTACCCTTCTCAACTATCACGAAGACTCTACTCATCTCCTCAACACTTAAATAAACAACATTATGTTTACCAGAGTTTGCTTGTCTATAAGTCGTTTCAAGTACATAGTTAATGGCACCGGTTTTACGTCTGAACACACGCAATGACTTCGTCACGGACACATCATATACGACATTGAGAATGCTGCTCAAAGGAAGCTCCATCGTTTTCTATTGTGAGAGTACGCAACCAGTCGGGTCAAACTCTGAGATGAATATGAGCAGCGGGGGCGCTGTTTGGCTCGGGGACAAGTGTGGAGGATGAGTCATACCAAGCGTTAATGTTTCGTGTACGGGTTTGTCCCAGCATGAAAAAATCATGCGAGTACTTGTACCCATTGTACGGGGCAATTTCCGATACAAGGGCAATATCGGTTTTAATGGTTTATCGGAATGCGCACGAGACGTTCATTTCCACAAACTAAACACATTAACAATCAGGCGCACTATTTGAGAAAAACATCTGCCCGTATTTATCCTTTTTGTTTAAGAGTCGATACTCGTCTCTAAATTCTATTAAAAACTCACACTGGCCTTTAGCTATAACTCACTGCGAACCTCATCATGATATATGTGAATGTAGTGGTAAAAGTACTCTAGCTTGTCCATGATGGGAAGTTTTACATTCTCAGCCGCAGGGTATGCGTATGATGCGGCATGACATAATACCGCCTGTCATTCCTCTCATCAACAATACTCATTACCCATACCCGTTGGTTCTCTTTTGCACGCGTTGTTTCTTTCACCTCACAATATATGTACGCTTTTATAAATTTTAGCCAGACAACGTAGTCCATTACATCGTTTGTGCCGTGAAATCCGGCAATGCTCTCGCCAGAACATCCAAAGAGTATTTGGACATCTTGTTTCTTATGCTTCGCGCGGTTCAATGTAGCCTTAAAAGTCTCAAAGGAGGGGGGTGATGCTAGGCCCTCTTTCAGTATTCACCACATCTTCCGATTTTACCGAATACCACTTCATAAACGTCGAACACGCAATATCAAAAGTCCCCATTACTATTTTTCGTCTACGTGAGAATTCTTCAAATATACGTCTGAGATCCAGGGCTTGCAGCGGCCAACTCAGCACGCAGGGGTAGAGATATGCCCAGGTAGTAGCAGGAGTCACGTACACACACACATACACAAAGGAGAAAACTAAATCCTAATTGAAACATTTACATATTGAAATATACGTAATAAATAAACATATCGTTAACAGTAGATATATACCAATGTCCCACAAAAAAGTACACCCAACTTTAGATTGTACTAACTCCTCCAAAAATTGAGATATTTTGGATCTGTTTGTTTGATTTAATATAGCAAATTATTCTTTGTTAACGTTCAAATTTATTCATGTTTAAACGATTTAGTGTTTAAGCATCTGCTTTTAACTGAAGGGTACAACAAAATGGATTGCGCAAAATTGGTCAATGAAAAAATAATGTGTGTGCTATCGATGTAATGAAAAGACAAATACATAATAATAGATACTTTAACATAATTTTAATAAGATACAAAGCAGATTTTTCTTTATTCCTTATTGCAAGTTATGCTTAGTTTCGTTTTCTTTCAACATGACCGCCATTCCTATCGATACAAATCTGGAGTCGAGCTCTCATCTTCCCCATCACTCTTTTGATAAGATCTGGATTGTCTTTTAACAAGTTGATTTCAGCTGTGATGCGAGTCCTCAAATCATCTAAATTGATAGGTTGTGATGCAAATACTCTATTTTTCAAATGACCCCATAAAAAGTAACCACACGGGGTCAAGTCAGGGCTTCTGGGAGGCCATTCAATGTCATGGCCTGTAGCAATTACTCTTTGGTAGAAGACTTCCTGGAAGCGTTCCTTCACAATAACTCTCCTGTGAGCAGGAGCTCTGTCTTGCACCCACCAAATACGATTAAATCGGTTTCCATAAGTATTACGTATTTGTGGAAGGATTTCTCGGTCTATCATTTCTAGGTAAGCTTCACCATTTAGATTACCATCGTAAAAGACCGGACCCATTACCGCACAGTCCTACCCAGAGAGACAGTTTTTGTCTAGAGTTATTCTTTTCGTAGATATGATTGTCAGGTGGATGATTTTTTGGTGCATACTGACGGCAGATTTGTCTGTTCACTAGACCATTCATAAAAAAGGCCGCCTCATCTCCAACCACTAATTGTTCCGTGAATCTTTCTGGTTTTTCAAGAAACCACTGGGCAAATCTTAGGCGGCGAGGTAGATCTCCTTCAATGAGTTGATGTCGAATTTCCATTCTGTATGGGTACAAATTCAAATCCTCACGAACTATTCGATGAAATGACATGCGTGAGAGTTCTGTACCATTTCGCCTGGTGGACACTTTTGGATGTCTCTCTAATAAATGCCGAACATGCTGAATGTTCTCGTCTGTTCTTGCCGTCTTCGGATGGCCTGAACGTCCTTTGTTCAAATTGAGGACCGTTCCTTCTTTGTATTTCCGAACATTCTTCAAAATTGTGTTTAGTTGGAGAAGCTCTATCGGGAAATTGCAGTTCGAAGGTATTCTGAACTTGTTTTAAGCTTTTAGTTTGCAGATAAGTTGTGACCATGAGAACGCGCTGCCTTCCTGTAAACTGCATGATAAGGGTTTCAAAGTTATTTATAAATTTAGTAATTCAGATTCTTCATTTATATGTATGACTCGTATCTTAGATACAAAAGTTCGAATTATTTTAAAAAAATATTTGCAATATCCGACGTAAAAAGTAGCACATTGGTTAAAGCAAGAGGAGCTATCTGGCTGGGAGAAATGATCATTCGGCGAAACCCATTTTGCTGTACCCTTCAGTTAAAAGCAGATGCTTAAACACTAAATCGTTTAAACATGAATAAATTTGAACGTTAACAAAGAATAATTTGCTATATTAAATCAAACAAACAGATCCAAAATATCTCAATTTTTGGAGGAGTTAGTACAATCTAAAGTTGGGTGTACTTTTTTGTGGGACATATGGTATAACATTCAGGTACTATGGTACCCAAAGGGTACGGTACCATAGGTGCCAGACACCTGGTAACGTTTCCTATAGGTGTTACGACACACCTTTGTGCCCCTAAGTTCCTTCCTACACCCTAGATTCTGTGCTCGAAAGTTGTGGGTTCCTACAGTCAATTGGGGGAGGTTGGTCACCCTCATCTTCTAAGCACACTACCTCCTTCAACGAGTCAAGGGTAAAGACCCGTCGGTTCGCCAAGTTAAGCGTGATGCCCTTCTTTCAGCTCTTTTCCCATTCTCACCCGCACCCGATACGTTTTTGGCCCAGTTCATATAAAGGAGTCAGCGTATGCTCCATCACCGTACTCATCCTTGATCTCGTCAGTCAACTCTCCGAGGAATTCCCCAATAGGCGGCATGTATTCACCCTCCCTCTCTGTGAATATTACGCTATCTGTGTCAGCGTACAGCACCCTCCACCCAAGAGAGTGCAGTAGTCCCCAAAGCTTGATGCGTGCGTATGCTGTTGTGAAGCTGGCTACAGGTATGTTTGTAAGACTAGAGGTATCTGTGGCCAGTTCGGTGATATTGTACTTTATTATGTACGTGTTACCAACATTCACGATCTCCATAACCTCTTTATCGGGGGCATTGGCATAATCCCACACCTCGTTATAACTTTGTGCTAGGTGAACGTTCCCCTTACCTGTATTCTGTGCAAACTTGCCACAAAGATTATTTAGGCATAACTTTGCACTAAAGCGCTTGCCAGTGTTCTTAACAATTTGGGACGCTGAATATAAGCCGATTTTTCACCCTCGCTCTCAACCCCTCGCGGGTAGCCTAATGCTTCCACCTTATTCTTCAAAAAAGTATTTATATACAGCGTGAAAATGTTGGGTAGCTTCTGAAACCTCCACACCTCATATATCTTCAATTTTCTGTAACCATGGCGGATGTCTAGAGACAGCTCTGGACTTGTATATACACCTCTGATCTTCCGCTGGTTGGTTATGTGATTACAGGATCCATTATTCTCCTCTGCGCTCTTCATGCACAGGGAAAACATGAGCTTGTGATGTACAACGACGGGTAAGATCGGCATCCATAAATCGCGAGGGGGGAAGCAAGTCTACGAAAGAAAGACCGAAATAGTACTTCTTCAAATTTGTTGAGAACACCTCGATGGTGGGCAGGTCAGGTTCTACCAGTTTTTCAGGTGCACCTACAACGTGCGGATTGTTCTTCACCAGGTTGGGATATAAAGAACAGAAGTCGTGGTAATGGAGTTTCACCCCCTCCGTACGCGGAAAGTATGAGTATGAACTTGAATGAGTTTGTACGCCCGCCGAACAAGCTATCACCGCATTTGAGAGGATCCAGCACCAATGAAAGCTTCATCGTGTTTATTTCTTCACGGTACTGTCCAGCTGTTTCCATCCATGCATCATAGTCATGCTTCCACAAGATCTTGTGAGTGAACTGGGTGCCTACAAGCTGATAGCGGTTACGGATCCATGCAAGACTATCGGCAGAGATCGACCGTGGATATCTCCTACGATTCCACACTCATGACATGGGCATCCATGCCACCAGAAACCGTTAAAGGAGTACACAGTCTTCTCACTAGTGGCACGGTCTTCGCTTAGACCATCAACTCAAAAAACAAGACGTTTGACGTTAATGGGTACTTCCCCGTGTTGCGGGCGTGTTTTATGTATACTCCGGTCTGCTGCTGTATGTGTATGAGCCAGAAGATAGCCTTGTGCCCATAACTGCGGGGCTGTTTCTGTGAATGATGGCTAAGGTGTCCTTAGGCATGAAATTTTTCTTGAACACAGTAAAGCACAATGAGGCGATTGTGGTTGCGACTTTCAGCGGATCACGTTGAAACGGTTTATGTACATCCTTCTAAAGGCCTGAAAACATGCTCTAAGGACGCGCACATCATTCACACAATAACACAAATTCATTAGCTATATTTTATGGATTAGTTTCATTAAAACTGTAGTAGTTGCTGTCAAAATATTCACGCTCACTATCACTGATGTTGGTTATCATCTTGGGTAGCTTGGCTACTTTACAAGGTGTGAATAATAAAGTATCTTTAAATTGACCATTACCTTTTGTCTGCATTTGTATTAGCTTGTTTCCCCTTTTTAAGGGTTTGCCTGTAAATACCTCCGATGACTCGTGCTCAACAATATGCACAGCCATATTTTTGAACTTGTTCGCCAACTTGACAATATAGGACACAAAGAGTTTCACAGGGCTGTCTTCTTCGATCGTTTTAAAAACATGTGTCCGTTTACCACACTTGTGACACTCATCACACTCAACCTCCATGCACTCATGGCCGATAGTCTGGCTTACAAATAGATGTGGGATAACCTCTTTGGTTTCAGGGTTTCTGTAAGTTTCTATACCGTAGTACACAGTTATACAAGGTCTATTTTTCGGCTTAGCGTCTTTCATATAACAAACATGCTTCACTCCATCCGCCTTATGTTTCTCATGACATGTAGGACATTGAATTTCATCACATTTGTGGTTGAATATCCCCCAATTATCCATCATATGAAACATACCACATTCACAGATTCTCATTTTCCTGCAAGTGTCAATTGACTTATGGAACTCAAAGCATTTATTATTGAAAAATGTACGTCGGCACACATTACATTCCCTCTTCTGAGCTTCAACTACACGACTTTCACAATTGCAGCTTTTACACTGTTCACATACCATGTGGCATTCCTTACAGTGTTTCACTTTATCATCCGCAAACTCGAGACATCCCTAACACAAATCATGATGCCTTCCATATTTTCGGCTTACATCATAACTAGCGTAAAGGTCCCTTATATTGCGGATGGGTAGATGCGCTGTTCCTGACAATTCTAAAATAAGTACAGTCTTGTACGATCTCTCACATAGATTTTAAAAACATACACAGTCGTACGACGATCATCCATTCAAAATACAACTATACAAACATTCATTTCTTGCTCTACCCTTCTCAGCTCTTCAGGACCCATATTACACTCAAACTCAAGCTTACAATCGGGAGCCAGTTTACAAGCACGCTGCACAACCGTAGGCAAACAAATATTTTTGACCCGTGTATTTAGTACAGTAAACATATCGGCTAAGACTACTGCTCTAAAGCCGCAACCACGCTCGGCGTTTATATGCTTTCTGTAAATAGCCTGAGAATTGAAATTAAGAGTATAAGGTGTTTCACTATGCACGCAACCCGGAATACTCTGTCAATATCTACCGTGAAGTTGTCCACATTGAAGGTTGTACTACTTTGAGAGGCCTGCATTATACGATATATTCACGATATATTCTGTCTACAGCTGCCAAGCGTCTGAACGTTATTACTACCCAAAAATCATCTACATCCCCGTCATCTGTCCCGAACCCGAAGGACAACCTCGTCCGGACTTCACGTTCGTCGCGGTTCTGAAGGACAAACTCCACAATACGTTTAACTACGCGCCGTAGTCCGTGCTTGAACACCGTTGCTATACAGGGTTCCAGGGTCAACCCTGATTATATACCGATTTCTAGTCAAGAACGGGGTTAGCGGATCAAATAATAAACAGCAAGCAGCTGGCCTAACCGGGTTTTTAACATATACTTCCATAAACATATATATATATGTAGTATATATATGTGTATATATATATATACATATATATATATACAGTGTATATAGGAAGAGAGAGTTACAAAGAGTTACAATAAGAGAAAAAGCAGGGTAGGGTACCCGGATCAAATAATAAGCACAAAGCAACTAGCCTAACTTGGCTCAAATGAAGATTAGCTGGGTTAGTAAGCCCCGTCGCAGAGTTTCGAACCCCTGGGCAGATATCCTTTCAATTCGTTTATTATGGCTTTTTATAAACTAACTAATATTTGCAAGGGTTAAGCACTGAATAATACGATGTATATAGCCCGAGAATGAATCACAAACTAAATTATTACTCACATCTCAATGGCCTCTTCATCTGCTGGTTCTTTGTCGCCGTCAAAAATTTGTGCAACGTTTTGTTTGGAGAGAAGGCTTCCTCCATCGGCCGCTGCGAAAAGATGGAGCGTAGTCAATGCAGAGACGTCCCCCGTCTTCAAACGGGTCTGTATCGAAGGAGTGACATTTCAAAGGAGTGACATAACAAAGGAGTGACATAAATACCGTAACGAAGGAGTGACATAACGAAGGAGTGACAAATCGGAGATAAAATTCAAAGGAGTATAATTATTAAAATTTTATTTAAAAAAACAAAATTTGTTAGAATTGTTAAAATTAAGATTTTATTTCAAAAACTAGAAACCTAACCTAACCTAACCTAACCTAACAGTTGCAAGCCTCTCTTCCCTCTGGATTTGTTCTTTCTTCTTCTTTGTTGGTATTTTCGTGTCACTCCTTTGAATTTTATCTCCGATTTGTCACTCCTTTGTTATGTCACTCCTTCGTTATGTCACTCCTTTGAATAGGACCGCTTCAAACAATTGCTGGGAGCAGTAAAACTCATGTGTCTGACTGGAAGTGTCCATTTTGAGAGAATGTGTAGTTACTTGTTGACAAATCACTGTTGTGGATCCAGCTGAAAATGTTCCCTTTTATATACGCGACCCCCGATTGGCCCCACCCCCAATATTCGATTCGCGAGTTTCCTGTTGGCTGTCAGAGAATTTGTTTGTGGCTGTAACGTGAAGTTTTCCACCAACCAGAGACCATGGATTCGTTCTCATGCCCACTCATTGGGTTGTAATTGGACGAGCCGCGAATTCTGGGGGGGCAGACCTTTGCCAAATATAACTTAAACATTCCATAGTTATTTTCTTTTAAAAATCATATTAATGCTTTTTATGTTATAGTTTAAGGATAAAATTGTATATTAAAGATGAATTTGTATTGAAACAAAATAATTGGATAAAACAGGAAAAATGAAATAGTTATTCCGAAATAGAATCTATTTTGTTTGAAAAATCATATTAATGCTTTTTGTTATAGTTTAAGGATAAAATTTTATATTAAGGATAAATTTGTATTGAAACAAAATAATTGGCCAAAAGAGGAAAATTGAAATAGTTACCCCTAATTTAATTTCTATTTTCGTTTAAAAATCATATCAATGCTTTTTATGTTATAGTTTAAGGATAAAATTGTATATTAGGTTGAAAATTTGTTTTGTCATTAAATTTAGTTTATCTTATTCGATTTTTTGTTTAAAAGATCGCTTACCAAACGTCAAATTGACCTCGTGGTGTTCCACCATGAGAAGCTTAATAGGAAAACTATTAGCGTTGCCCTTTTTTTTAGAACTTATCGGTCTACCCCTGGTCCCATAAACGTATTTGTTTATGCTTAATAGCTTTGTCTATTAATTAGGTCGTATTTAGAGAACTTGTCGGTCTATCAAGAGCTGGTAAGTGAAAGCTGTGAGTAAGGTGGGTTTAGTTAGATGATGGTAAGCTATACTTAGACGATTGGTGGTTGTGGTGCTGATTGTGGTGCTGTGGTGGTTTTTTGTGTGGTGGTTGTGGTGCTGTGGTGGATTTTTTTGTGTGGTGGTTATGTTCGTATATATTTTGCTATTGGAGCTTTACATGCATTTGTTTATATACGTTATGTGTGTGTGTAAATATAGTCGGGAGTGTACGTGCGTTTGTGTACGCTTTTAATTCGTTCGAAGGTTATTAATATATACAAGCCATTTATGCCTTCTAATTCTTCTAAGCCAACTGGCGGATTAAGCCAACTGGCTGCTTAAGTCAGTTGGCGGTTTTCGAGTTCTAAGCCAAGTGATGCTACCCTGAGCTCCCATTATGCATCTGGATGTCCAGATGAAAGGATGGTCTCTTCCGCTCTCTCCTCCTCTCTCTCTCTCTCTTACATTAGGTATACCCCTTTGGGGGTTGAGGCCTTCCCACTTCTTCCCCAAAGAGGTTAGGTGGACTCCCCCAGCTTGCTGGGGAAATTCTCCCCCTTTTTTGGCACTCTGGGGGTGGCACTGTGGGAGGGGGAAGAGGGTTGGCACCTTGCAACAAGGGGTTGGGTGTGTGGCACTGGCCCTCATTTGTTCAACATTGTAATTGCTCTGCACCCGTCTTGTTTGAGGCCATACTACTGACCTACTCTACACGGGACAGTATCACTGCACTCTCAAAGACTGAACCGCATTTGCAGCTGGAACAGAAAATGAAGATCGTTGGGTGGTTTCATGTCAAATTCTGTGACGTAGGTGCAAAGGAACTTTTGCAGAAAATATAGATGCAGTGATCCACCCGATAGAAAGACAATATCACGGATTGTTAGAAAATTTCAAAATGTGCAACACGTAAATATGACTCATGAAATTATTGCGCACAGTCCACAGAAATCAGTTCGATGTTTGTCAACGTACGCAGGTATTTCACAAACATCTGTGGGTTTTATACTTCGTGCAGAATTAAACCTTTTTCCAATAAAAGTCATTCACAAGCTTCACTGAATAATGTTCAAAAATAAAAACGAATGGAGTAACATGGGTGTCAGTAAAGTGAGAAGAAGATCCTAAGTTTCTGAAACACATCCACTTCACTGAAGAATGTTAGGTACAGTTGCCCGCATATGTAATGTTCCTCGCCTCACAGACGACTCCGCATATGTGGCAACGCCGTAGTGATAGTCTAGGTACCCCAACTGGGGGAAGGTGGGGTGGAGGGGGGACAACCTAGTCTAACAACATATAACACAGACATATACAGTATATCTAAAGGACAATTGAATGTGCAATCATTGACATACAGGTAATTATAATGTAATGTCTGTGTTCATAAAGATAAACAATTAATATGATCGAGAAAAGCGTTGAACTCCGTGTAGTTTACTAGTCTTATACAGTACAGTAACTAGCAGAGCGACCCGGCGTTGCCCGGGTGGAAGTTGAACGCTATATATACATTAGGGTGCATCAAAATGCAAGGCAAAATTTCAATGTCAACAGACCAAACTCTCTGGGGTTGCATTTCGTTCGAATGCACATAGAAATTACTTGTGCAAAGTTTTGGGAAAATTCAATGATTTAGAGGTGCAACAAGGTAGGTGAAATTTTAAAAATTTGCATTTTAAGGTGTTTTCAGAACTCCTATTCCTTGACAACTTGACAAGGATGACATACATTTTTGTGAAAAAAAACAACAAGAATTTCAAGAAACTGTATTTAAGAACATTTTTGAGAACATCATTGAAATTGTTTTTGGAAATTGTTTTTGAAAACAACATTTTTTAGAATAAAAACATAGGAAATTGTATTTAAAAACATTTTTTAGAACAGCATTGAAATTGTTTTTAGAAATTGTTTTTGAGAACATTAAATTGTTTTTAGAAATTGTTTTTGAGAACAACATTTTATTATTATTCTCGAGCCTCATAGTTCTAGTCCTGGTCTGTGTCCAGCTCGCGCTTGCAGCAGCGAAGATTCGGCTGCTGAGAGCGGTCATGCTCAACTGCCTGCAGCACATTCTGCAGGTGCTGCTCGCTCCTGGCTGCTGCCACGAAGTCTGATGTAAGTTTCACACCGCGCTCGGCGCAGTCATTGACGACGTTGATGGCATGTACATTCGCCGCACCCGCCTGGAATGCTGCACTGGTAGCCCAATCCTCTACGTCGAGCAAGAGAAACGCTGGATCGACATGCAGCTGGTGCATGCCGAACCAGCAGTCTGTGTTGGCGAGGTCGGCCAATCTGGTGGTCGGCGAGAGGGCTGGAAACTTCGGCTTGGCCAAAGCGCAGCTGTGGGGCTCGCATGGGGAGATCAGCCGGCTTGTGCTCCAAGATGGCATCCGCAAGTGCACGCCGCTCGCCAACTGGCACCTTGGTACTAAAGAGTGCCAGGGGCAGCATCTCGCCCGTCAGGTACCAGAGGTGCCGCTCCAGCGCCTTGATCGCTGACGCTGCGATGCCCGCGTCAACGGACTTGTACGCATACAGGTGGTGGTAGAGTGTGAGGTCATTCCAGGTGGCATCTATAGTTGTGTCGCAGGTCACCCACCACATTGCGTAGATATGCGTGATGAAGTCGGCAAACGCCCGAATCTTCAGCACCTGCTGCCGCGTGGTGATGGTGCCCTGGGGAAGAAACGCGATGTGCTGCTCCATCAAGGCCAGCTTGAGAGTGTAGAGCAGCTTGGCCATCCATCGCGCTTTGTACAGCGCTCCCAGCCATTGGAAGGTCACTGGAGTCTGCTCTGCACCGGGTGCACCCAGATACACAAAACACAGCTGCACGAACTCACGGTAGTCGCCTCGCTTGTAGTCGAGCACTCCCGCAGCGCACGCGGTGAGTTCAGCACGCAACTTGCCCAGGAATGGTGGTTCGGTGTCGCCAGGAATGTAGCGGGACAGTGGGCCACTGTCGTCGTGTGGTACCAGGTTCCAGTTATCCCGCAGACGTGCGAACAAGTCAACCTCTGGCGAGCATGACGTCTCCACTTTGAGGTCGGTGAAAATGTGGCTGAGGAGTACCTCGCCAATGTGGTGCTAGCACCCGGACCAGAGCAATGGTCGACCCAGTGAGAGCTGGATGGCCAGTGTTTGACGCGGTGGTGTCAAATGCCATGTTGACAACCTGGTCGGCGCAGCGCCACTCCTGCAGCAGCTTGCACGACAGCCGGGCGATGATCATTCCGCACGCCTCATCAGTCCCCTTCGTGTATGCTGGCACACCGAGCAGCTTGAGCCACGCCGTATCTCCGACCACCACCGTCAGATGCTCCTCCAACTGGCACACATTGCTGAGCGTCGACGTCAACTTGCTGTCCCAGTGCAGGGCGCACATGGGAGGCGGTGTCCACTGCTCGTGGCGTTCCTCACTGATAGCCTACAGTACTTGGCGGCGCGATCGGTCCGCCGTTGCGTAGGATGTGGAGATCTTTGACCAATTGCAACCTGACTCCGCGATCAGGCCGCGCGTGAAGGCAGCCTGCTGCATCAGCGTGATCTTCAACCGTGTAGCCAGTGACACGAGACTCTGCCGCCTGAGGATGTCGGGTGGAATGAAGGCTGTGGTGCCAGTCTTCTTGCGCTCGCGGGTGCGTGGTGTGTTCTCAACCGGTGCGTCGCTATCCTCATCGCTTTTGCTCTCCAACAAGGCCGTGCTGGACGTCGAGGTCATCTCCTGCTGCTCCTTGGTAGCACGTGCCTGCCGGGTTGTTGCCGCAGTTTCATGCTCCTGTCGCCGCTTCACCTTGGCTTGCAGCTTAGCACCGAATGCGCCAAATGTGGCCAGTCTGTCGCCCTTCATGCTGGCCAGGAAAGCGACGTCCTCTGGATCGCGGATCAGCTCCTCGGCGTTTGGAGACCACAGCGGAAATGTGGCATCCAGCCTGCGCTCCATAGCATCCGCCTGTCAAGCTGTAGTCTCACTGGAGCGCCTGGCCTGCGGAATGCGCCGCAGCTTGTTGTTGTCATCGACAAACGCCACCATCTTGTCACATGCGTGCCGATCACTCACCATTGGGATGTTGGCCTTGGCGTAAAATGGCCGCACCTGCTCCAGGACGACCTTGGCCGCCTCGAACCGCGACAAGGCTCCGATCGAACCGGGTCGCTTGGTATGCAGTTGCGCGTCACAGTTGTACAGCATGCACCGCAAGATCTGGCGACCGCTTGGCAGCTTGGCGCCAGTAATGATGCCATCGTCGTTTGTGATGCTGGCGCCCAGACCGAAGACCAGCCTGCGGCTGCTCGTGCGGGAGCCCGAGGGCGACGTCTTGTGAGAGCTGGATCCTGCGGTGGGCAATAGCGTTGAGGAAATAGAGCGCTCGGCTCCAACTTGTGCAGACGACATAGCGCTAATTTCGTCGTCTCCTATAGATCTGCAAATCAACAAGAGTTAAGAGTTAGGACTACAGCAAAATGGAAAGATATGAATTCCAGCCAACAAAAAACATGATATTACCAATCAACACTAAGAGTCTAATAGACCCCAGTTGACATGCTGGAAAGCTGATGTGCCGTTGCACCTCAAGATCAACACGGATTGCAACCATATTTTGCATGTGTTGTAACAACATGAAATTGAACACTTTTAGTACCCAGACAGATCAATATGCTGGAAATGTGTATTTTGATGCACCCTAATATACATATATACATATATATATATACATATATGTATATATATTATATATATATATATATACAAATATACATATATACATATATAGAGGGTGGGTAATGAAAGTGACCCCTTATACATAAACTATCATATTAAAAAACGTAAGGGGACTAGAGCTCCTAATCTTCATAGATGTTTACTTTAGCATGTTGTTCGTCTTAATTGAGAAGTTGCTCGATGTTTCCCCCTTCCTGCTCAACGCAGCCCTACAAACGTGGACGCCACTGATCAATATACCTGTTTATATACCGTTGAGACACCTTCTCCCAGCCGAGCAGAATTCTTTCGCGTAGTTCATCTTTGAAAAACTATATAGGGCTATGGGTTGATTACTTGTTGACCCTCATCCGTTGAAAATTTCCAGCAGATTTCAGTGGAGAGTTAACGACAAAACCCTACGTTTTTTCATTAAAGAGTTATGTATGTGGACTCGTGGAGGTCTCCAAAGGACCTCGTTAAGTAGTGTTTTAATTGGTTAATGTTAAATTTATTTGTCTTCGGTATTTTAGCGCTGCCTAATGGTAAAGAAAGAAATTACCTTACCTCATTATTTCGTTGGGTCTCGCTTTTGGTTGTAGGGCGCGACGATCTCTTTCGATGTAGGGCCGCTGTACGATGGAATTACACAACGAGTTGACTCGATTTAGTTAATATAGGCAATCACTATATTTAAATTCCTGAAGGTATCTACAGATCTACAGAAGCTAAGGCTAACAAAGACCCTAAGATCCACTCTAAGGTTAGCCCGAGAGGAAAGAAAGAGTAGGGGGTTAAGAGAAGAAAATAAGGGGTTAAGTAAGTAGCAACACCTATCACTCGTGGGTTAACATTCATTCAGAAAAAGAGAAAAAAGTCTTACCATCATCATCCGCCGGCTACCGCCGACAAGTCAGAAAAATAGTCGAAGAGAATAGAAAAGGGGTGAAAGATGAAAAGAAGTAAAATAAGAACGCTTACAAACCATGCAAACACAGTCTTAACTCACTGTCATACCATGCAAACTACAGACATGCAAGTAAGGAGAGGATAAGAGAAAAAAAAAAGTAGGTAAAGTTAAACAAAAAGTGGGTTAGTTTACGCAACGAGCTACATCTACGTTCGTATTAGACTAATTTTTTTTTTTTAATAATAATTTCATTGCTGGCACCACACGCTGGCATGTCACAAGCTGGCATTATCGTCAACAGACTCATCCTCGACCACCACCACGAGAGCTGTTGCTAATTGTTTTTTTTATTTTAAACAACGTTAATATTTTTAAAATGTCTGTCTAGACGGTTTTTAAACACATTAACGCTGGTAGAGTTAACGATCTGAGGCGGGAAGATTATTCCATTTATCAATTACTTTAAACGTAAAGAAGTTTTTAGTGATATTAGGAATGAAACTTCTGCCACGCAACTTAAATCAGTTATTACGAGTATTGCTTTTATCGAAAGTGAAGAGTTTGTCAAAATTTACGTTATCGATGTTATTAACGATTTTGAAAACTTCAATAAGCTCCCCCCTTAATCTCCTAGTTTCGAGTGAATGCAAGTCTAACACTTTAATACTATCTTCATAAGGCTTGTTGCGCAATGACGGAATTAGTTTCGTGGCACGACGCTGAACCCTTTCTAACCTATCAATATCCTCACGCAAATACGGGCACCAAAATTGAACGGCATATTCTAAATGAGGCCTAACTAGGGACTTGTAAAGGGGCAATATAATATCCTTCTATTTAAATTCGAAATTACGCGCTATGAAGCCTAACATCCTATTAGCTTTTGCGCAAGACTCCAGGCACTGGTTCCTAACTTTTAAATCCTTAGATACGCGTACGCCTAAATCTACTTCATCGTCAACGCTCGCTAACTCTCTATCATCCATCGTGTACGTGTAATTACACTGCCCAACACCAATTTTGCTGATTTAATTCTAACACCTGTTTTTAGGTAACTTTGGTGTGCTGATTTCAAAAAACACCTTAGTTTTTGTCTATCACGTCAGGTTTTCGAGCAATCAAATACGGATATTTTGGAGATATCGCATTTTGGCAGGGTTATGCCCAATTTTTTTTCTTTTCAAAAATAAGTTTTTACATACTCAGAATCACATGAAAAGTAAACAATTGTGCAGGGAGTGAACTTTAATATACAATGGTAATATTGACACATAAAGTGATTAAAAGTGTTTAAATAAGCAAAAAATGAATCCATATTAAAGCAAGCACGGGACCAGTTTTCTTAACATTGTCTTTTTCTTGTTTTCTTACTTTTCAGTGCTGATAAATTTTCTCTTATAGGACTTCCTAGAATGAGCGATGTCAAGACAATCTCTTTGCAGGCTCCAGCAGTAGTCAGCCATCATATGGGTATTCCATCTTCCTTGGTATCGTTCTTCCATCACTTTGATATCTTGGTGGAACCTTTCACCTTGCTCTTCACTAACATCACCAAGATTTTCTGGAAATTTATCCAGATGACTGTTGAGATAGTGAACTTTAATGCTCATGTTGCAACCCAACTGCTGAAAGTTTACAAGTAACGTCACTAGCGGAACCGGCTGCTCTCACTCCGCCAATGGGAAATCTCTCTCAGATCATGACTTCAGGCTCACACCTGGGGAAATCACAGATACCCAAGATTTTAATATGTTGTACATGACTTTTAGATTTAATGCACAGATTTGCGTATTCCACAGATAAAATTTTAACAGACCTGTTAACAGGTCTCAAAAATCATCAATTTTGATAAGCGTCCTTCATGGATCACCCAAAAGAGGCATATTGCATTGCACGAAAACCTGATGTGATGGACAAAATCTAAGGTGAGTTTTGAACTCAGCACATCAATATTAGCCAGAAACAGGTCTTAGAATTAAATCAGCAGCAAAAACATTTTTTTTTGGGCAGTGTTATTGTTACGAGAACCTATATGCAAAACTTTACATTTGGCTACGTTAAATTGCATCTGCCACTTATCCGTCAACTCCATAATCCTATTTACATCGTCTTGGAGCCTATTTCTATCGTCCTCGTTAACAACCTCACCGCCTATTTTAGTATCGTCCGCGAATTTTGACACGTTACTAGTCAATCCTACATCTATGTCGTTAATGTAATTACGAATAGCAATGGGCCTAACACTGAACCCTGTGGGACACCGCTACCTACATCCAACCACCCCCGATTCACTACCATTAATAACGACCCTCTGTCTCCTAGCACGAAGCCATTCCTCTAACCAGTTAGCTACCTGACCGCGTATACCGTGCGCTTTAACCTTTGCAATTAATCTTCTATGCGGAACTCTATCGAACGCCTTTTTAAAATCTAAATAAATAACGTCAGCCGCTCTATGCCTATCTGTTTCGCACACTATTTCGTTATAAAATTCTAACAAATTAGTTAAACAAGATCTATGGCGTCGAAACCCATGCTGACTACTATTAATCAAATCTCGACTTTCTAAGTGATCGATGATATGATCCCTAATTACGGATTCCAAAAGTTTACCGACAATTGACGTTAAGCTAATGGGCCTATAATTGCTAGCTACTGTGCGGTCGCCTTTATTAAAAATAGGCGTGACGTTGGCTAATTTGAAGTCTTCAGGAATAATCCCCGTTTCGAGTGACTGATTAAAAATCTTCGTTAAGGGGCCTACGACAGTCTTTCAAATCTTTCAAATGTCTGGGATAAAAAACGTCAGGGCTTGCTTGGAGCCTTGCTAACTTTTAGCCTATCGATATAATGCGCAATCTCACCCTCGTAAACAGTTATTTCATCCAAAATAGTCTCGGTACTAAATGGAACGATATCGTCCACGTCGGGGACATTATTTACGTCTTCTACGGTAAATAGGCCTATCCTTTTGAGTTATGAGGTTTATATTACTTTTTATTCACTCAGAACTTATAGGAAGATTAAGTACACCTTCCTTGCTTAAAAGCATTGTTTAATATAAACAGCTCTCAGTGCCGCAAAATATAAATCGTCTTCTTAGGAATTTGCTGATTTTACAAAGTTCGTTGACTCTTCTCTCGAAGTAATTTTGATGAGACAGCAAAGGAAAATTTTGATACTAAATAATTTGGTTTTCTTGTTGTAATGCAGGCCCAATACCTACATATGGGCTTCTATGTATGGCAATTAATTTCATTCCCAATAGGCTATGCCGCCAATCCCGAGGCAATTTTGAAGTTATTTAATTCAATAAATTAATAATTTGTATTTATTTAAGAAATAAAGGTACTACAGGGTGATTCAAAAGTCAGGTTACATAGGGCTTTTCTGTTTCTTTGCAGGTAAATGAATTATGAGATGTTATCGAAGGAGGAGCGCATTGATGTGATATTCCTAGCTGGCTGCACAAGTGCATTGCCGTTAACGGTGGCCATATCGAACATGTGATGTGACTATTCCCCTGTATCATTACATAATACAGTAATTTCCCTATGTAACCTGACTTTTGAATCACCCTGTATATATGATATCATATTGTAAGCATGTATAGTTTTTCCATATACTGGGGGACCGAAAGAAAAATTTGTGTTATACATTAAATTTTTTATAAAAAATTTTCAAATCATATGAAATGAGTTGAAAGGAATGAAGTAGGAACTTAGAAAGAGAAAGATTACTCAAGACCTATTTAAATATAAAAGTTCAAGAGGCCAACTTCTCAAGTTTAGTTAAAGTTATGTCAATCAGTTTGACTCCCCGTAGGTATAGAAAACTAATGGAGTTAAAGTTATTAAGTATTTAACTTTGCTCATTATTTTTGTAAGTTTTGTAAGTCACCAGTCTTAATTTTTTCTTTAAGAGTTTTATGGCTTTCAAAGCAGTCTTTCTTTGAGGCCTGTCTGATTTAGTCTGAGTTACTTCAGGTACATTGAGAGATTCCTCCTTAATCGTATCCTGATCCATCCTTTGGGGTAATGGTCCTAACTTGGCCCCACATTCCAAAGGATATAGTAATGTGATATCTGGTGGTTTTACCAGTTGCTGTTTTTAGTTTTACAACCCTGGTAATTTCGTTTTCACCAGTTTTGAGTTGTAAGACTTTTCCCATTGACCAATGTTGTCTTGGAGTCTTGTCATGTATCAACACAATGTCCCCAATTTTGACTGAATCATTCCAATTTTGTTTTGTTAATTGTTTATGTCTTTCTGTAAGACTTGTTAAGTATTCTTCTCTCTATTTCGTTACAAACTGAGTTTTGATTTGTGTCAAATGTTGGTATTTTGTGTTGAGTTCTTTGTGTCTAACGACCCAATCTGGATCCTCCATAATGTTATGTTCATATTCTGGTATCATGTTTACTGTTTCTCCCTTAATTAGGTGGTTTGATGTGAGAGGTTCTGGCTCATTAATACCATCTCCCACATAAGTTAATGGTCTGTTGTTGATAACATTTTCAATTTCTGACAGAATAGTCGAGTTCAAAAAGTTGAAGATGTTTGGTCCCAGTAGGCTTTTTAAGGCAGTTCTTTACAATCTGTGTTTCTTTCCCAAATGGAACCATACCATGGGGTATTAACAGCAATGTACTTTCCGGTTATATTGTGTTTGATTAAATGAGTTTGTACGGTTTCACTGTCAAAAATCTGATGAATAATTCTTTCACCAGATTTGAAGTATGTGGCATTGTCTGACCATATAGTTTTGGGTACAGAATTGTGTGCACAAATTCGTCTGAAAGAAGCAATAAAAGCTTCTGCTGTCAGATCTACTATGTCTAGACATATGGCACGTGTTGCAGCACAGGTCACAGGTGAAGAGTCAATGTACACTTTGTATTCCTTTGAATCCATTTTGTCTCCAAAACTCACATTCACCGATCCAGTGTAGTCAATACCCGTGGTTTCAAATGGCTGAGTAAATGTTACTACGAATATCTCTTCTCACGTCACGCTCTGTGTGCGTACCTCTTTCTAAAAACTCGTTAGGTGTTGTTCCAATCGTGCGAAGGTGTGAGCGGTTGTATGATGAGGCCAGTGACTCCAGAATGTTTATATATTTGTATGTGTTATTATGTGTAAAATATCTATGCATGCGTTCCTTTATGGTAGGTTGAACTCTTTCAGCTAAAGAGGCCTTATGTCTAGAATTGTTAGTTTAGTAGCTGATATTAAACTCTGTCAGCATGTTCCTAAAAGCTCGGCCTATAAATTCTTTCCCCATATCCTTACCAAAATAGCCTGGAACCCTGTTTTCTTTCAACATCAGCGTTTTGGTAGCTTTAGCAACTGTTTCAGGTGATTTACTTTTCAGGGGAATTGGCCACAGATATATAGAGGATACATCTATTATGAATAGGATGTAGCGATAGCCATCATTATATACTGAATATCTTTGCATGTCTGTTAAATCCGCTTGGCAAATAGAGTCAAACGAAGCCGCTGTTGTCCTGGCTGTTTTAAACCTTTTTCACACCAGCTTATGAAGTACGGGGCTCTAATAAACCTTAGCCCCCCCCCGCCCATGGCCTAAACCATTAGAAGTACAGTAAAACTAAACATACCTTACAAAAGAGAATTTAATCCTTATTTAATGAGAAACAATTAAAACTTGGTGTTCCTGCCATTGGCTTCCAAGACAGCCTGAATTCGCTTTGGGTAGCTAGCCAAAAGTGACGTGAATAGATCTTGATCATTACGCAAATTTGCTAAAACATTATCAATGTGTTGCGTCATTGTAACCTTTGAAAATCGATTTGCTGCAGGTTCTTGAAACAAGAGACATTCAACCTTGTCCTTTATAACTGATCCAATGTGTTCACAGACGTTCAGGTCAGGAGAATTTCCTGACCATTCTTCATTTCCAAAGAAATCGATCTCATGGCTCCGCAACAACTGTTGAGTGGCTAATGCCTTAAAGCAGGGGGCCTTATCGTGCAGAAGTGTGACCTGATCGACATCCATAACATTGTTTGGGTTTCCTAGAAAAGGAATGACATGCTGGGATAGAATAATATTACGAAAATACTGTCCATCCCAACTCTGACCATTTGGCTTCAGCACCCACATGAGCTTCTTTGCAGTGAACAAAATAAACACACCAACACAGTCTGGACTTTTTAATAAAGCGCGATAATGTTCACTGTCATCGATTTCATCTGGTGTTGTGGCCCACACTCGATCATTTTGGTAGTTAGGCCGACGTGTTACGTAAACAAAAAATTCATCGGAGACAGCTAAATGCATGAAATCATCCACATCCCAATCTTCAAGATAATGGGCAAACCACATTCTGTCATCGATGTTAAGTTGAGTTTTTCTTGGCTTTGGAAGTTCACGCCAAGGCTTTAAACCTTGCCTATGACGGTACAGTCGAATGATCTCACCACTAACGATCTTTCCTCTCAACACTTCGATCTCTCTAGAAAGTTTAGCACAGCTGTTTTTCCGCTTACGCGTACCGCTTTCAATGATGTCCTTTGTTTCCTGAGAGAGTGGCAAATTTGGGCGCCCAGATTTGGTTGTATCCATTTCACATTCATCCAAAGTTTTATTCCAATTTCTTTTGACGAAGTCCTTCCTTCGCAACCTTTTGGCAACCCATGAACGTGTTATAAAGGTGGCTCCAGCATCACGAGCTTCCCGAAATGTTATTGCTCGTATGCGATCTATCACACGTTGCCTCTCCGAATCACCAATTAATTGAGAAGCCATTATATTATCACTTTATCAGCTAGAGTAATTTTAATACCTGCAATAAATAAAGAATTTTATATATTTTTATAATCACTAAAAACTATTTCGATATAAGTAAACATGTGAGCTGCAAATGGGGGGGCTAAGGTTTTTTGGAACCCCTTATATAAGCATCCGCTCCCGCAAAAACCTCTCAACATCTTTTTCCCTACTCCATCATTATAAACACCTCTGTACAGTCTATCAACACGCCATAGGAGGCTGGGCTAGAAATATCATAATAACGTTTTCTCAATATGTTAGCTATTTGCATATTTAAGAGACATGTGGAGAGGGTTCACCGTTGTTGTTTGGTGTCTTCTTTCTCCCCTTCAGAGATGCTACCGTTGGAGGTGATGGCGTGCTCAGTTGTGGCACATGCGATGTTTGCTCCAAGTCTTTTAACCTGTTCAGATTTCCTATCAATGTTTTGGGGGCAATTATTTGTTATAGTCTTGCTTTAATATGCTTTCATCCTGATGGTGAGGGCCTATCCCACTTTCTCACCAGATCATGGACGATGTCGACGATATTCGAGCACTGTACCTTTGTTTCTTCCACAATGATCTCGCCTGTATCGGACCACTGTATGATGGGGTCCTCACTCAATAGGTTATAAAGACTTAAGCCTTTATTCTTCAATGTATGTGGGAGACTGGTTTTTAATACATGTTCGATATGTTGTGGGGGAGCACCATTATTCTTTGACTGGTCAGCTCTAACGTCGGCCCCAGGTCCTATGTCGCCATGCTCATCGTTGTCCGCACTATGTCTAATAAACACGGGGATTTCTGTGGAATCACTACCACTTTCTTTATTATATTAATCTAGTTAGTAAAGGCCCCAAAACTGAAAATAAGATGGGTAGGAATGATCCTCCTTTTTGTACAATAATTCGTTTTTTCTTCATAACAGTTTGACTTTTACGAGCGAGTGTACGTATTATGTTCTTGTAACGGCGTAGGCGAGGGGTTTTCATTGGTACATTACATTTTATAACGTTAAAACAGATTTCACAGATACATTTTAAAAAGTTCGAGTCGGTATTTTTAACAAATATCTGTTGCATTGCCCGGGGAAATCGATGGTAGATTTTTATTAATTTATGGTATTTCTTTAGCCTCTTTGTCATTTTGGAATATACACCGTTTCAGGCTTGTTTAAGAATATATTCGTCCTTAGAAGCACTCTAAACGTGTTTCGCGGGTAGAAGTTACAAAGAAAATATCCGTAACGTTGACTCGTAGCTTCTTTATAAACTTCTAAAAATTCCTTACGCTGATTCGGGAACATTTGACTGGCTGATACTCCAATTTGTGACAGTTGTGGTTACAGCTTCCATCCCCGCTGGCGAACACACACCAGCGGCACCTGTAGCGCCTCCACTCGACAGTTCAAAGCGGAGGCATGATGAAGAGCCTTCCACGTCAGGTATAAAGCGTGCCAGGAGTGCACTGGTTGTTAGACCCCCAGTAATACAGCCCCAACCCTCTACGTCTTACGACACAACCCCCACACTAGTTCCTTCTTCAAATAAAGATGTACCCCCTTATTCCTGTTCAATTCCAGTCGGCATCCTCCACAACAGCAGCTGCTTCTCGTGCTGTAGAGGATGGCATAACATTCGAGTTGGTGCGCACCGGTACCCACACTCCAGCCCTGACTAGAAATCGGTACATAGTCAGGGTTGGCCCTGTGTCCATGCATAGCAATGGTGTTGAACACGGACTACGACGCGTAGTTGAACGTATTTTGGAGTTTGCCCTTCAGATCCGCGACAAACGTGAAGTCAGGACGCTGCTGTCCTTCGGGTTCGGGTCAGATGACGGGGATGTAGATGATTTTTGAGTAGTAATAACATTCAGACGCTTGGCAGCTGTAGATATAGAATATATATTAGGCTGTATAATGCAGGCCTCTCAAAGTAGTACAGCCTTCAATATGGATAACTTCACGGTAGATATTGACCGTATATTCCGTGTTGCGGGTCATAGTGCCACACATTATACTCTTAACTTCAATTCTCAGGCTAATTACAGACGGCATATAAACACCGATCGTGGTTGCGGCTTTATAGCATTCCTCTTGGCCCGAATGTTTACTGTTCTAAATACACGGACCTCAAAAAATTTGGCTGCCTACGGTTATGCAGCGTGCTCGTAAACTGGGTTCAGATTGGAAGCTTGAGTTTGACTGTAATATTATTATTTATTATTATTTATTGTTAAAATTTACATCATAGTAAAAAGTAAATAGAATAAAAATATAAAAACACTAAAAACTAAAAAGAAAAACAAACGGAGAAAAATAGCTAAAATGAATCATAAAAATTTGAGGAAGCCACTGCCCTCCCCCTGAAATGAGGGAGATGCTTCCTCCTGAGGGCACCAAGAATGGGCACTCGAGGAGCAAGTGCCGGATGCTGAGGGGAGCGCCACACCCACACTCCGGCCTTACTTCCCCAGCCATCAAGTAACCGTGTTTTAGGCGTGAGTGGCCGATGCGGAGACGCGTTTGGGCCGTCTCCCATCTCCTGGCCATTCTGGGATACGTCCATGGCCCGACGAGATCTGTGATCTCCTGCATCTTATTTGGGGAGGTGTTCTCCCATCTTCTCTGACAGGAATTTAGGGCAGATACACGCACCTCCTGGAACAGATCACGGTATGAGAGGGAACAGCGAACAGGTGCAGGGCGAGACGCGGCCGCCTTCGCTACCTCATCCGCCTGTTTGTTGGCCCTGCATACCAACGTGTGCAGGGACCCAGCAGAAATTGACCACACGGCCACGACACCCAATTAAAATCAGCCATTCTAAAATATCTACAACAATAGGGTGCTGACTTGTGAAAGAGTCAAGAACCATAAGTGCTCCTCTGGAGTCACTGAAAATAGTAAAATGCCTCCCACTACAATTAAATATATTCTTCAGGGCTAAAAGAATGGCTGATAACTCAGCAGTAAAAACAGATGCTGAGGCAGGGAGACTACCTCAGCGGCTAAATTCAGGAAAGACGACCCCAAACCCGACGCCAGTATCAGATTTGGAGCCGCCGGTAAAAACAGGCACCGAGTCCATGTGGTGGGAATAAGGTCAACCCAGTCCTCCTTGGTGCCAATAAAATGCCGACAGAATCTCACCTCGGGCAGTACCCAAGGTGCAAGCTTCGGTGGCGCCACAAAACGGACTGGGACCCATTGGAGGGAGAGGTCAGCCACCACCAATCTCGCCCTAAACCCAAAGGGTCGGGGAGACTTGGGGTGGGCTTCATAAAAACCATTAAAAAGTTCATTAAAAATATTAAAATAAGTGGGCGAATCAGGCAGTCGCTGCACTCGATAAAAACATCTGGCTATCAGAGATCGGCGTCGAAGGTCCAGGGGCAGCTCCCCAACATCCACTAGGAGGCTAGGGATGGGAGAGGAGCGAAAAGCACCCGTGGCCAGACGAACGCCAGCATGATGCACAGCATCTAAAATTCGAAGTGAGACCGGGGTCGCCGAGGTGTGCACCTCAGCCCCGCACTCCAATTTTGCTAAAACTAAGGCAGTTTTAGCCGTAAAAGAGTCGACCTGTCAACACCCCAGGTGGTGTGCGCCAGGACCTTTAGGAAATTTAAGGATTTCATGCAGGAAGCTTTGAGAGACCAGAGGTGGAGAGCCCAGGTAAGCCTTCGGTCAAAAATTAGCCCAAGGAAGCGCGCTTTCTCAACACAAGAAATTCTCTGACCATACAAAGAGAGGTCAGGGTCCGGGTGTACACCACGAGTGCGACAAAAATGCATAGCAACGTTCTTAGACTGGGAAAACCGAAAACCGTGCTTGTTCGCCCACAGTGAGATGCGGTCAATGGCTATCTGCATTCGCCGCTCTGCCACCGACATTCGTGAAGCTGCAAAACAGATAGTCAGGTCGTCCACAAACATGCCGTTGGACACACCCACAGGCAAGGAGGTTACAATGTCATTTATTGCTAGAGCAAAGAGGGTGACACTCAATGCGCTGCCCTGAGGGACACCCCCCCTCCTGTATAGCAGCGGCAGAGAGAGAGGTTCCCGCTTTGACTTGAAACCTACGGTTACGGAGGAACTCCTGCACAAACTTAGGTAGACGGTCGCGCTGGCCAAATTTGTGCAGCTGCTGGAGAATATGGTACTTCCAGGTTGTGTCGTAGGCCTTTTCCAGGTCAAAAAAGATGCATAAAAAGTGTTGTTTGGAAGCAAAGGCTTCACAAACTGAGGACTCAAGCCGCAATAATGCGTCAGTGGTGGAACGCATGCTGCAGAAACCAGACTGAGTCGGGGACAGGAGATGTTTTCTTTCCAGGTGGTACATTAGCGGGACGTTTACCATTTTCTCCATAACCTTACAGAGGCACGACGTGAGGGCAATGGGGCGGAAGCTGGTCGGAAGGGAGTGATCCTTACCCGGCTTAGGGATGGGGATCACTGTTGCCAACCGCCAACTGTCCGGAAAGACCCCTTCCTACCAAATTCTATTGAAAAGGTCATATATGAACGTCATCGTCCCGTTATGAAGGTGGCGCAACATGGCATAGTGGATGTCGTCGTGTCCTGGAGAGTTGTCACTGCACCCTCTCAGAGCCTCTCGCATCTCACGGTTACTAAAAACAACGTTATAACTCTCCCCCCCACGAGAAATAAAGTGAATTAAAGTAGATTCCCGACGCCGGCGCTGTGCAGCATAGGGAGACTGTGGATCTCTCCTGGATATCCCAGCAAAGGTCTCCGCAAATGCGCCAGCCACTGCGTCAGGCTCAGCCACAGGAGTACCCACTAGGGACGTGGGTGTGGAAGAGCGTACACTCCTCATAAAGGAGGCCTACGAATCACGGCGTGCGGTCTTCAGGACCCACTATAGTGAGCCCTGGCCCTACGAAATTCTACTTTTAAAAAGTCATTGTGTCTGTGGGCACGATAGCGCGTAGCAGCTCGCCTATACACTCCTCGTGCTACAGCACACTTCTGATTCCACCAGGGAACAGGGCGTCGCGAAAATGTTCCAGATGTCCTTGGTATACTCTGGAGAGCGGTATTATGTCATGCTGCATCATACCGAGTACTCGTATCCTGCAGCTAAGAATGTAAATCTTGTTATAATCGACAATCTGAAATATTTTTACCACTATATTCATATATATCATGACGGGTTTGCAGCGAGGTTATGGCTAAAGGCCTGTGTCAGTTTTTATTAAAATTTAGAGAGGAGTATCGCTTGTTAAGAAAAAAGGTTAAATATGGAGAGATGTTTCTCTCAAATAGTGCGCCGGATTGTTAATATAATGTGTTTAGTTCGTGAAAATCCTCCTGAACGAAAATGTTTCGTGCGCATTCTGGGGAGTGGGAGTGATAAAACATTAAAGCCGATATTACTTCATGTGTCGCAGAAGGAAAATTCTCTAAAGGATTGCCCATTATAATAGGGTACAGGTATTCACATGACTCCTTCACATTGGAACAACACCGTACACGATTCATTAACTTATGGTGTGACTCGTTTCCCACACCTGTCTCCGTGCCAAACCGCGCACCGGCTGCTCATAGTCATCTTAGAGCTTGAACCGATCGGACGTGCACACCTCACAATAGAATACGATTGAGCTTTCGTTGAGCAGCATTCACAATGCCGTATACGATGTGTCCGAGAGGAAGTCATTGCGTGTATTCAGGCGTAAAACCGGTGCCGTTAACCATGTACTTGAAACGACTTGTAGACAAACAAACTCTGGTAAACGGAATGTTAATTAAGTGTTGAGGAGATGAATTGAGTCTTCATGATAGTTGAGAAGTGGAGTGAGGATCGTTATAAAATACCTGCAGGTGTAGGTACAAGAAGAGAACAGATTAGTGAAGCCCCCTCATATGCCATTATTTGTACGTTATGTATAAATGATGAGAGCTATGCTTTGATATACGAATGATGTGGAAGAATGCTTATGATAATAACGTTCTTGTCACCACGCGAAACTGTATCATCCTCGACAGAATGTTTGAAATCATCGATTTCCGCAAGCTAAAGCCTATATTAGACGCATGTGTTACGGATATGGTTTATTTTGATACAGTTCTTGAATACACACACAACGCTCTGCTCGACGGGTTTACCGAATGTAGGAATGAACATGGCGAGAATGGTCTAAAACTGGATGCATATTTAAAAGGTTTAGACTCTTCGAAACATCATGAACATTGCTACAAAGGACTTGAGAGTAAATGGCTGAGCTCACGTACAACGTTCACCCTGAAAAACTATTTCTTTATATAATGAGCAGTTGTCGCTACGACTAAGAAGATTATTTCAACTGCCGATATGCATTGTGAAGAAGAGTTCACGGTTGAAAAGTGCGATCGGTAAGAATAAACCCTCAACTGGAAAGGAGTGTTTATAAACTTGAATTTAATAATAATGTTGTGGGTAACGCTGCCCTCTTTGTGCGCGCTTCTGATTGTATTCGGTCCGTGTTTAAAGAGAGTGATAACTTGCCCACCGAATGTAAAGTGGGCACAAAAGTAGTCTTGAACGAATTGAAGACCCCTTTACATCGAATATAGGTATCCGCATACCTTGAGCGCTGAAATAATGTTAAATCGTATTTATTGCATAATATCATACAAAGCAACAATGATGTAACTGTAGATTCGATCACGTGCGACTTTATTATTTTAGTTAAGCGCAGTAGAAGATTTAGTGTATGTATTTTTGTTCTATATTATTTTGCAATATATTTATTTTCTATATACTTGTTAAAATTTTATTATTATTTAATATAAATGTGTATATAGAGTTCTGTACTATTTTGATGTTTATATATAAATTTTTGAATGTATTTTTATTTTCTGTATATATTTGTTAAAATTTTATTATTTAATATAGTGTAAATGTGTGTATAGATTTCTCCTTTACTAATATTATTATTTAAGAATATATATATATATATATACATTTAGGATAAAAACGAAGACGTAGAGCAAGAAAGTCATTATATTTGGCTGCAGCCGACGTTTCGGGCAACTCTACCCATTTTCAAGGCCTAATAAAATAAAAGGCTAAAATTAATGCATGACAAAAAAAAAAAAAAAAATTATACGAATGTCAAAAAACAAACTAATTCATAGCACAGAATAAAACCACTTAAAGAATAAAAATTAAAAAGCGTAAAACAAGCATAAGCCAAAAACAAATTAAAAATTATATACATGACAAATAACACATGATAAAAGTAAAACTTTAAAACTAAAAACATTCAAACAAATTAGTTAAAAATTAGTTAAAAACTTCACTAATAAAAAGTTAAATGAAAAAACGCAAAAGTGCACGAAAACATACCATGCTCACTTGACATCCTCAAACAACTGAGGCGAAAAGGAGACAGGGTCAAGGGGAAAACAGAAAAATTTAGTTGGTAGGCATTCTAATTAATATAAAGGGGGTAACAGCTGGAATCAATATTTAAGCTGGAATTCAGAAATTTAATGCACAAAGATTCATAAATACGGAGAGAGGACGGACATTTTAATGATTTAAGAATTTTAAAGTTATTAACGGAAATATCAACTTTACACTTAACAGAATGATTTCTAATGGCAGACTGTTCCTTTTTAGATAAAACTTTCCCTGTCCTATGGCTAATACCCATATGGGAGCAAAATCTTGCCTGCAAAGAACGAACTGTGCTGCCAACGTAGTTCCCCTGGGAACACCCAGGGCAGGTAAACAAATAAACGACAGAACAGTTCATCGCAGGGGGGATTTTGTCCTTACAACGGAAAAAACATTCAAGGGTATTATTATTCACAAAAGCAACCTTAAAATCAGTGTGAAAATAAAATTTCCTCACCACACTCAACAATTGCTTTTTCACAACAGTGTTAAATTGGTAGAGGTCAGGTAAAACAAGATATTTACAATTCTTAGGAACATCATACGTTGGGATAAGTTTGGGGGAATAAACATTATTAAGTAATTTACCAATAATACCTTGTACAAGAACCCGTGGAAAACCATTTTTAAAGAAAAAATCAGTAAGGAATTCAAACTCATTATGAAGCAGAGCAAAGTTTGAGCAAATATTATAAGCTCTATGCACTAAAGTGCGAATCGAACTTAGTTTGTAATTAAAATCGCAAAAACTATAAAAATTAAAACCTAAACCCGTAAAAGTAGGCTTCCGGTATGTAGAAGTTAAAACAGTTGAGCCTGATTTGGAAACCAAAACATCAAGGAAAGGAATAGAACCTTGAACTTCCTTTTCCTGCGTAAATATAATATTCTTATGAAGTGTGTTCAAAAAATTTAAAAACTGAACTGATTGATTATCCGTTTGGAATAAAGCAAACGTGTCATCAACATAACGTCTGTACAAATTCGGCTTAAGGTGAGGGGGGCACTCACAGAAGGCCCTTTCCTCAAGATGAGACATGAAAATATTCGCAAAAACGGGACCCAAGGGCTCCCCATCCCCACTCCATCCAACTGACGGTAAACTACCCCTTGAAAACTAAAAAAGTTATCCTTGACAGCCAAATTCAGAAGCTGCTCAAACTGTGCTCTGCCAAAGCCGTGAAAAAGTGAGTCCGGCTGTGGAAAAGCTTTATTTAAAATAATTGCAATGGTCTCATCCAAGGGGACATTTGTAAAGAGGGAAGATACATCAAAACTTGTCATAAACAAAGAATTCATATTAAACTTCTTAATTTCCGACACAAAAGAAAAACTATCCTTAACACTGTACAAGTTCACAGTAAATGATGATAACAATGGGACAAGAAATTTGGCAAGTTTGTAATTAGCCAAAGGATTAGACGCTAAAATTGGGCGAAATGGAACACCGACTTTATGAACCTTAGGCAGACCATACATAAGGCCCAAATAAGAGCCTGAAACGTACAATTCATCATAAGTGGAGGAGTTAATAACACAATCATGTTTAAGCTTAAGCAAAACACGGTTAACCTTGTCTTCCAATCGCTGAATAATTTTAGAAACCTGTTCATCTACCTTAACAAATTTTAATGAATCAGAAAGAATATCAAGCATTTTTTTAATATAATCAGTTTTATTCATAACCACAACACCGCTACCCTTATCTGGTTTAGTAATAACAATAGATTCATTTACACCCAAGCTTTTTAAAATTTCACGGTCCTCCTTATGCAGAAAAATTGTAGAAAACTTAAAAGCTTTAATTTTAAAAAACAATTCATGGGACAATTGGGAAATATGTTGTCTAACCTTACCAAAATCATTAGCATCAACGGTTGGAAGAACCTTCAGATCATGGGCTATCCTTTCAAAATAAAAATAAAAGTCAGCAGGTTTAAAACGCAAGTTGGGAAACTTGAACTTAAGGCCAAGAGACAAGAGAAAACTTTCACGCTTTGACAGGGTATAGTCAGATAAATTCCTAATGACCTGACCAGGATCTAGAAAATAAGGGCGAGATAGGTTTAACCTAAAAAGCTTGCGGTCATGAATCCGGGAAATAGAACGTACATATGAAAGGGAGGAAACATGAATATTAGACACAGTGCACGCATAATCACAAAAAGAGACCAAGGCCTTCAACTGGCTTTTAAGAGCACAAATCTTGTTCGAAATATCATGCTTAAGCTTAAATTTGTAATTAATTTCATTGTTAAGATAATATACCTTAAGTTCAAGTTTCCCAACTTGCGTTTTAAACCTGCTGACTTTTATTTTTATTTTGAAAGGAGAGCCCATGATCTGAAGGTTCTTCCAACCGTTGATGCTAATGATTTTGGTAAGGTTAGACAACATATTTCCCAATTGTCCCATGAATTGTTTTTTAAAATTAAAGCTTTTAAGTTTTCTACAATTTTTCTGCATAAGGAGGACCGTGAAATTTTAAAAAGCTTGGGTGTAAATGAATCTATTGTTATTACTAAACCAGATAAGGGTAGCGGTGTTGTGGTTATGAATAAAACTGATTATATTAAAAAAATGCTTGATATTCTTTCTGATTCATTAAAATTTGTTAAGGTAGATGAACAGGTTTCTAAAATTATTCAGCGATTGGAAGACAAGGTTAACCGTGTTTTGCTTAAGCTTAAACATGATTGTGTTATTAACTCCTCCACTTATGATGAATTGTACGTTTCAGGCTCTTATTTGGGCCTTATGTATGGTCTGCCTAAGGTTCATAAAGTCGGTGTTCCATTGCGCCCAATTTTAGCGTCTTATCCTTTGGCTAATTACAAACTTGCCAAATTTCTTGTCCCATTGTTATCATCATTTACTGTGAACTTGTACAGTGTTAAGGATAGTTTTTCTTTTGTGTCGGAAATTAAGAAGTTTAATATGAATTCTTTGTTTATGACAAGTTTTGATGTATCTTCCCTCTTTACAAATGTCCCCTTGGATGAGACCATTACAATTATTTTAAATAAAGCTTTTCCACAGCCGGACTCACTTTTTCACGGCTTTGGCAGAGCACAGTTTGAGCAGCTTCTGAATTTGGCTGTCAAGGATAACTTTTTTAGTTTTCAAGGGGTAGTTTACCGTCAGTTGGATGGAGTGGGGATGGGGAGCCACTTGGGTCCCGTTTTTGCGAATATTTTCATGTCTCATCTTGAGGAAAGGGCCTTCTGTGAGTGCCCCCCTCACCTTAAGCCGAATTTGTACAGACGTTATGTTGATGACACGTTTGCTTTATTCCAAACGGATAATCAATCAGTTCAGTTTTTAAATTTTTTGAACACACTTCATAAGAATATTATATTTACGCAGGAAAAGGAAGTTCAAGGTTCTATTCCTTTCCTTGATGTTTTGGTTTCCAAATCAGGCTCAACTGTTTTAACTTCTACATACCGGAAGCCTACTTTTACGGGTTTAGGTTTTAATTTTTATAGTTTTTGCGATTTTAATTACAAACTAAGTTCGATTCGCACTTTAGTGCATAGAGCTTATAATATTTGCTCAAACTTTGCTCTGCTTCATAATGAGTTTGAATTCCTTACTGATTTTTTCTTTAAAAATGGTTTTCCACGGGTTCTTGTACAAGGTATTATTGGTAAATTACTTAATAATGTTTATTCCCCCAAACTTATCCCAACGTATGATGTTCCTAAGAATTGTAAATATCTTGTTTTACCTGACCTCTACCAATTTAACACTGTTGTGAAAAAGCAATTGTTGAGTGTGGTGAGGAAATTTTATTTTCACACTGATTTTAAGGTTGCTTTTGTGAATAATAATACCCTTGAATGTTTTTTCCGTTGTAAGGACAAAATCCCCCCTGCGATGAACTGTTCTGTCGTTTATTTGTTTACCTGCCCTGGGTGTTCCCAGGGGAACTACGTTGGCAGCACAGTTCGTTCTTTGCAGGCAAGATTTTGCTCCCATATGGGTATTAGCCATAGGACAGGGAAAGTTTTATCTAAAAAGGAACAGTCTGCCATTAGAAATCATTCTGTTAAGTGTAAAGTTGATATTTCCGTTAATAACTTTAAAATTCTTAAATCATTAAAATGTCCGTCCTCTCTCCGTATTTATGAATCTTTGTGCATTAAATTTCTGAATTCCAGCTTAAATATTGATTCCAGCTGTTACCCCCTTTATATTAATTAGAATGCCTACCAACTAAATTTTTCTGTTTTCCCCTTGACCCTGTCTCCTTTTCGCCTCAGTTGTTTGAGGATGTCAAGTGAGCATGGTATGTTTTCGTGCACTTTTGCGTTTTTTCATTTAACTTTTTATTAGTGAAGTTTTTAACTAATTTTTAACTAATTGTTTGAATGTTTTTAGTTTTAAAGTTTTACTTTTATCATGTGTTATTTGTCATGTATATAATTTTTAATTTGTTTTTGGCTTATGCTTGTTTTACGCTTTTTAATTTTTATTCTTTAAGTGGTTTTATTCTGTGCTATGAATTAGTTTGTTTTTGACATTCGTATAATTTTTTTATTTTTATTTTTTTGTCATGCATTAATTTTAGCCTTTTATTTTATTAGGCCTTGAAAATGGGTAGAGTTGCCCGAAACGTCGGCTGCAGCCAAATATAATGACTTTCTTGCTCTACGTCTTCGTTTTTATCCTAAATGTAAAATTACGTCTCCTTAGGAGGGATCCTATTTCATATGTATATATATATATATATATATATATATATATATATATATATATATATATAATATATGTATATATATATTGTATATATATACACACACAGATCTACAGGAGCTAAGGCTAACAAAGACCCTAAGATCCATTCTAAGGTTAGCCCGAGAGAAAGAAGAAAGTAAGGGATTAAAAGAAGAGAATGAGGGGTTAAGTAAGTAGCAAAACCTATCACTCGTGGGTTAAAATTCATTTAGAAAGAGAGAAAGAAAGACACCATCACCATCCGCCGGCCACTGCCAACAAGTCGGAAAAATAGTCGAAGAGAAAACTTCCAGCTGTTGCAGATCAGTCCTCCACTCCATAGAGAGGTAAAGGATGCAGCCCGCTCTGTCGGAAAGGGGTGAAAGATGAAAAGAAGTAAAATAAGAACGCATTACAAACCATGCAACACATTCTTAACTCAAAGAACAACACCTTCTTAACTCAAGCAACACACCTCCAGCAGTTGCAGACCGGTCCTCTACAGTCTACTCCATAAGCAGGTAGAGGACGGAGCCCACTCTGCCGGAAAGGAGTGGAAGATGAAAAGAAGTAAAATAAGAACGCATTACAAACCATGCAACACATTTTTAACTCAAACACTATCATACCATGCAAACTACAAATATGCAATGAAGAGAGTTACAGACATGCAAATAAGGAGAGAGGGAAAAAAGTATAAAGAACAACAAAAAGTGGGTTAGTTTACGCTACGAGCTACATCTAAGTTCGTGTTAGTCTAATTCTTTTTTTTTTGGGCTGACATCCCACGCTGGCATGTCACAAGCTTGCAATAAACAACGTTAATAATTTTAACATGGCTCAGAGGGAAAAGGGTGAGGCTCAGAAGGAAAAGGGGGCGGCTCAGAAGGAAAAGGGGGAGGGTCAGAGGGAAAAGGGGAAGGCTCAGAGGGAAAAGGGGGAGGGTCAGAGGGAGAAGGGGGAGGGTCAGAGGGAGAAGGGGGAGGCTCAGAGGGAGAAGGGGGATTGTTTTATTATATAAAACAACGTTAATATTTTTAAAATGTCTATCTAAACGGTTCTTAAACATATTAACGCTGGTAGAGTTCACGACGGGCGCGGGAAGATTATTCCATTTATCAATTACTTTAAACGTAAAGAAGTTTTTAGCGATATTAGTAATGAAACGTCTGCCACGCAACTTAAATCCGTTATTACGAGTATTGTTATTATCGAAAGTGAACAGTTTGTCAAAATTTACGTTATCGATTTTATTAACGATTTTGAAACTTCAATAAGCTTCCCCCTTAATCTCCTAGTTTCAAGTGAATGCAAGTCTAACTCTTTAATCCTATCTTCATAAGGCTTGTTGCGCAATGACGGAATTAGTTTCGTGGCACGACGCTGAACCCTTTCTAACCTATCAATATCATCACGCAAATACTGAACCAAAACTGAACGGCATATTCTAAAGGAGACCTGACTAGGGACTTGTAAAGGGGCAATATAATATTCTTCGATTTAAATTCGAAATTACGCGCTATGAAGCGTAACATCCTATTAGCCTTTGCACAAGACTCCAGGCACTGGTTCCTAACTTTTAAATCCTTAGATACGCGTACGCCTAAATCTACTTCTTCTTCAACGCTCGCTAACTCTCTATCATCTATCGTGTACGTGTAATTATTGTTACGAGAACCTATATGCAAAACTTCACATTTGTCTACGTTAAATTGCATCCGCCATTTATATATCAATGCTGAAGGTTTGACTAATTTCTATTTCTTTATTGAAGGATAGTTAAGAGGAACAGATATGGTACGGGCGGTGCATAGGGATTTTAATATTATCGATTTTGTATACTGAGGGGATGTGGCTCAGATAGTTCATGCCTAGCCTGTGAGTAGCATGGCCGTAAAATGGACGAGTGCAGAGTAATTGCAATGTTGATCATATGAGTGCCAGTGCCAACCCCCTTCCCCCTTGTTGCAAGGTGCCAACCCCATCCCCCAGGGTGCTGCCCCAAAAGGGGGGGCTTTCCCATAGGCTGGGGGAGCCCACCTAACTTAAGAGAGTGAGAGAGGAGGAGAGAGAAAGAAAGAGACCATCCATCACCTGCGAGATGCAGATGCTTAATGAGAGCTCAGGTAGCATCACTTGGGTTAGAACTCGAAATCTGCCAGTTGGCTTGATCAGCCAGTTAGCATAATCCGCTAGTTGGCTTGGAAGACTTAGAAGGTAGATGTCGGTGTGTGTAAGGGGTTCCAAAAAACCTTAGGCCCCCCCCATTTGCAGCTTCCATATTTACTTATATCGAAATAGTTTTTAGTGATTATAAAAATATATAAAATTCTTTATTTATTGCAGGTATTAAAATTACTCTAGCTGATAAAGTGATAATATAATGGCTTCTCAATTAATTGGTGATTCGGAGAGGCAACGTGTGATAGATCGCATACGAGCAATAACATTTCGGGAAGCTCGTGATGCTGGAGCCACCTTTATAACACGTTCATGGGTTGCCAAAAAGTTGCGAAGAAGTGAGGACTTCGTCAAAAGAAATTGGAATGAAACTTCGGATGAATGTGAAATGGATACAACCAAATCTGGGCGCCCAAATTTGCCACTCTCTCAGGAAACAAAGGACATCATTGAAAGCGGTACGCGTAAGCGGAAAAACAGCTGTGCTAAACTTTCTAGAGAGATCGAAGTGTTGAGAGGAAAGATCGTTAGTGGTGAGATCATTCGACTGTACCGTCATAGGCAAGGTTTAAAGCGTTGGCATGAACTTCCAAAGCCAAGAAAAACTCAACTTAACATCGATGACAGAATGTGGTTTGCCCATTAACTTGAAGATTGGGATGTGGATGATGTCATGCATTTAGCTGTCTCCGATGAATTTTTTGTTTACGTAACACGTCGGCCTAACTACCAAAATGATCGAGTGCGGGCCACAACACCAGATGAAATCGATGACAATGAACATTATCGCGAATTATTAAATAGTCCAGACTGTGTTGGTGTGTTTATTTTGTTCACTGCAAAGAAGCTCATGTGGGTGCTGAAGCCAAATGGTCAGAGTTGGGATGGACAGTATTTTCGTGATATTATTCTATCCCAGCATGTCATTCCTTTTCTAAGAAACCCAAACAATGTTATGGATGTCGATCAGGTCACACTTCTGCACGATAAGGCCCCCTGCTTTAAGGCATTAGCCACTCAACAGTTGTTGCGGAGCCATGAGATCGATTTCTTTGGAAATGAAGAATGGTCAGAAAATTCTCCTGACCTGAACGTCTGTGAACACATTGGATCAATTGTAAAGGACAAGGTTGAATGTCTCTTGTTTCAAGAACCTGCAGCAAATCGATTTTCGAAGGATACAATGACGCAACACATTGAAACTGTTTTAGCAAATTTGCGTAACGATCAAGATTTATTCACGTCACTTTTGGCAAGCTACCCAAAGCGAATTCAGGCTGTCTTGGAAGCCAATGGCGGGAACACCAAGTTTTAATTGTTTCTCATTAAATGCATGATTAAATTCTCTTTTGTAAGGTATGTTTAGTTTTACTGTATCTCTAATGGTTTAGGCCATGGGCGGGGGGGCTAAGGTTTATTGGAGCCCCGTATATATAACTTTTGAGCTGCCAGATTGCGCTATTCAGATATTCTTGACAGTTGGCTTAGAAATCTGTCAGTCGGCTGAGAAGGCGTAAATGGCAGATATACAGTATATATATATATATATATATATATATATATATATAAATAGCAAAACTTATATAAAACCAAAATACATACACCTGATGTTCAACCGCGCTAAACTAAAATACTAAACTCGCACGTGATCGACTCTACAGTTACATCAATGTTGCTTTGTACTATACAATAAATACGATTTAGCATTATTTCACCACTCAAGGTGTGCGGGTGCCTACACTCGATGTAAAGGGCATTCATGTCGTTCAATACTATTTTGTGGCAAATTATCTTTAAACAAGAACAGAATACAATCAAAAGCACGCACAAAGAGGGCGTCGTTAGCCACAACATCATTATTAAATTCAAGTTTATAAACACTCCTTTCCATTCGAGGTTTTTCCTTACCGATCCGAGCTTTTCAATCGTGAATTCCTCTTCACAACCCATAGCGGCAGTTGAAATAATCTTCTAAATCGTAACAACAGCACTTCATTATATAAAGATACAACTCTTCAGGGTGAACAGTATAGGCGAGCTCTGCCCTGTACCGCTCAAGTCCTTTGTACCAAATTTCATGATATTTCGAAGAGTCTAAACCATTTAAATAAGCATCAAGCTCTAGACCATTCTCGCCATGTTCATTCCTATACTTGATAAACCCGTCGAGCAGAGCGGTGTATGCGTATTCAAAAACAGTATCAAAATAAACCATATCCGTAACACGTGCGTCTAATATTGGTTTTAGTTTGCGGAAACCTGCGATTTCAAACATTCGCTCGAGGATGAAGCAGTTTCGCGTTGGGACAAGAACGTTATTATTAGATGCATTCTTCCACATCAGGCGTATATCAATGCATGGCTGATCGTTATTTATGCACAACCTACAAACAATGATATATGAGGGCGTATCACTAATCTGTTCTCTTCTTGTACCTACATCTGCTGGTATTTTATAACGATCCTCACCCTACTTGTCAACTATCACGAAGACTCTATTCATCTCCTCAACACTTAAATAAACAACATTACGTTTACCAGAGTTTGCTTGTCTATAAGTCGTTTCAAGTACATAGTTACTGCCCAGGTTCTACGTCTAAACACACACAATGACTTCGTCACGGACACGTCGTATACGGCATTGAGAATGCTGCTCAAAGGAAGCTCCATCGTTTTCTATTGTGAGAGTGCACAACCAGTCGGGTCAAGCTCTGAGATGAATATGAGCAACCGGTGCGCTGTTTGGCTCGGGGACAGGTGTGTAGGAGTGAGTCTTACCAAGCATTAATGTTTCGTGTACGGGTTTGTTCCAGCATGAAAGAATCATGCGAGTACTTGTACCCATTATCCCGGGCAATTTTCCGATACATGGGGCAATATCGGTTTTAATGTTTTATCGGAATGCGCACTAGACGTTCATTTCGACAAACTAAACACATTGAAATTCCGGCAACTATTTGAGAGAAACATCTGCCCGTATTTATCCTTTTTTTCAACAGTCGACATTCGTCTCTAAATTCTATTAAAAACTCACGCAGGCCTTTAGCTACAACCTCACTGCGAACCTCGTCATGATATATGTGAATGTAGTGGTAAAAGTACTCTAGCTTGGCCATGATGACAAGATTTACATTCTCAGCCGCAGGGTACGCGTACTCGGTATGATGCGGCATGACATAATACCGCTTGTCATTCCACTCATCAACAAGACTCACTACCCATACCCGATGCTTCTCTTCTACACGCGTTGTTTCTTTCACTTCACGTTATATGTACGCTTTTATTCAGTTTAGCACTACAACGTAGTCCATTACATCGTTTGTGCCATGAAACCCGGCAATGCTCTCGTCAGATTATCCATAGAGTATTTGAACATCTTTTTCCACAAGCTTCGCGCGGTTCAATGTAGCCTAAAATGTCTCAAAGGAGGGGGGCTACGCCGTCTTTCAGAATCCACCACATCTTCCGACTTTACCGAATACTACTTCAGAAACGTCGAACACGCAATATCAAAAGTCGCCATCACTATTTTTCTTCTTCTACGTAAGAATTCTTCAAATATACGTCTGAGATCCAGGGCTTGAGCGGCCAACTGAGCACGCAGAGATAGAGATATGCCCAGGTAGTAGCAGGAGTCATGTGACTCTTTCATTGAGCTTTCAGTGGGGGGAGCTTATAACTCTTTTCCTGTACATACACATACGCACACAAAGGAGAAAATGAAATCCTAATTGAAACATTTACATATTCAAATATATGTAATATATAAACATTACGTTAACAATAGATATATATAACTTTCAGGTACTATGGTACCCAAAGGGTTCAGTATCATAGGTGCCAGGCACATGATAACGTTTCCTATAGGTGTTACGACACACCTTTTTGCCCCTAAGTTCCTTCACATACCCCAGTTTCTGTGCCCGAAAATTGTGAGTTCCTACAGTCAGTTGGGGTGGTTGGTCGCACTCATCTTCTAAGCACACTAGCTCCTTCAACGAGTCAAAGTTAACGACCCATCGGTTCGCCACTTTAAGTGTGATGCCCTTCGCCTTCACGATATATTTCAGCTCTTTCCCCACCCTCACCTGCAACCCATAAGTTTTTGGCCCTGTTGATACAAAGGTGTCAGCGTATGCACCATCACCATACTCATCCTTGATCTCGTCAGTCGACTCTCCGAGGAATTCTCCAATAGGCGGCATGTATTCACCCTCCCTCTCTGTGAATATTACGCTCTCTGTGTCAGTGTACAGCACCCTCCACCAAAGAGAGTGCAGTAGTCCGCAAAGCTTGATTCGTGCGTATGCCGTTGTAAAGCTGGCTACATGTATGTTTTTACCACGTGAGGTATCTGTGGCCAGTTCGGTGATGTTGTACTTTATTATGTACATGTTACCAACATTCACGATCTCCATAACCTCTTTATCGGGGGGCATTGGCATAATGACATACCTCGTTATAGCATTGTGCTAGGTGAACGTTCCCCTTACCTGCATTCTGTGCAAACTTGCCCAAAAGATTATTTAGGCATAACTTTGCACTAAAGCGCTTGCCAGGGTTCTTAAAGATTTGGGCTCGGTCAAGTTGTATCCTTTCACGGTCACGGTAACGCTGAATATAAGCCGATTTTTCACCCTTGCTCTCAACCCCTCGCGGGTAGCCTGATGCTTCTAATTTATCCTTCAAAAAAGGAAAAGGTTGGGTAGTTTCTGAAACCTCCACACCTTATATATCTTCAATATTCTGTAACCATGGCGGACGTCTAGGGATAGCTCAGGACTTGTATATACACCTCTGATCTTCCGCTGGTTGGTTGTGTGATTACAGGATCCATTATTCTCCTCTGCGCACTTCATGCACAGGGGAAACATGAGTGTAAGATCGGCATCCATAAATCGCAAGTGGGGAGCACGTCTACAAAAGAAAGACCGAAATATTACTTTTACAAATTTGTTGAGAACACCTCGATGGTGGGCAGGTCAGGTTCCACCAGTTTTACAGGTGCACCCATAGGGTACAGATTGTTCTTCACCAGGTAGGAATATAAAGAACGGAAGTCGTACTAATGGAGTTTCACGCCCTCCGTGGGTGGAAAGTATAGCTTGAATGAGTTTGTACGCCCTCCGAACAAGCTATCACCACATTTGAGAGAGTCCAGCACCATTGAACGCTTGATCGTGTTTATTTCTTCACGGTACTGTCCATCTGTTTCCATCTGTGCATCATATTCATGCTCCCACAGGATCTTGTGAGTGAACTGGGTACCTATAAGCTGATCGCGGGTGCGGGTCCATGCAAGACTCCGGCAGGAGATCTACCGCGGATATCTCCTACGATTCCACACTCATGACGTAGGCATCCATGCCACCAGTAACTGTTAAAGGAGTACACAGTCTTCTCACCAGCGGCACGGTCTTCGCTTAGGCTATCAACCCAAAACACATGACGTTGACGTTAATGGGTACTTCCCCCGTGTTGCGGTCGTGTTTTATGTATAATCCGGTCTGCTGCTATATGTGTATGAACCAGTGAATAGCCTTGTGCCCATAACTGCTTGGGTTGTTTCTGTGAATGACTGTTAAGGTGTCTTTAGGCATGAAGTTATTCTTGAACACAGTAAAGCATAGTGAGGGCTTGGAAATCACCGAAAAATCGCCGAAGATAATCGCCGCCATTTTCCGTGACGATAATCGCGATATTGACAATATTTGATGATTGAATGAATCCATCCGTATCTGCTACGTGTGTGACATAACATGACTGTGTAAGGCATGCAGTTGTAGCAATTAACTGCAGACAATGCTTGCATGCATGATTTGCTCATGTCATTGCTTCGTAATGGTTGACAGGCCATGCTATATTACTTGACTCGGCATGACATGACATATCAATACTTATCCTTGTCCCTTTTTTTTTCAAAATCTGGATTCTTGCTGTAGATTTGTTTGTGAAACAAATGAACAATAATCATCGCTGATTCTATGAAATTTATTAAAAAACCTAATATACTTGCGGTCCTAATCACATCATTCAATCATACTGTAGAATAGAGAAGCATGCAACAATCAACGATTTTTTCGCTTTGATATTAACAGAAAAACGTTATCACGCAGTTTCACAGCTGAATTTGTAGGAAATTATAAAATTTTACATCAAAAACTTGTTAAAAACTTGTCTATGACGATTATCGTTTTCCGAAAAATGGAGACGATTATCGCCGATTTTTTCCGCAGCGATCGATTATCACGATATCGCCGATTATCGCCAAGCCTTAGTTTATGTACATCCTTTTAAAGGCCTGGAAACATACTCTAAGCACGAGCACATCATTCACGCAATAACGCTCACATTCATCAGCTATCGTATATTGGATCAGTTTCATTAAAACTGTTGTAGTAGCGGTCAAAATCTTCACGCTCACTATCACTGATCTTGGTGTAGTTAAAGTATTGTTTGGGGGGAGGTAGTCCTACGTAATTTAAAGTGTCGCTAGTGAGGAAAGTGTAAGGGAAATACCCTTTTGAAACTTCGGCGGCTACACCCATCACCTTGGGTAGCTTGGCCAGTTTACAAGGTGTGAATAATAAAGTATCTTTAAACTGAACATTACCTCTTATCTGCATTTGTATAAATTTGTTTCGCCTTTTCAAGGGGGCGCCTGTAAATATCTCCGATGAATCGTGTTCAAGCAGTTCCTTATAAAGGAACTGTGTGTCAAATTTTGCTCCGTTATGGCAAGAATATAAACAGTCAATTTTTTTAACTTGCTCGCTAACTTGACAATAAAGGATACAAAGAGTTTCAGAGGAGTGTCGTGTACGATCGTTTTAAAAACATTTTTCCGTTTCCCACATCTGTTACACTCATCACACTCAACCTCCATACACTCATCGCAGATAGATTGGCTTACAAATAGATGTGGGATAACCTCTTTGGTTTCAGGGTTTGTGTAAGTTTCTCTATCGTAGTACACAGTTATACAAGGCATATTTTTCGGTTTAGCATCTTTCATATAACATACATGCTTCACTCCATCCGCCTTATATTTCTCATGGCATGTAGGACGGTGAATTTTATCACACATATGCTTAAATTTCCCCAAATTATCCATCATATGAATCATACCACTTTCACAGATTCTCATTTTCCTGCAAGTGTCAATTGATTTATGGAACTAAAAGCATTTATTATTGAATAGTATATGCCTGCACGCATTACTTTAACGCTTCTCAGCTTCAACTACACGACTTTCACATTTGGAGCTTTTATACTGCTTACATACCATGTGACAGTCCTTACAATGTTTCACTATATCATCCGTAAACTCGAGACATCACTTACACAAATCATGATGCCTTTCATATTTTCGACTTTTATCATAATTAGTGTAAAGGTCCCTCATATTGCGGATGGGGAGATACGTTGTTCCTGACAATTCTAAAATAAGTACAGGTCTTGTACGATCTCTCACACAGCTTTTAAAGACATACACAGTCGTACGACGATCATCCATTCCAAATACAACTATACGAACATTCATTTCCTGCTATAAAGCCGCAACCACGCTCGGCGTTTATATGTTTTCTGTAAATAGCCTGAGAATTGAAGTTAAGAGTATAAGGTGTGGCACTATGACCCGCAACCCGGAATACTCTGTCAATATCTACCGTGAAGTTGTCCATATTGATGGTTGTACTACTTTCAGAGGCCTGCATTATACGGCCCAAGATATATTCTATGTCTACAGCTGCCAAGCGTCTGAACGGTATTACTACCCAAAAATCATCTACATCCCTGTCAACTGACCCAAACCCGAAGGACAACCTCGTCCGGACTTCACGTTCGTCGCGGTTCTGAAGGGCAAACTCTAAAATACGCTCAACTACGCGCCGCAGTCCCTGTTCAACACCGTTCCTATGCAGAGTTCCAGGGTCAACCCTGAATATATACCGATTTCTAGTCAGGGCCGGGGTGGCGATAGCGGTACGCACCAGTTCGAATGTTATACCTTCCTCTACACAGCGAGAAGCTGCTGGTGTGGAGGATGTACCCGGAAGTGAACAGGAATAAGGGGATACAAATTTAATTCAGGAAGGACCTAGCGTGGGGGTTGTGTCGTAAGACGTAGAGGGTTAGGGCTGTATTACTGGGGGTCTAGCAACCGGTGCACTCCTGGCACGTTTTATACATGATGTGGAAGGTTCTTCATCATCGTGCCTCCGCTTTGAACTGCCACGTGGTGGAGGTGTCGCTGGTGAGGGTTCGTCAGCGAGGGTGGAGTCTGTAACCACAACTACACTCTCATCGGGATCGTGTGTAATATCGATCATGGAGTGCTGTATCTCATCGTCATTCACGGTTGTGTGGAAGAAGAAAAAAAAGATTGTAGAATATAAGGAGCAACGCTTAAATTTTCTTATATTTTGTAAATGTTCCACTTATGAGTGTGACGTGTTGGAGATGGAATCTGAAGAAAAATTCAGGTTCACAAGCCCATCCACATGTATTATATCTGTCCTTACAGGATGTGGTAAAACTGTGTTTATGCTTAAAATCATTAAAGATAAGGGGGAGATGTTCTCAAAATTTGTGCATAAAGTAATGTCGTGCTATTCGACGTACCAATCAGTGTTCAACGAGTACCAAGATGATATTTTGTTCCACAAAGGCGTATATGACGTTAATTCGTTAAAGGGAAATCAACATACAGTCATTGCAATTGACGATCTCATGTTCGAAATGGATAAAACGTTTGCCGAGACATTTACAGTGTTCTCCCACCATCTTAACTTAAGCGTATTCTTCATCAATCAGAATCTATTTTTCAAAAGTAGATACATGCGTGATGTGTCGTTAAATACTAAATATCTAGTCTTATTCGCGCAACGTACAGATGTGTCACAAATTTGGGTATTAGCCAATCAAATGTTCCCGAATCAGCAAAAGGAGTTTTTGGAAGTTTATAAAAAAGCCACAAGTCAGCGTTACGGATATTTTCTTTGTGACCTTCACCCACGAAACACGTTTAAGGTGCTTCTAAGAACGAATATATTCCCAAACGAGCCTGAAACGGTGTATATTCCAGAATGAAAAAGAGGCTAAAGAAATAACGTGACTCAATAAAAATCTATCATCGATTGCCATGGGCATTGCAGCAGATGTTTATTAAAAATATCGACTCGGACTTTTTAAAATGCATCTGTGAAATCTGCATTAATGTTATAAAATGTAATGTGCCAAAGAAATCCCCTCGACGGCTCCCCTACGTCGTTACACGAACATAATACGAGGGCTTGCTCGTAAAAGTCAAACTGTGGGCAAGAAAAAGCGAATTATTGTACAAAGAGGGAGATCATTCCTCCCCATCTTATTCTCAGTTTTGGGACCTTTACTGACTACAGGGTGTCCCATAAGTCCGGCATCATAGGAAAAATAATAAAAAAAGGCAAAACAAAAGCTTTTATTTACAAAACGTGCTCAATATGCCCACCGTTGTTTTCAATACACAAATTCAGACGTGATACCCAGTCAGCAAGTACACGGTGAATGATGTCAGGAGTAATAGTGTTACATGCCCCAAGAATGCGCTGCCGCAAATGTTCAACCCTCCTAATTTTCTCTGCGTATACCAGCGCTTTCAAGTGGCCCCATAGATAAAAATCTAGTGGCGTGAGATCCGGGCTTCTAGCTGACCATTCCACAGGCCCTCGATGTCCTATCCAATGACCAGAAAATTGTTGGTACAGGTATTCCCTTACTTGGGTGCTGTAATGTGCAGGAGCGCCGTCTTGCTGGAACATGTTGGGAAATTTCCTTCCTCGTTCAAGACACTGGGAAATGCTTCTTCCTTGAGCATACGTAGGTAGGTGCCTCCAGTGGTTTATCTTCTATGGATCCTGTTTCCTTAAACTTTGCAACAAGTCTGCTAACACAACTCTCTGTTATTGGCTCGCGGTCTGGATGCAGTCTGTTAAATTCAGCAGCGGCCTCTCTTTGACTCCGATTTCCTATGAGTAGAATTATCTGGATTCGTTCTTCCTTGCTCACAGACATTATGGCCTGTAGAAAGAGAAAAATATGAATTATGGTTTGTAGAAATAGAAAAATATGAATTTCTCCTATGATGCCGGACTTATGGGACACCCTGTAGATTATTATAATGAAGAAAGTGGTAGTGATTCCGCACGAGGTGTATGCTTCACTGAAAAGTTCAAAGAGTCCAGACACCTTTCTAGAACCCCGTTAAAACAGGCTTAAAAGAATGGAAAGCGAAATGATAGACCTATTAAACAGTGAAAAGTCATCTGATGAGAAAAGGATCTTGCACCAAGAAACTCTGTAGAAATTTCTTCATGAGTACGAAAATTATAAGAATCCGACAGAGATCCCCGTGGTTATTAGGTACAGCGCGAGCAACGATGAGCATGGCGACAAAGGACCTGATGCCGACGTTAGAGATGATCAACCAAAGAATAACGGAACGCAACACATCGAGCATGTATCAAAAAGCAGTCTCCCACATACATTGAGGAATAAAAGCTTAAGTCTTTATAATCTGTTGAGTGAGGACCCCATCATACAGTGGATCGATACAGGCGAGGTCATTGTTGAAGGAAGAAGGGTACAGGGATCGAATATCGTCGACATTGTCCATGATATGGTGAGAAAGTGGGACAGACCCTCACCATCATGATGGAAACATATTAAAGCAACACTAAGGGGTTCCAAAAAACCTTAGCCCCCCCCCCCATTTGCAGCTTACATGTTTACTTATATCGAAATAGTTTTTAATGATTATAAAAATATATAAAATTCTTTATTTATTGCAGGTATTAAAATTACTCTAGCTGATAAAGTGATAATATAATGGCTTCTCAATTAATTGGTGATTCGGAGAGACAACGTATGATAGATCGCATACGAGCAATAACATTTCGGGAAGCTCGTGATGCTAGAGCCACCTTTATAATACGTTCATGGGTTGCCAAAAAGTTGCGAAGAAGTGAGGACTTCGTCAAAAGAAATTGGAATAAAACTGGATGAATGTGAAATGGATACAACCAAATCTGGGCACCCAAATTTGCCACTATCTCAGGAAACAAAGGACATCATTGAAAGCGGTACGCGTAAGCGGAAAAACAGCTGTGCTAAACTTTCTAGAGAGATCGAAGTGTTGAGAGGAAAGATCGTTAGTGGTGAGATCATTCGACTGTACCGTCATAGGCAAGGTTTAAAGCCTTGGCGTGAACTTCCAAAGCCGAGAAAAACTCAACTTAACATCGATGACAGAATGTGGTTTGCCCATTATCTTGAAGATTGGGATGTGGATGATTTCATGCATTTAGCTGTCTCCGATGAATTTTTTGTTTACGTAACACGTCGGTCGTCGGCCTAACTACCAAAATGATCGAGTGTGGGCCACAACACCAGATGAAATCGATGACAATGAACATTATCGCGAATTATTAAAAAGTCCAGACTGTGTTGGTGTGTTTGTTTTGTTCACTGCAAAGAAGCTCATGTGGGTGCTGAAGCCAAATGGTCAGAGTTGGGATGGACAGTATTTTCGTGATATTATTCTATCCCAGCATGTCATTCCTTTTCTAAGAAACCCAAACAATGTTATGGATGTCGATCAGGTCACACTTCTGCAAGATAAGGCCCCCTGCTTTAAGGCATTAGCCACTCAACAGTTGTTGCGGAACCATGAGATCGATTTCTTTGGAAATGAAGAATGGCCAGGAAATTCTCCTGACCTGAACGTCTGTGAACACATTGGATCAGTTATAAAGGACAGGGTTGAATGTCTCTTGTTTCAAGAACCTTCAGCAAATCGATTTTCGAAGGATACAATGACGCAACACATTGAAACTGTTTTAGCAAATTTGCGTAAGGATCAAGATCTATTCACGTCACTTTTGGCAAGCTACCCAAAGCGAATTCAGGCTGTCTTGGAAGCCAATGGCGGGAACACCAAGTTTTAATTGTTTCTCATTAAATGCAGGATTAAATTCTCTTTTGTAAGGTATGTTTAGTTTTACTGTACCTCTAATGGTTTAGGCCATGGGCGGGGGGGCTAAGGTTTATTGGAGCCCCGTACAATAAATAAACGTCCCCAAAACATTGATAGGAAATCTGAAAAGGTTAAAAGACTTGTGGTAAGTCTCGCATGTGCAACAACTGAGTACGCCATCACCCCCAACATTAGTACCTCTGAAGAAGAGAAAGAAGAGACCAAACAACAACGGCCAACCCTATCCACGTGTCTCTAAAATATGCAAATGGCTTACATATTATGAAAACGCTCTTATGACATTTATAGCCCAGCCTCCTACGCCGGTGTTGGTAGACTGTACAGAGGTGTTTACAATTATGGAGTAGGGAAAAAAGATGTTGAGAGGTTTTTGCGGGAACAGGATGCTTATACACTTCATAAGCCGGTGAGAAAAAAGTTTAAAACAGCCAGGACAACAGCGGCTTCGATTGACTCTATTTGACAAGCGAATTTAACAGACATGCAAAGATATTCAGTATATAATGATGGCTATCGCTACATCCTATTCATAATAGATGTATTCTTTAGATATCTGTGGCTAATTTCCCTGAAAAGTAAATCGCCTGAAACAGTTGCTAAAGCTACCAAAACGCTTATGGTGAAAGAAAACAGGATTCCATGCTATTTTTGTAAGGATATGGGGAAAGAATTTATAGGCCGAGCTTTTCGGAACATGCTGACAGAGTTTAATGTTAGCTAGTACACTAACAATTCTACTGTGTATATATAAGGCTTCTTTAGCTGAAAGAGTTTAACGTACCATAAAGGGACGCATATCGATATTTTACACATAAAAACACCTACAAATATATAAACATTCTGGAGTCACTGGCCTCATCATACAACCGTTCACACCATTACGCGATTGGGACAACACCTAACGAGGTTTTAAAAAGAGTTACGCTCACAAGTGTGAGGTGAGAAGAGATATTCGTATAGCATCGCCACACTCTACACGTTTCAAAATCAATGATTATGCAAAGCTATCGCGTTCGGGAAATAAATTCGCGAAGGGCTTTGAGCAAGGTTGGACACGCGAGATTGTTAAAGTTAGGGCTATGAGACCTAAATGTGAGATAATGATGTATTACGTTGAAGATTTGAATGGGGAGGAAATCGCAGGGGGCTTTTACCGCGAGGAGTTGCAGAAAATGACATTTTATTTACGAAAAAATATGTTTAAAATTGAAAAAATTTTAGGCAGCAAAGGTTCATGAAAGAGAAAACTGTACCTGGTGAAATGGCTAGGATACCCAGAAAGCTTCAACACCTATATAAAAGCTGCTGCAATAATGAAGCTTAAATAGTATGCAACATGGCGCCTAACCACTTCTATGTCACACTCCCGTTCTCTTCTCTGTCTGTACATCCTAACAATACCCTAGTCAACTTTGTAACAGAACTCCATGGGCCCTTTGAATTGGAACGTGATTCGTATGAGGTGGGGTTATACGAAATTCAGCTGTCCACCAGCTTCTTAAGACTGATTATAAAGAAACCGTTTTTACGGTTCTTAGAGATCGTGATGAGTGTGAAAAGGCAGGTGTAATTAGGGATGAAACCATGCGTGCCGCCAGGAGTGGGGAGGCACTGTATTACAGTACAGTAGTAACACTAGGCCCGGGTCGTTATGGTGCCGCCAAGGATGTTGTGAGAGACTTAAACGAAAGTTTAAAAAGCTCAAATCTTACTGCTGATTTAGTATACACATGCTCTAACCCTAAAATCAGAGGAAAATAGAAATATTAAAGACAGAGGACTGTTCAAAATTATAACCTATGGCCGATATGGAGTAGCGCTCCAAAGAGATGTTTTTCACGAGGCACAACATGACTTATCCAGCTTACTGTATCAATTGAAATTGGGGAAATTGGGTGATGGCTATCCATCCCCAGACATGTGCTATATTTATAGCAATATCGTGGAGCATCAATTTGTTGGGGACACCCAGGCGCGTCTGCTGCGAATTGCACACATTCCCAACCATAGATGGAAGAGCTTGAGCATTACATATGACAAGCCCCATTATGTGAATGTTGCGTTAAATCTATTAACCAATATCTCTACATATATAAAAACGATTGAGGGAAAAATTTTCCCATTCGGTGATGGGAGCTTAACAGTGACGCTCCACTTTCGTCGCATTCAGTTATAATGACCCGAAGGCCTTTCACAGTCTATCGAGGGGTGAGATAGCGTGGGAGTGGGTTTGGATCCACTTTTTCAACCATACTACTCACGGTTGTCCCATTGTTGAAAAGGGGGGGCCAGATACCGCGGGAGGAAAACGTTATGATCAGGTTTTAACACGGTAGAAGACATCATGGGTGGAGCTAAACTTAAAGAAGCTCTAAAAAAACATTTGAAACGTACACGGGACGAAATCATCAAAGAAGCAAAGAGAAAAATGCGTGGTGGTGGGAAGAAGAAGAGGGCTGTCCGGAAGAAGGGGTTACCAACACGTGGCATTAAACGTAAAAGAACAGCGAAGAAAAAGTGCTGATTACTACTTGTCGAGAGAGGTGGCACTATTTCTGACTCGTCATAGCACGCTTCATCCATCCGTGTAGCTCACAATGTTGTAAATCGGAACTATCCCTCTTTGATATGCCCCCAACACAAGTTTCTATTGAGCACAGTGACTTTATTACAGTTGACCCTTTAAACACAATTAGTTCCCCGAGTGCCCCTATAGAATTCGTGATCCCCAGCTGAAACCCGTACTTTTTTGATCCAAGTTGCATGCACATGTACGCTAAACTACGTATAGCCCATTCTGATGGAACGGACAGCGATGATAATTATTCTGCATACCCTGAAACCAACTTTTTACACTCCATATTCAGTCAGTGTGAGATGTATTTAAACCAGGTCAACATCTCGGCAGGAACGGGTTATCTCTTATGAGCCTATCTGGAAAATGTGCTCAACTTTTCAAAAGAAGTGAAGGATACTTTTTAACTGCCGAGTTATCAGACTAATGACGAAAGTAGTATGAAGGATAAATTTAAAAATTCCAAAAAGAAGATATATGAATGCTATGGACGTCTGCATACAGACTTCATATTCTAGGAGAAACTGCTGATGAATGGGGTGGATATGAAATTAAAGCTCACCCGCACGAATCCTGAGATCTGCATAAATCTGGGACCTGATCAAGAAGAGGGCGCAAAACCCGTTGTGATTCACATTATGGAAACATATCTGCGCGTACGGCGAGTGAAATTAAGCTCTGCTTAACCCCTAGAAATTGAAAAAATTTAATACACGCAACAGTAAAATACCCAATTAACAGAGTACAGATCAAACTATACACGGTGCTCGCAGGGTTGGCCTCGAAGCAGCTAGAAAACGTGGCTCTGGGAGTTCTACCTAAAAGGTTATTAATTGGAATGCAGGATCACGCTTCGACGAATGGAAAATATAAAAAGAACGCCTTTAAATTCCAGAATTTCGGTCTTAGAAATATAACTCGATACGTCAATGGCGTTGCGTCGGGTGGGACTATGGATACAGACTACTCATTAGACGCGGTGTTCCCACTTTGCGCGAGAGCTTATAGTAATCTGGCCCATATTGCAGGTGCTTGTGATGAGTTCGGCAGTGGGGTAACGCAGAAAGAATTCATCGATTAATTTAACTTTTACCCGTTTGATATCACACCCGACTTCTCTGCTAATGTAAATGCACAATTAAGTCCACAACAGAGTAGAAACATTTCAATCAGATTGGAATTCGCCAAACCGATAGACGCGCCTATTAGTTTACTAGTATACTTCGAGTCACAAGCTCTAATGGAAATTGACCGTTTCAGCTGCGTAGTCACTGACTTTTGAAATGGATGCGAATACACTTCATAGAGTAATGAATAGTGACCGAATCACACGCTCCAAATTTATCGGTGTGTTTGCGAAGAATGAAACATTGAAATTACCAACTACGAGAAAATGCTGGGAAATTATTGTCAACACAGATGCTGTTGGTGGCGAAGGGATTCATTGGTTTGAATATACTTTAAAAATAGGGAAAGAATGTACTATTTTAACTCACTGGGGACTCATCCCTGGAGTGACCCTATTATTGTAAAATTTCTCGAACAGTTGCATATTCCTGAAATTGAATGGAATCCCCACCGATTACAAGGATATTTTAGTAATACTTGCGGCATGCACTGCCTTTCATTTCTCTTGCACATGTCACATGGAAAGGGATTTATAATTTTTTTAAATTATTAGATTTGTGCGACACTGAGCTGAATGATGAAATGGTGTGCATGCACATAAGAAAAAGGTTCCCATTTGTGCGCACTCGATGTATTGCGTAAAGTTTTACGCTTATATATATATATATATATATATATATATATATATATATAATTGTAACTATATTGTGTAAAATATAAGATGTCCTCAATAATGTTAGTCTTGTGATCTGTAGCTTATTTAATGGATGCTAATTCTGTAACTAATTTAAGTTGAATTGTACTAATTTATAAAACATGATTCCTATCATTTAATAAATTGATGAAAATACAATGTCTTGTTCTTAGCCAAAAGAAAAAAAAGCTTACATTAGTTCCCCAACGACATGGCAATTGCTAGACCGGATGTGAGACAATACTTCGACCAATACTTCGTATTCAGGTCACTAAGTTGACGGCGCTGTAAAACCTCCAAATCGCCGTGACTATTTGCTTTTCTTCAAAGCTCTCACGAAAAGTAGCTATAACACGATCGAGTTCTGCATCGGGCCTATAAGGAGAAAGGACACGGTCGTAAACAGAAAATTATTTTGACGGCTCATACATTTTTCTAATAATGATCATATTGGATGATTAAGCACCGTCACAGGTTATCGAGCACCGGGCAGATATTAAACGATTCATCCACATTGAATCTTTTTAATTAAAATACATTTGTTCCATATATATTAGGGTGTCCCAAACTCATAGGGGGCCAAATTATTTTTCGGGATACAAATCCACTCGTGTTGCGCTCTTTTGATGTTTCCCATTAGAAGTCTTCCTGTAAAATTTCAAAGAGATCGAAGGAAATTTAAAGGTCCCGAACTTTGAACACTTTATTTCTCCTCTTAACTGAAAGGCAAATTAACTGAAATATTTCTCTCAAAAGTTCCATCACAAAGATCATTATACAAAATAAACATGTATTTTAATCTTAACACACAAACAACAATTTCAAAGCATCACATTTATGCATTTTAACTAAACACGTGTTTAATGAGATCCGTTTTTGTTCCCTTCCGGCTCACATTCCATCGGTGTGAGTGGACAGTTCGAAGGAGGAACTGGAGGTCTTCATCACGGCACAGAGGTTTGCTTGTGTATTTCTCAATGAGGGTGATGCCTCGCTCTGCTGCATCATTGACCACCATCAGTTCTGCAGCTCGGCTCTTCGCCAGACTGTAGTTTTCGTCAGTAGGCCATGTTTCAAGGTCTTTGGTGAGGAACGTGGGCTCAACTTGGAGAAACTGGAAGAGTGTGGTGGATCGATTCGTCACCCACGGACTTAAACAGCCATCCACTTGCAGTCCCTTGCCTTGGACCCGTTTGAGTCCTTTCCCAGGGCGCTTTTTCAGGTTAGCCGTCATGTTACGCTTTTCATTGTCGTCAACTCTGTCATCAAACAGTGCAAGACAGATTAAGTCCTCCGAGATATACCACAGATGACGGAGCACAGCCCGGTAAGCTGTGTTTCCAACGTCCTTGTCAGGGTAACCTACAAGAAGATTGCACAGCCTAACGTCATTTTTGGGAGATTTGATGGAGATGGGAGCCTCGTGCCAGTGACGCACGTATACAAGGCTCACGAAGAGAGCCATACGGCGAACCCCTTGCAGTTCTTGGAGACGAAGTTCGGAGAACTGGGACTGCAGTAATGCTATTTTCAGGCAGTAAATAGCTTTGGCCATCCATCTGGCCTGATGGTAAGCCCCTGGAGGCCAAAGCTTGTAACGTCCTACGTCGTCTCCGAGGTACAAGAGGCTCAGTCGAAGTTCTTCATAATCCTCTCGAGGATGATTACCACTTCTTAGGGCATCGCGGAGATAGTCTATTACCTCAAGTCGCATTTGTGAAAGGCAAGCATTGTCATTTATGAAGGCTTTAGCCACCTCGTCCTTGTCAAATGCATCCAACTGACAGTGGTTCATTGATGGCCAGGCCTCCTTGAATCTCCTGAAAAGTGGGATTTGAGGACTTGGTGGTGTTCCTAGGCACACGACGAAGACATCCTTGAGAATCACTTCGTGAACGTGATGACGGCAAGCAAACCATAAAAGAGATCTTCCCAATGCCGCTTCCAAACGCGCACACGCACCTTGCACTATCCCTGTGTTTGATACCGTCGTGTCAAACACCATGCCTATGATCTTGTCCTCAATTCCGACTAGGGTGAGCGCTTGATGGACTGCGCTTGCCATTTGCTGTCCTGTGCCGTCTATTATTTTCGGTGCTCCTAATAGCTCTTCCACACCATCCCCAGTCACCACAACAGCAATCCGATCGACTGACTTACCCTCCTGTTCGATGTCAGTGAGTATCTTTGTGTCCCAGTGGATCTGCAGTCGAGGTGGAAGCTGCTCGAGGTGGCCAATAACATTGGTCCCTATCATTGTACGGGCCTTTTGTCGGAAGCGGTGAACCGTGCTCTTTGATGGAACACTGTCAGGACCGAGAGCTAGGGATTTTGCAGTCGCAGCAAACGCTGATGTTGCCTGTCGAACAGAAAGGCCCTCGCGATCCCAAGTTGATGCCAGGTCAAGATCACTCAGACTTTCTTTTAGTCTGTCATGTTTGGGAGCTTTCGAAGGTTTAAGTCCACAAGTGACGGCTTCGTTTCCACTGTCAGCTGACGATGTGCTGGAACTGCTGTCGGTAGCCTCTTCTGTGACTCCTACAGCTAGAGCCTCCTCCGTTTGACGCCGGTGTGCCCGCTCAAGAGCTCTTTCCCTTTCCTGTCTTTTCATTGTGGCTGCATTATATTTTCTATCTTCACTTCCCATGTAACTCGTATGTCGATCTGCCCTTTGGGAAATGAGGAATTCCTTGTCTTCAAGAGGGATATCTCCCCGATCCAGAACGTCTGAGCGGGCGACATCAAAAATATCCTCCATATCAGCCAAGAATACATCCCGCTGCATATTGTAAGTCATTCCAGTCTTGTTCTTTTTATGCAAATTTCGATACCTCTGAACCAAAGCTTTCAGTTTAGTCGAGACATGAACGGAGGTTGTTGCCAGATTCGAGTTGGCTCTAGCCCAGATTTCTAATACAGCCGATATTACAGCCTTGACACTGTTGGAATCTGTCTTCTTTTGGTTGCGGTGATGGTAGAAGAAAAGGAGCAACACGTCCATATTACTTGGTGATCGAGATTTAGGCAGCTCTGCTATCGGAGACCTCTCAAGAAGCCACAACTTGATGTTTGATCTTGTCAACGCCATAATGATCAATTCTGAAAACCAAAAAAATATCATCAAACGTCGGGACCTCTAAATGTCATCTGATCGAGTTGAAAATCACACAGCCAATGCTTTAGCCCAAACCACATCCGGGCATGACACGAGTGGTCAGATCGTCTTAAGAAAAAATTGGGACACCCTAATATATATATATATATATATAATCCATTTGTTCCATATATATGTGTATATATATATATTCCATGTGTTCCATATATATATATATATATATATATATATATATATAATCCATTTGTTCCATATATATATATATATATATACATGCTATATACATGCTATTTTAATGAAACATTTCACAAACTAATTTTAAATAAATGTTAACATGTAATTATTTGATAAACAAAATTCACTCTCTAAATACTTAATAGAACACATTAATTACAGAAAGCCTAGCACAGTATGCTGTAATAAACATGCATTTATATGTCAGGACACCGCGATGTGTATATATGGGATGAGAGAGTTACAAGGAGTTACAATAAGATAAAATGCAGATTAAGGCGCCCGGATCAAATAATAAACAACAAGCAGCTGGCCTAACCGGGTTGTTAACATATACTTCCATAAAAGAAAAAATATATATGTAGGACAGAGAGTTATAAAGAGTTACAATAAGAGAAAATGCAAGATAGGGTACTCGGATCAAATAATAAGCACAGAGCAACTAGCCTAACTGGGCTCAAAGGAAGATTAGCTGGGTATACTACGCATCGTCTGTCAACACCGGGTCTCGAACCCCTGGGCAGACATCCTTTCAATTCGTTTATTATGGCTTTTTATAAATTAACTAATATTTGCAAGGGTTAAGCAATGAATGATACAATTTATATAGCCCGAGAATGAATCACAAACTAAATTATTACGTAATTACTCACATCTCGAGAGTAGAGTCTTCTGCTGGTTCAAACGGAGGATCATCGCAGATATCATTAACGTTTTGTGTGGAGAGATCATTCCGGTCGGCTACAGCGAAAAGATGGAGCGTAGCCCTTGCAGAGAGGTCGTTGACTTCAAACACCTGTGGGGAGCAATAAAGCTGATGTGTCTGACTGGAAGTGTCCATGATGAAAGAATGCGTAGGTACTCGTTCATAAAATCACTGTTGTGGATCCAGCTTAAAATGTTCCCTCTTATATACGTGACCCCGATTGGCCTCACTCCCAATATTCGATTCGAGAGTTTCCTATGTGAGATCGAGACTTTCTGCCAACCAGAGATCCTGGATTCGTTCTCATGCCCCTCCTATTGGGTTGTAATTGGACGAGCCGCGAATTCTGGGGGCGTGTGTTTACCATATATAACTTATTCATTCCATAGGTTATTTTGTCTTAAAAATTATATTAAAGTTTTTATGTTATAGTTTAAGGATATAATTGTGTCTTAAAAATAAATTTGTATTGAAGCAAAATACTTGCTTAAAAGAGGAAAAATGAATAAGCTACCCCGAAATAATCTATTTTTATTATGAAGTTATATTAATATTTTTTTGTAATAAGGTTTAAAGATATATTTGTGTCTTAAAGATAAATTTATATTGAAATAAAATAATTGGATAAAAGAGGAAAAAATAATAAGTTACCCCGAAATAAGATTTATTTGGGCGAAAGACGAGAAATGAAATAGTTATCCAGAAATACAATCTATTTTTAATATAGTTATATTAATATCTTTTTATAATAAGGTTTAAAGATATATTGGTGTCTTAAAGACAAATTTGTATTGAAACAAAATAGTTGCGTAAAAGAGGAAAAAATGAATAAGTTATCCGAAATAGAATCTAGTTTTATTATAAAGTTATATTAATATTTTTTGTAATAAGGTTTAAAGATATATTGGTGTCTTAAAGATAAATTTCTATTGAAACAAAATAAATGGGCGAAAGACAAGAAATGAAATAGTTATCCCGAAATACAATCTATTTTTAATATAAAGTTATATTAATATTTTCTGTAATAGGGTTTAAAGATATATTGGTGACTTAAAGACAAATTTGTATTCAGATCTACAGATCTACAGAAGCTTAGGCTAACAAAGACCCTAAGATCTACTCTAAGGTTAGCCCGAGAGAAAGGAAAGAGTAGGGGGTTGAAAGAAGAGAATAAGGGGTTAAGTAAGTAGCAACACCTATCACTCGCGGGTTAACATTCATTCAGAAAAAGAGAAAAAAGACACCATCATCATCCGCCGGCCACTGCCGACAAGTCAGAAAAATAGTCAGAGAGAATAGGAAAGATTGCAGAACGGTCCCCTACTCCATAGGGAGGTAGAATCCACTCTACCGGAAAGGGGTGAAAGATGAAAAGAAGTAAAATAAGAACGCTTACAAACCATGCAATACATTCTCAACTGAAGAACAACACATTCTTCCAGCTGTTGCAGACCGATCCTCCACTCCATAGGGAGGTAGAGGATGCAGCCTACTAGGCTGGAAAGGCGTGAAAGACGAAAAGAAGAAAAATAAGAACGCACTACAAACCATGCAACACATTCTTAACTCAAACACTATCATACCATGCAAACTACAGACATGCAATAAAGAGAGTTACAGACATGTAATAAAGAGAGTTACAGACATGCAAATAAGGAGAGAAGAAGAAAAAAGTATAAAGAATAACAAAGTGGGTTAATTTACTCAACAAGCTACAACTAAGTTCGTGTTAGTTTTTTTTTTTTTTGCTGGCATATCACACGCTGGCATGTCACAAGCTGGCATTAGACGTCAACAGACTCATCCCCGATTATCACCCCTAGAGCTCCTGTTGCCAATTGTTTTTTTATTTTAAACAACGTTAATATATTTAAAATGCCTATCTAAACGGTTTTTAAACACATTAACGCTGGTAGAGTTCACGACCGGCGCCGGAAGATTATTCCATTTATCAATTGCTTTAAACGTAAATAAATTTTTAGCGATATTAGTAATGAAACGTCTGCCACGCAACTTAAATCCGTTATTACGAGTATGCTATTATCGAAAGTGAACAGTTTGTCAAAATTTACGTTATCGATGTTATTAACGATTTTGAAAACTTCAATAAGCTCCCCCCTTAATCTCCTAGTTTCGAGTGAATGCAAGTCTAACTCTTTAATCCTATCTTCATAAGGCTTGTTGCGCAATGACGGAATTAGTTTTGTGGCACGACGCTGAACCCTTTCTAACCTATTAATATCCTCACGCAAACACGGGCACCAAAAGTGAACGGCATATTCTAAATGAGGCCTGACTAGGGACTTGTAAAGGGGCAATATAATATCTTTCGATTTAAATTAGAAATTACGCGCTATGAAGCGTAACATCCTATTAGCCTTTGCACAAGACTCCAGGCACTGGTTCCTAACTTTTAAATCCTTAGATACGCGTACGGCTAAATCTACTTCCTCGTCAACGCTCGCTAACTCTCTATCATCCATCGTGTGCATGTAATTATTGTTACGAGAACCTATACGCACAACTTTACATTTGTCTACGTTAAATTGCATCTGCAACTTATTCGTCCACTCCATAATCCTATTTACATCGTCTTGGAGCCTATTTCTATCGTCCTCGTTAACAACCTTACAGCCTATTTTAGTATCGTCCGCGAATTTTGACACGTTACTAGTCAATCCTACATCTATGTCGTTAATGTAAATTACGAATAGCAATGGGCCGAACACTGAACCCTGTGGAACACCGCTACCTACACCCAACCACCCCGATTCACTATCATTAACAACGACCCTCTGTCTCCTAGCACGAAGCCATTCCTCTAACCAGTTAGCTACCTGACCATGTATACCAGGAGTCACCAACCAAGGCGGTAGAGCCCACTAATGGGCTCACATTAAAGGTAATTAAACATTTATTTCATTATTTATTTTATCGATTATGTTGATTTATTGTTTTTGATCTAAGGTGGGCGATAAGCTTTTTTGATTTTCAAAAAATCGTAAAAGTGGGCGGTGAACAAAAAAAAGATTGGTGACCCCTGGCGTATACCGTGCGCTTTATCCTTTGCAATTAATCTTCTATGCGGAACTCTATCGAACGCCTTTTTAAAATCTAAATAAATAACGTCAGCCGCTCTATGCCTATCGTATTCTCGTACTATTTCTTTATTTAATTCTAACAAATTAGTTAAACAAGATCTATGGCGTTGAAACCCATGCTGACTACTATTAATCAAATCTCGACTTTCTAAGTGATCGATGATACGATCCCTAACTACAGATTCCAAAAGTTTACAGACAATTGACGTTAAGCTAATGGGCCTATAATTGCTAGCTACTGTGCGGTCGTCTTTTTTAAAAATGGGCGTGACGTTAGCTAATTTGAATTGTTCAGAAATAATCCCCGTTTCGAGTGACTGATTAAAAATCTTCATTAAGGGGCTACAATAACGTCTTTCAAATCTTTCAAATGTCTGGGGTAAAAAGCGTCAGGGCCTGGAGCCTTGCTAACTTTTAGCCTATCGATATAATGCGCAACTTCACTCTCGTAAACAGTTATTTCATCCAAAATAGTCTCGCTACTAAATGGAACGATATCGTCCACGTCGGGGACATTATTTACGTCTTCTACGGTAAAAACTGTCGCAAAAAAGTTATTGAAAATACTCGCCATCGCCTGAGCGTCAGAAGCCAAAGCGCTGTTAACATCCACTAGAGGGCCTGTTATCTTTTATCGGCTTACGATTATTGACGTATTCAAAACACTTTTTTGGATTATGTTTACTATCCGCAGCTATAAGTATCTCTAAATTACGCTTAGCATTCCTAACTGATCTTTTAACCTGACGTCTAAACTCGATATATCTATTAAAGTTGGCTGCCGTACCATTGCGCTTATTAAGTCTATACGCTCTGTTACGCTCGTTTGTGAACTCGCCTATTTCTCTAGTCCACCACTTGGGCCTACCATGATTTCTAGCGCGTTTGGGCCTACGAGGAATAAACTCCCTTTCGATATTAATGTTTTTTGTTGTAGTTTAAGAATAAAATTGTATATTATGATGAAAATTTGTGTTTGTATTAAACTTAGTTTATCTTATTCGATTTTTTGTTTAAAAGATCGCCCACCAAACGACAAATTGGCCTCGTGGTTTTCCACCATGCGAAGCTTAATAGAAAAACTATTAGTGTTGCCCTTTTTTGAGACCTTGTCGGTCTACCCCCCTGGCCCCATAAACGTATTTGTTTATGTTTAAGAGCTTTGTCTATTAATTGGGTCGTATTTACTGATCTTATCGGTCTATCAGGAGGTAGTAAGCAAAAGCTATGAGTAAGGCGGGTTCGGTTAGGTGATAGTAAGTTATACTTAGACAATTGGTGGTTGTGGTGCTGTGGTGGTTTTCTGTGTGGTGGTTACGCTCGTATATATTTTGCTATTGGGATTTTACATGCATCTGTTTATATACGTTTTGTGTGTGTGTGTGTGATAATAGGGGATCTACCTATGGGCGTGTATGTGCGTTTGTGTGCGCTTTTAATTCGTGCGAAGGTTATTAATATATACAGGCCATTTATGCCTTCTATGTCTTCTATGCCAACTGGCTGATTAAGCCAACTGGCGGATTTCGAGTTCTAAGCCAAGTGATGCTACCTGAGCTCTCATTAAGCGTCTGCATCTCGCAGGTGCTGGATGGTCTCTTCCTCTCTCTCCTCTCTCTCTCTCTTAGGTTAGGTATACCCCTTTGCGGGGTGATGCCGTCCCACTTTCTCCCCCAAAGAGGTTAGGTGGACTCCCCCAGCTAGCTGGGGGAGCCACCCTTTTGGGTGCGCCTTGCAACAAGGGGGTGGGGTGGGTGGCACTGGCACTCATTTGATGAACATTGCAAATGCATATGCACTCGTCCATTTTGCGGCCATACTACTCCTGTGTGTCTTGGTTTCCGATAAAGGTAGGTAGTGAATTTGTTATTTTTATGTCTAAAAAGGTAGGGTATTGCTGTTTTGTGTTCTTTAGTGAAACTATTGTTTTGGTGTTGAAGTTGAGGTAGTTAAAGAATAAGGGGGCATAACCAGTATTTTGAAAGAGAAAGAAGGTGTCATCAACGTTTCTTTTATATAACTATGGTTTCTAATTCGCGGGGCAGTGTCGCAGTCGAATTTTCTCGTGAAGCCAGACGAAAATGTTAGTAAGTGTGGCGCTCAAAGTCTATCCCATAGCTAGTGAGTCTCTCTGTTGGTAGAGATATTTATTGAAGAAAAAGTATGTATCTGAAGCAGCAAGGGTTTATAGTTTCGTAAATTCTTGTTTCGTTAGGTTCAATACCATACTTTTATTTTCGGAAATGAATTGTTGATGCAGATGTTAATAGCTTCACTTATTGGTACGTTAGTACTATAGAAGGATACTATGTCGAACCTATTCATGTGAAGTTTGTTTGCGTTGTGTATAGTTAATATTTCCTTCGGGAATTTGAAGGAATTAGAGGCCAAATATTCATTCTGGGTGAAAGTTGTTAGGTTAGGGATTAAAAATTTGGTTAGTTTGTAACTAGGGCAAAATCAACCACTTTCTCAGAAAAATACACAATCAAAATAAAATCAATAAGCTATGCTCTTCTGAATCGTCTTCAGGTATCTTCTACGATCTCTCCAAAATACACAAAAAACGTGCCTTTCAGACCCATTCTTTCTACCAATACCACTCATAATTACTCACTCACAACTAGATTTTTATTTATAACTTTCCACTAAATTCTAGTAAGTGAAGTTAATAAATTACCGTGATATATATATATATATATATATATATATATATATATATATATATATATATACACACACCAGGTGTACCTCCCAAAATATCCCTATTTTTAAATAAATGTTCTAAGCTTAAAAAAATGGAATCTAGACACAAAGACAAACGCAACAGGTACGTAAATAATAAGAGTTTATTGACGTTAATTAAATAACATGGTCAGTGCAATCGCCATTTTTTTTCCAATACAATATTGAACCTTACACAAATGTTTGACATTTTTTGGAGAAAGCTCCACTGGGATGGTGTTGATTATCTCACAGACTTTGGTCTTTAGGTCTTCAAGTGTCTTAGTCTTGGCAGAAGAGATTCTGCTTTTATGTAACCCAACAAAAAAAGTCAGAGGGTGTGAGGTCAGATGAGTTGGGGGCCATTCCAGTGACTCATATAGGCAGATTAGACGCAGGGAAAAATGCTTCCTCAAAAAATTGCGAGTTTCACATGCAGTTTGTGGAGGTGCTTCATACTGCTGAAACCACTGAGATGCAGTTATTTCTTTTACAGAACAAAACAATTAGTTGTTGTAAGTTGAACTCTTGTAGCATTTGACGATATGAATTTTGCGTTACCGTTGGTGCTTTTCCATTTCATTCACAAAGAAGTAGGGACCTACTACACCATACCACCCAACAGCGACCCAGACGTTGAGTTTAGGAACACTACATGGAATCTCTATTGAAGCGCCAGCATGACTTCCCCATTAACGAACGTTCATCTCCGTAGACAGATGTACAGTTGCCCGCATATGTAATGTTCCTCGCCTCACAGACGACTCCGTACATGTGGCAACGCCGCAGTGATAGCCAAGGTACCCCAACTGGGGGAAGATGAAGTGGAGGGGGGACAACCGAATCCAACGACATATAACACAGACATATATATATATATATATATATATATCTAAAGGACAATGTATTCATTGACATACAGGTAATTATATTGTAATGTCTGTGTTCATAAAGATAAACAATTAATATGATCGTATACAGCGTTGAACTCCATGAAGTTTACTAGTCTTTTACAGTAATAAGGTTCCATTATGATTACTGCAAGTCTATATGAACAGCTACCATAATACAACTTTTATATACTAGTGAATTTGAACCAAAAATAGACATTACACAACCAATTACAATTACATTACAATAGTTTATAATATTTAGAGATTAGGTATTCGAGAAAATGTAAATTTATGGACAACTTAACTTATTATGCTTTACCATTTTTGTGAATGTAAAATATTTTTATATAATTACACTTTGAAATGAATATAAATTATCATAGTGTTTTTTGGTGTTCATTTTTCTGTAAATATAGATTTTGTTTTTGTAATGAAAATTTCAAAATTTCAAATAATCAGTAAGAGAATCGGCTAAATTCAGCCGATGCCAATGCCCAAAAAATGGCTGATTCTGCCAATGCCTATGAATCAGTACACCACTAGTTTTTATTGATTTTGCTAATTTTGAGAGCCATGTTCTTTACTGGTAAATATACTATTCAATTTGATGTAATGACATGTTTTATAGATTTAATGACTCACACATGTTGTTTATACCCTCATGTACAGTAATCGCAAGATTCTTTAAAAATATCATCTTATTTGTTAAACTTTAATACAAGAAATGTTTCAGCTTCTAATTTTCTTTAGAGATAAGATAGTATAATGGCTCCAAATAAAGGAATTTCATACAAGAATTGGTTGAAAATTATTGAGCTCCATAAAGAAGGCAACACTCGAATGCAAATACTGTAGCTGCTAAAGCTGGAGTAATATTGTCTACTCTTTCCAAAACACTTTCTCACCACTCACAAACTGGGGATGTGAACAACAAAACAGGTTGAGGATGGAAGCGAAAAACATCGAAAAAGGATGGTGAGCATATGATAATGATGAGCAAGCAGAAAGAAGACTGGTGGGTGGGGAAGGAGAATGAGGGAGTGTGGAAGTTGGTTGTGTAATGTCTATTTATGGCTACGATTGGTTAGGTTAAGTCGTGATATTTTCATTAAAACTAACGAAAATATCACGACTTCACCTAACTAATTGTCAAGGACGTAGAATTAACCTAACCGGGCATTCAATTACTCTAATCGGGCATTCAGTTGACCTAACCGGGCATTCAATTAACCTAACCGAGCATTCAATTAACCTAACCGTGTGTATGTATATATATATATATATATATATATATATATATATTATATATATATATACAGAGTAAACTTTCGTCGAACGCGGGGGTTAGGTTCCTCGAGAAAGGCGCGTTAGGTAAATACGCGTTGGACAAACTTAATACCTTATGGGATAAATGGGGATACGTGAACGCGGCCGCGTAAAGTCTCCCATTAATACTTAGGTATGTAGATTTTTATTCACACATAAAGGAATGTCCCTACCTGTATTGTATATGAAATAAGAACATAATAAAATCATAAACATAATGATATTTACATATGATAAATATAAATATATTAAATGAAAATAGCACAAATCTTTTCTTCACTTTTTCGAACGGTACGTATGGTAGACTCATTCACGTGATAGTCGCGGCCAAATGATGTTATGTTCATACCACCACGCAACTTATCTAAAATCTTATTTATTCGGCTAATGTCATAACCTTACGACTTTTTATCTCTTCACTATCACTTGCAGATGCTTTACGTTTTGGTGCCATACTGCTGTCTAAGGGTAATAGCAAAACAACGGCAAAATACGACAAAAAAAATCCAACACAACTTCACTGAACATAACGCGGTAGCGGGATTAAGACAAAGGGTGATGGGAGGGATGACGCGAGAGGGAGGGAGATACAGGAGTGTTGGAGAGTGTAGGAGAAAACATTAGAGCGCGCATTGACACGCGTACAGCACTACTCTATTAGAGCGTGAGTAATATGGCCGCAAAATGGGAGAGTGCAATTGCATGAAAGAGGTAGGGATAATGGGGAAGGGGTTATGCAACAAGGGGATTGGGGTAACCCCAAGTTGCACGAAGGGGAGCTTTGGGGGGAGGGGGAGGATGACCTCCCCCCCAAAGGGGTATCCCTAACCTAAGAAGGTAAACCTTAACCTACTGTAAGAGAGGAGAGAGAGAGCATCCTTTCGCCTGGAACCCCAGACTCATAATAAAACTTTTGGTCTTTGCACTTGGCTTAGAAGGTCTTAATCAGCCAGGTGGCTGAATCAGCCAGTTGGTTTAGACGGCTTAATCTGGCTTAGAAGGCGTAAATGGCTTGGTTAGGTATATATATATATTATTAACTTTTGAGTTCCCAGATTGCGCTACTTATTTAATTAAAGGAGATGTTCTTGAGAGTTGGCTTATAAGTCTTAAACAGCCATTTAGTACAGTGTATACAAATATATATTTAATGAAGTTGCATTGTTTATATATATCCCCATCCCCCCAGTTACTCCCTAATATCGTTTATAATTATATATATTATTGGATAATAAAACACAAGTACGTCATTCTCTTAATTTAGACGAATTATTGGAAATAATTTCATGAAATATATAGAAAATAAATATACAATCAAAATAGTTCAGAAGAATTATATACACACTTTAAACGATATATATATATATATATTTTACCGGAGAAGACGTCAATAATGTCCCCGATGTGTACGATATCGTTCCATTTAGCAGCGATTCTATTTTGGATGAAATCAATGTTTATGAGGGTGAGATTGCGCATTATATCGATAGGCTAAAAGTTAGCAAGGCTCCAGGCCCTGACGCGCTTTATCCTAGACATCTGAAAGATTTGAAAGACGTTGTCGTAGGCCCCTTAACGAAGATTTTTAATCAGTCACTCGAAACGGGGATTATTCCTGAAGACTTCAAATTAGCTAACGTCACGCCCATTTTTAAAAAAGGCGACCGCACAGTAGCTAGCAATTATAGGCCCATTAGCTTAACGTCAATTGTCGGTAAACTTTTGGAATCTGTAGTTAGGGATCGTATCATCGATCACTTAGAAAGTAGAGATTTGATTAATAGTAGTCAGCATGGGTTTCGACGCCACAGATCTTGTTTAACTAATTTGTTAGAATTTTATGACGAAATAGTGCGCGAATACGATAGGCAAAGAGCGGCTGACGTTATTTATTTAGATTTTAAAAAGGCGTTCGATACAGTTCCGCATAGAAGATTAATTTCGAAGGTTAACGCGCACGGTGTACGCGGTTAGGTAGCTAACTGGTTAGAGGAATGGCTTCGTGCTAGGAGACAGAGGGTCGTTGTTAATGGTAGTGAATCGGGTGGTTGGATGTAGGTAGCGGTGTCCCACAGAATTCAGTGTTAGGCCCATTGCTATTCGTAATTTATATTAACGACATAGATGTAGGTTTGACTAGTAACGTGTCAAAATTCGCAGACGATACTAAAATAGGTGCTAAGGTTGTAAACGAGGACGATAGAAATAGGCTCAAAGACGATGTAAATAGGATTATGGAGTGGACGGATAATTATTATTCTGATTGTCTGATCTAACTTAGAGGCTGAGCATTGCCTGTAACGTTTTAGCAGTAAACTAGCCCTCAGTTACTCGCGTGGGGTATTAAAACATAAATAGCCGCGTGGGGTCAATGTGACCCCAATTCAGATATATTTATTTTATTTCAAATCTTCTTTTCTTGTCAGCTGTAATGATGTCAAATTAGGTTAATAAAGCAATTAATATTAAAAAAATCCAAAAAATCAATTATATTGAAAACAAATAAATCAAACATATATCATATCGTATCATCATATATAATGTATAACTCGTTTTAATTTTCATTTTCAAAACTCTCTAGATCATTACAATCACTACATTTGATACACATATGCAACTTGCAAATGAATGCATTACACCTTGAGCATCTCGTGGAATATTTGTTGTCCGTATTTCGTGGGCATATTTTACATCGCCCTCTGGATGGCCCTGGGGTCAGAATTCAGCAGAGAGCAAAACGCAAATGGTCGCGTGGGGTCAACGTCTACTAATAAACACAGAACAAGGCGCAGTAAGCAACTGATTAACACTGAAATATAAACAACTCGATGAGTGTAGAAGGTACTGTGGGTGTGGTTATTACAAGTGTTGCCATTCGTATAAAATTGTTTATAGAATATTTGCTTGGGTCACAATGACCCCACGCGAGTAACTGAGGGCTAGAGAAAGAGAATATCTTTGTCTTCTCCTTCGAGCCTTGCTCTCTTCAGAGAACTTAGTCTTAAATAGAGAAACCATAATTTCCCGATACATTACAAGAAGAAGCGGGGAACCTTCAGAGAATTTAATCAGCTCCACGGAATCCTCCGATTCACTACAAGAAGGAATCGAAGAGTAGTATAAGAGAGACTACTGCGATTCCCTATACGGTACAGATACTCCAGAGTAACAAATCCGTTGCTGCCACCTAACCAGAACCCCCCGTCAACTTCGAACCGCCCAAGGCCATTGACAGAGGGGTTAACACACACACACACACACACACACACACACACACACACACACACATATATATATATACACTAGTAAATGGAAACAACGTGTATATTATGTATATAAGAAGAACTGTAGTGTCTGACAAATAGCGAAGGTTTCTTTATCCCTTTTACGCTGACCGTGGCCTTGTGGTAACATGAGCTTGACAAACGAGCCGTGCAATCTGAACATTAGAGATTATTTTCGCTTAAATAAAAAAACTTTAAAATAAAATTACATAATACTCGAAAGACAAACTATCTAATTGACCTACACGAAAACGTGTGAAGTCTCAAAAAATACAGCAAAAAGCCTTAAAAATAGCTGTGGGTAGATTCATCGTTCGATTTAATATGTTAATTAATGCCGATACCACAAATAATAAAATTAGAATAAATACAGTTAACTCATAAACAAATTTTGTTTTGTTCTAATATCTCTATTACGAAATAGATTCAGAAAATATTAACGAGTTTTATTTAAATTCTATTTCATTTATCTAATCTAGGGGTAGCTTATATATAATTCAATCCGGTAAAATTCGTATAGTAACGAGGTAACATTGCAATCATCATGATCAGCAAATATTATCATTATTATCATGGATAATATATATATATATATACATATATATATATATATATAATATATATATATATATATATATATATATATATATATATTAGTGTGGTAAAAAAAATGAAAATGAAAAATATATTTCTCCTGACATTTGCCCATATTTCACAAGCACAAACAATGTTAGATATAAAAAACTTGATCGATTCGTGCATATTTAGAGGTGGCACAACTCGAAGCCTTAGTATCATTATGCAGTTTGGGGTGGCAAATTTCTTCAAACTTGCGCAACCTTTAAATATTAATGGATTTAGCTCAAAATACGGTCTAAAATCTTTTTCCATATAAGGAATGAGAAAATGCTTTGGGAGGGGTCTTATTTGTGCATTTTAATGGTACAAAATTAAAATGCACAAATAAAATTAAAATTGCATTTTAATTATTCATCTCAAGCTTTGATAGACTTAAGGAATTCCAGCAGCAACATAATTTACCCGAAAACAAACTTATAACAGACGTTATCACCCAATGGAACTCTACATTTTATATGCTACAACGACTTCAACGAAAAACTGCGGTTGTTGCATACGCCTCGGACTATGACATACTGTAGCAACCTCAAATAATCATCAGTGGACTCTAATTCAGTGTGTTGTAAGGCTTCTTAGTCGATGTGAAAAATTAACGAATGACTTTTCCTCTGATTCTTCTTGTCTTCACATGGTGTCTCCCAATGTAACAGGTCTCGTGATATTTTTGCCTAACATAACTGTTAACATCTAATGCTTTGTCTTCATCTACGGCACATGATGAATCAAGTCCTCAAAGTCGAAATCACACAAACGGCACATTATAGTTCTATCACAAACACCACCAAACTGAATCCAATTAGAAAAAAATAGCCAGAAAAAATAGCCAAATCAGGAAAAATATTTTAGGAAAAAAAAGTACATTATAGCCAAAACAGGAAATATATTTTAATAAAAAAAGTACAGTTGAACAAATTTGCACAGGATAAGATATATATTTTTTCAGTAAGTTTTTAATGGCAATTCAATATACCGGTATAGTACTTGTTCAACTGCTTGTGACTGGGAGTAAAATCCAATATTAACCTAATTATGATCTATTAATGATCTATCAATTATGCAAAGAATTGGTATACCCTGTATGTGCGGTTTGTCGCTGAAGATTTACATTTAAAGTTGAAAGTGGGATGATTATTTCTCAGTTGAAACTGAGAAATAAGTTTGAATGTGGGTCCATTAGTATAATTTTATTTTTTGCACCAGTCATAGTTGACTTTTTATACTATTTATAAAATAGAAAATTTGTGATTCAGCCATCCTTCCTGAAAAATTAAAGATAACAAACAAATGACATGTGTATATTTTAGTTAATGTAGATTATAAATAGGACATATTTGGGGTGGTAGCTAGTTAGCACCTGTTTTCAAATAATTTTAGATATTTCCACTGAGGAGAAAGTTCTATTTACAATTTCAAGAGCTGATTTTCATGGAGGCAAAGGATAACGTGAACTAAATCATGATTGAGACTTCATTAACTATTGGTTTAGGAAATACGATACTTTGATTTTTATATATTGGTTTAAAATACTTTTTATTTTTGCATTTTTATATATTTGATTAAATTAGATTGCTTTATATTTTTATAATATCGTGTGAAATTACATTACCCATGTACCATTCTGTAGGCTAGTTTTTCAAAAATGGTTTGTTGTATGCGAAAATTTTCACGAATAAAGTATTAATATTTCAATTTTTCTTTTCCTTTTAATATAAATTATGGTTGCTAGACTAAAATATATAACGAATTTTCATATCGAATGTCAAATACAATTCCTTATTGTGTAAATGAAAGTAATATTTTAATGATTTTAAAATAGTCTGTATTTTTCTAAAAGAAAATATATAATTTTAGAGATGCACTGATAAGTTGGGTAAATGTTATATACTTTTAGTATGAGTTACTGTATGTGAATTTAAAACTAGGATGTGTTCGGCTAAGTGTGTGAGAATCCAATTCGGATCACCTTAAGATCAGGGCCCCCAGCCTCAATTATTAAATGATATCTTCATTAAAACTAACGAAAATATCACAACTTAAATTAACCAATCGTCAAGGGCGTACAGTTGACCTAACCGGGTATTCAATTTAATTTATTATTATATTTGCTACTGTAAAGCAAAAAACAAGAATACAGGGGGAGCCCTGATCTTTAGGTGAGCCTCCAATTCTATATTATTTTCTGAAGAACCTTCCCTACAAGTGAGACCAGACTGATAATTATTAATCTGAAGTAGGTATATGGTAAGATGATATTCTCCAGCTGAGTTGAAACTTAAAATGTGTGTGTGTGTGTGTGTGTGTGTCAGGCTGAAGGTCTGGAAAGTCTTCTAAAATTTGTGCATTATAATTGCAGAATCATGATAATCTTTTAAACAGTAGCTAGTAACTAACTAACTAACTAATTTTTAGGCAATATAAATAAGTATGTGGGGAATTAACCAAACTCTGTAATTCATATATTATACTACATTTATAAAGCTCTATAGCTGCGGCCTCCTCATTTCTGTCAGTATATATGATAGATATGTTAGAAAGCGATCACTTTAAAATAATTAGGTTTGACCCCTGTTTCGGAGGAATAACAAAAGTATTTAGGTGTTTTCTATTGAAAGAAAATGTAATAAGGGCGATCTACTAGAAATATATATACAATATGTCTGAGAGAGAGAAATGGAAGCCATATAAAAACAATTCATTTCATCAGAAACTGGTGATAGAAACAGAATCACAATGACAAAATGGAAAGATAACTTTTAAATCTCCTTGCCTTGCTCTCCCAGCTATTGTTTCATTTAATGACAGAAGTTAGTTTATGTATAGGATAGCTCAGTGGCGGACTGGCTAGGCTGTCAGTCTGCCATGTGGCAGATGGGCTTCCCTAGAAAAAAGGGAAGTTGGCCTCCTAGACCTGAGGTAAAAAAAATTGGCAGCCAATCTATTATATTCGTATATAAAGTTTAAATAAACATAAGTCAGTTGGGCTTGATGAGATATATCCTAGAATCTTAATTGAGGGTGTTGACAGTATTTCTATTACATGAAATAGATATAATTTATTTAGATTTTTGTAATTATTTGTTTGTATTTTTTTATTTTGTATTTATTAATAGTATATTAATAAATTAATAAATTTACCAGCCTAAAATACAGTTTTGCCAACTTGCCTGTCACTGCGACATTTTTAACTTCATTAGTTTATTTAATAGTTGCCTACATGCTTCATTAAAATCAATTCCAATTTATCAAAGTAAGTCTCTTATTTTTGTTATTGCTGTTATATATGTATAATTATATTTTACCCATTTCTATGTCCATATATAAAAGATATATAGAGTTTTATATATATTTTATATAAAGCTGCTGTATATAAAGATAGATATAAAAATAAATAAGAAAATACATGTAATAGTATTGAGAAAAGATTACAATACATTACATTACAATTACATTACAATACAGTTACAGAATACATATATTCATTCATTATAGTATAATTCAAGCATTGTTATTTGTTTTGAAATTTGTTGATCTTGATTATATTAAATGCAATTAGTAAATCAGATTACTTTATTAATTTTATTTATTTTTTTATATTTCAGGTAAGGTGTCTAAAATATTTAGACAGTGGGTTCAGGAATTCTATTAAAAGTCTATATAAAACCATAATATATATACTATATATATATATATATATATATATATATATATATTGTATTATTTCATAAAAACAGCGTTAATCGACCAATCGCTAAAAATATAACCAAAATCGTACGCCCGCCAGAGTACTGACTCTCAATTCCTTCCAACCTTTGGAAATTCTGGGCGACAATGTTATACTCCTCTTTTGGCGCGCTCTGACGCACCTTGATGCCGGCGAAAAAGCTGGAGTCGCCATCTTAGTTCGTTCGAAGTTCTACTACGAGTAATACGTATCGGTTTGACTCCGTAATTTTAGCCCGTTATTATTTCAATTAACTTCGTTTTATAATAAAATGCCAAGATTTAACATCATTCACTAATGATTCTAATAAATGTCGAATTCTTTTAAGATCTAGAATTCATTTTATTCACTCGTCGTTCCACCTATATATATATATATATATATATATATATATATATATACACACCCGGGTGTTAATCGTTGACCCAAGTGTTTGAGAACGCCATTGTGGATTGTCTTAGACGAGGAGAACCATCCAGGGGTAGCTATTTAGATTGAATTGGAATTTCATTAACGTTCGTCAAGTTGAACCTTCGACAGGTTGACTGGGGTTATCAGCTTGAAACGAGTTAATTGCGATTCACGAGCTTAGTCTGACTAGCGGTATATATTGTGGAACAACCAATTGCACAATGTCGCAAACTAAATCGATACTTTATAGTTAGGCTTGTAAAGACTAACTTATTTGTTAATCTAAATTAAACAAATTTAAATCTACTCAACTTCAGTCTAAATTAAACTGATTTAAATCTACTCAACTTCAGTCTAAATTAAACTGATTTACATCTATTCAACTTCAGTCTAAATTAAACCGATTTAAATCTAACCAACTTCAGTCTAAATTAAACAATTAAAAGCGTCCAAGTAATGGGAACCCTAAGTTTTATTTTAAACAATACTTTTTCGAACCTGAGGTAAGGGTGGACGCGGGTAGCCGTGGGGATACCCTTTTTAGGCTGCTGAATTTTCCACATAAGGAAATGGAACACATGAAACGGAAATTTGGAGCACAGAAACGGAAATATAAACGAGAAGCAGAAAGAAATGATTTCAGCAAAAAAGTGCAGGCCTATAACAGCATTTATGATGTCAACACCTATATCTACATGTCAGAAAGAGAAAAGCGACTTACAGAGAAATTCAACTACAACTGTTCATGCTGATACTGTAGATCTAGGACATAAAGATGAAGGTATGCCTAACGTTTTTGAGACTGTAGATGCTGATTTTTATGATTCTGAATTAGCTGGTGGAATAACAGTAACTGAACCTGGGCCTGTACATGTACATAATCAAAAACATCTAGTAGCTGATTTAAATAATGATGAGAATCAACCAACGTTTAGACAGGATAAGCTCTTTCAATATCCTGCATGAACAGATTTGAAATCTTTTTTCAAAGAGCATCCAATTCAGCCACATGATCATGATCTGCCATTTAATGTAAAGTTATATAAGCGAAAAATTATGGGTGACACTGTCTCACGACACTGGTTAACATATAATAAGAAGAATAGATCACTATATTGTTCATTTTGCTTGGCATTTGAGTCACCAACCTCTTCTAACCCATCTGCTTTTGTGCGAGGATTTAATGATTACAGACGCATTAGCCAGTGCTTATCAGAGCATGAATCAACTGGTATACATAGCAAGCATGCTCAGGAATATATCAGTGTAGTAAATGATGGTGGTTTAGCTCGTTTTTTCGCTGCATCATTGCAGAAGCGAAAAGATGAAGTACTAAAGCAGAGAAATATTGTTGCCAGAGTTGTAGATATAATAAAGATGTTAGGTAAACAAGCTCTTCCTTTTCGTGGACACAGAAATGAGTCAGCATATTCTCTTCTTGATGAAACAGAAAATCATGGAAATTTCTTGGCTACTGTGCAGTTGATGGCAAAATATGATCCTATTATGGCTTCTCATGTTTCCATGGTGAAGGAAAAGTCTGAACAACGATGTGAAAGATTGGAAAAACAAAGAAAGGCACAAAGTAAAGGTTGGTAGTCTTGTCACATTCTTGAGTAAACAACCATCTCTTCTTTGACCCAAATTATGAAGAATATGATACAGGAAAAAATTACTCAAAAGTTGCTGAGGCCAAGTATTATTCCATACAAGTAGATTCAACCCAGGATATTTCATCAATTGATCAATTTAGTATTGTTATTCGATATGTACTAAATGGTACTATCCATGAACGACTACTTGCAATTGTTTCAAGCAATGATGGTACAGGGCAGGGACTTTTTGACCTATTAAATGAAACATTACAACGTCTTGAAATAGATCCGAAAAACTGCTTATCAGATAGCACAGATGGCGCTGCAAGCTACCATGGACAACATAATGGCTTACAGAGTAAAATTGCTGATGTAGCTGATCAGCATGTTCATGTATGGTGCTATGCCCATGTACTCAATTTAGTATTTACTGAAACCACGAAGTGTTGTGTACCAGCAGTTTCCTTCTTCAATTTACTCCAGAATTTAGCAAAATTTGTGAAGGTATAATATAAGCGAATGGCCATCTGGATTGAAGTTGTTGGACATCATCTGGGGAAAGAAAAGATGAAACGATTAAAGCTAATTGGTGAAACCAGGTGGTCAGGGAAGTCCAATGCAGCAACTACTATATTTGGAAATTTTGACGAGATTTGTATCAGTAATTTTGTGGATCTTCTGACATGTTTATCCATTATTCAAAGCTCTAACAATTTTGATGCAAAAACAAAACAGGAGGCAAATGTTTTACTGTCTAGCCTTCTAGAATTTCAAACAATATTGACAGCATTCACATACTTATGTATCTTTCAAATTACAGCCCCTTTGTCGAGCTATCTACAGAGAAGTGGCTTAAATATGTTTACTGCATGGAATATGGTAGAAAAATCCATTACAGATTTGAAGAAAAGATCAAGAGAATTTGATAAAGTATATAGTCAGGCTTTGAAATTTGCCGACAAATCTAATGAGCACATTGTTCAATTCAATAATGATGAAAATCAAACAGTGAAAATTGATTTTATAAAAACTGAGTTACCAATCAAGAGGAAACAAAACAAAGAGAATGGCAGATGAACTAGCTGCTGATGAAAAAAACACATCTGATTCTTTGTCAGACTATCGTGTACATGTGTTCAACTTGACAATGGATCGTGTTGTACAATCACTGGAATCCCGTTTCATTGACCATAGACAACTATATAAGGATATGTCATGCCTCGATCCATCAAATTATGAATATATTACTAAAAATGGTCTTCAAGAAGAAGCATTGGAAGGTATTCTTGAGCTTGCTCCAGGGATAAATAGAAGTGAAGTAAAATTAGAATTGCAGTCTTTTGCATCGAACTTTGAAATATTTAAACTTTTGCTGAATGATGATAATGCAGAGAGCAGCAGTAAAATGAATTCATGCTCTAAATATTGTGTCAATTGTCCATCATGTGTTCTGTATATTCTTGCATCAAACAGACTTAATGACAAGGCATATGATAATATTTACCAAATGTACGAAGCTATCTGTACACTGTCTGTGACTCAAGTTCAGTGTGAACGGGCATTTCCTAAGCTTAAAATAATAAAAACAAGATTACGAAATTCTTTGTCGGAGGAGAATCTGGAAGCATACATGTTGATGTCTATAGAAAAGGTCATGTTGGATGAGTTATACATGGAAACTATAATAGACCGATTTGCCAACTCGAGTATGTATGTATGTATGTATGTATATGCAGGCAGTATTTGTAAAATATTTTTACTTATTGGTAAAATAAATTTATAAAAAAATATTAACTTTTTTTATTTAAACAAACTTAACTCATAAATAGGCCTATTAGGATAGGACTGGAATTGAATTATGTAATGGGGTTATGGGCCCCCTGACCCCTTTGGCAGACAAAATTTTATGAGCCAGTCTGCCACTGGGATAGCTAATATGAGGTTAAATAAATTAATCTTTGCGATAATATAAAATGTAGTTGTACTAAAGTTGTTAGCTTTTGGCCAAGTATTTTATAATTAGGTGTTGATAAATTGAAAGAATCGTGAGTATGAGTGAAGGGGAGGTGCTCTATGTCATCTAATTTACAAGGATGTCTTAATGTGGTAGAACTAATTAAACATATTTGTTTAAATACATTAGTAAAAAGCGGATGGTATATTCTATACTTGTACATACTTTATATTGAGATTGAAAAAAAGGTTTCTTTATCTCCATTTGTACAGAAACTGCAGTGACTTATATGAGATGTGTTATCATAAAGTATTAAATTTATAACGTTTTAAACATGCAAAGTTGTATAAATGGTATGCTTGAGTTCGTAAATGCCTGTGGTTTGGTACAGTTTGAGCCAAACAAATGAGAATATGCATTGTGTGTAATTAATGCAAATATTGTGATTGAGCCGTGCTAAAGAAAAGTGAAAAGAAGAGCAACATTTTATTATGTAAATTATAAGGAATTGTAAACAGCCGTCAATTTAGAGAAATTTTAATTAAAGTAATGTGAATTAATAAGCCAGATGTGTAAATAATAAAAATGTTACCCAGGCAAAATCGACATCCTGTTTTCTTTGTGTACTTCAAATTTGAGTATATATATATATATATATATATATATATATATATATATATATATATATATACAGGGTGTCCCATAAGTCCGGCATCATAGGAAAAATAATAAAAAAAGGCAAAACAAAAGCTTTTATTTACAGAACGTGCTCAATATGTCCACCATTGTTTTCAATACACAAATTCAGACGTGATAACCACTCAGCAAACACACGGTGAATGATGTCAGAAGTAACGGTGTTACATGCCCCAATAATGCGCTGCCGCAAATGTTCAACACTCCTAATTTTCTCTGCGTATACCAGCGCTTTCAAGTGGCCCCAGAGATAAAAATCTAGTGGCGTGAGATCCGGGCTTCTAGCTGACCATTCCACAGGCCCTCGACGTCCTATCCAATGACCAGGGAATTGTTGGTACAGGTATTCCCTTACTTGGGTGCTGTAATGTGCAGGAGCGCCGTCTTGCTGAAACCATGTTCGGAAATTTCCTTCTTCGTTCAAGACACTGGGAAATGCTTCGTCCTTGAGCATACGTAGGTGGGTGCCTCCAGTGACATGTTCATCGAAAAAGAGGGGGCCTATGACGCGATCCTTCCAAATGCCCACACCACAAAACCATACCATCACCCGAGATGCGCCTTGTTCCTTTGAAGAGGTATACCAGTGAGGGTTGTTTTGAGACCAGTAGCGGGTGTTCTGTCGATTTACCTCACCATTTCCATAAAAAACAGCCTCGTCACTGAAGAGAATGGTGGACGGGAAATTGGCATCCCGAGCATATTGTTCCGTAGCCCATTCACAAAATTCTATCCGCCGGTCGGGATCATCTTCGCTTAATTTCTGTAGGATCTGAAGTTTATATGGATGCCATTTGTGAGCCTGAAGAATGCGATGGATGCTACTTTTCGACACTCCTGTCTCGGCGGACAATCGCCGAAGAGACTTATTGGGACTTCTGTTAAAATGAGCCAGGATAGCAGTCGCTGTATCATCGTCAGTGGACCTCCTAAAAGTCCACTGCGTGGTTTATCTTCTATGGATCCTGTTTCCTTAAACTTTGCAACAAGTCTGCTAACACAACTCTGTGTTATTGGCTCGCGGTCTGGATGCAGTCTGTTAAATTCAGCAGCGGCCTCTCTTTGACTCCGATTTCCTATGAGTAGAATTATCTGGAATCGTTCTTCCTTGCTCACAGACATTATGGCCTGTAGAAAGAAAAAAATATGAATTATGGTTTGTAGAAATAGAAAAATATGAATTTCTCCTATGATGCCGGACTTATGGGACACCCTGTATATATATATATATTTATATGTGTGTGTGTATATATATATATATATATATATATATATATATCTGGGTGTGTATATATATATTATATCTGTGTGTGTGTGTGTGTGTGTGTGTGTGTGTGTACTGAATAATGCTAATTGTATTTTGATATTGACAAGTTTATTGGCTTGAAATAATTTCATAAATGGTACAATATTCTTGAAGTTAATAAGCGATACGTAAATACAAATTCCAGTCTGAGTAAAAAATATTTAATTATGAACAAAGGAGAAATAAAAAAAAATAAGATACTTACTGAAACGTGTAACAATAATAAAAACTAATCATTGATACGATTAATTAAACAACAAATTTAAAACAATAACAGAAAGAGATCTACGATAATAAACAACATTACCCGTAAGATGCCAGAAATAACTTTTGCGTTTGATGTGGAGGGAAAAATCATGTATTTAATACATTTACGGATCGTATGCCTGAAGCTAAATAAACAGTTATGGTAATGTAAAAGTTAAACTTAATTATAAGCCAGTCTCATTAATAGTTTAATCGAATTTTACCACTCTTTCATTGAAACATATGTTATCTCTTTAATAAAAAAATTAAATAGAATTTAGTTAAAATTAAATTAATAAATCTTGCTTCTGTTTCTTATAATACGAATATTAAAACCAAAAAAAGTTTTTGATTTAAATTGTATTTAAACTGCTTCAGTTTTTACTGTAGTAACATTGAATAATATATAAAAGCGAAACGATAAAACTATTATGCTCGTTGGCAAAATTATTTTTAATGCCGTCTGAGAAGATAACGATATGTCCATTATCTGTTGTATTTTTTGAGACCTTACATGCTTTTGTATAGGTCTATTAGGTAACTATAAAAGAAATCTGAAAACTTTGACATTTGTTGGTGTCAGATCAGCACACTTACGCATTTGCTTTTTACTCTCTTTCCATTCTTCTTTTTATGTGATATAAATATGTTGTTTTTGGACTACATTTACTAGTATGTATATATATATTAGTGATGTAGGTCACATCCGCATCCGCGGAACATCCGCACATTTTCTCGCATCCGCATCCGCACCCGCATCCGCACTTTGGACTGCGGATGTCGTGCGGATGTGGACCGTTGAGATAAAATGTCATTAATAAGCGGAAATTATCAAATTCTACTATATTAATAGAACTAGTTCATTGTGCGCAAAAGTGATGCAAGCGACAAGACGAGAGGCTGTTCTTGTATGAAGTTACTCTCTTGCAACCTACTTAGATCCACGTTACAAAGCTAAGTTATTTTCACCTAGTACATTAGAACGAGTTAAATCATCACTTGGCAAAGCAGTTGAAGAGCTTCAATCTCTTGAATCTGTCGCTTCGCCACCCACCAAAAGAATAAAAGTTTCAGTGACAGAACCAACACCTTCAACAAGCAAATCTATCACAGAATCTGTCTCTCAGTTTCTTGAGTCAAGCAGCAATGACGAGACATACGCGATGTCAAAAGATGTAGTAAAAATGATCGAGAGCTATCACCAAGAAAAACGCCTGGCTGCATGTGACAATCCTATTAGTTGGTGGAAAAATACGCAGAATATCTATCCATACTTGAGTAAACGTGCAAGGAAACATTTAGCCTGTCCTCCAACAAACGTACCAAGCGAGAGATTATTTAGCAGTGCTGGATTAATATATGATGAAAAGAGAAACAGACTGGCAGCAGAAAAGGCAGAAAAGTTAATGTTCCTTAAGCATAACCTTCCTATAATTAAGTTTGAACATTAAACGATGAACATCTTAGTTTACTTTATTTTAATTACTCATTTATAAATATGCCTAATAAAACTTTAAACTTAATATAAATAGTTATCAAGCTAATTAAAGATCTCTTTCTATAAGGGTGGAGGTTGGGGAAAGAGGTCGGTGGGGTGCATTTGAGTTGGGTTCACGTCCCGCATCCTGGTAACACAATTATGGTTTCTAATTGTGGCTGAAACTCAACAAAATATAACGAATTTATTTGCAGACGAATTCACTAATTGATTTCTATATTAGTTAGATGCTTGATATTATTTTATATGTTCAGAGAAAAGTACAGCAATTATTGTACAATTAATCAATTATACTACATTATAGCTACAGCTCTCTCTATATAATAACTTATTATATACGTTAAACACAACAAATCTCGAATATATCCTAAAAAATAACGAAAATGTAGACATCCGCATCCGCATCCGCATCCGCGGATGTTGAAATCAAACATCCTCATCCGCATCCGCATCTGCGGATGTGAAAAAAATGACATCCGCTACATCACTAATATATATATATATATAATTAATGTAAAGAACGACGCTTGTGTAGAAGAGCGTTCCGCACAAGATGAGGAGGGAGAACGAGCAAATGAAAAATGAGGTACCTCCCAGGAATCGGACCCGGGATCATCCAATTGCCGAATATGCTATCCACTACACCAGGGGTTCCCAAATTGTGTTCCGCGGAACACTTCTCACGGTATACAAGTGTTCCGCGGAACACCAATTTGGGAACCCCTGCACTACACCAAGGTCCTCGATCAATCAGAAGTCGTAATTCTCCTACATACGAGCGGAATCAAATGCCCTGAGGGGTCACCTTCGCATGCCGTACATATATACATTTTAACTGCAAACAACACACAGTATAATTAATGTAAAGAACGACGCTTGTGTAGAAGAGCGTTCCGTATAAGATGAGGAGGGAGAACGAGCAAATGAAAAATGAAGTACCTCCCAGGAATCGAACCCGGGATTATCCAAATGCCGGTGGGATTTTTCATTTGCTCGTTCTCCCTCTTCATTTTGTGCGGAACGCTCTTCTACACAAGCGTCGTTCTTTACATTAATTATACTGTGTTGTTTGCAGTTAAAATGTATATATATATTATATATATATATATATATGATGAATAAAACCACGAAGGAAAGGAAACACAAAATGGTGCTCAAGCGCTTTCGTCTAATGACATCCTCAGGAACACTGAAGTACATAAAAGGGTTACAGCCTATATATAGGTTACAGAAAGAAAAAATAAATAAAAGAAAAAATAAATAATACACACACACATATATATATATATATGTAATATATATAATATATATATATATATATATATATATATACATATATATCTATATATATATATATATATATATATATATATATATATATATATATATATATATGCAATAAACGGAGAAGTAAAAATAAAAATTAAAAATTAAAGGATTATCAGAAAGGCATACAGATTTGTAAGGAAAAAATATCGATTTTTAGCACAAAATCAAATGAATTATAAAAATACAAATTTATACTGGAAATCTGCCCGGGTTTTAACACTCTGCCTTTTATGGTTAAGTTTCGATGTATATAAAAATAAAATGAAAATTAAGAGTTAATAAAGTAGCATACAGATTTACCAAAGATTTAGCCTTCTACCCTTCTTATCTAAATCTGTTTTGAAGGAATTCGAAACAACAGGATCGAGTTGAAAAAGACCTTTGCTTATGTTGAAGTTATTTGAAAGTTGGATAATGGCAGACTCAAGAATATTTCTATTAACAATGTTGCTAGAGTGGAATAAAACCTTCGGCTTTACAAATTTGTTACAGTCTCGCGTGTTTTGAAAAACAGTGTAATCTCCCTCAGTATTTGTTTAACATAGTTAAAGGCCTCGTTTATAGTGCGGCGAATAGTAATTACGAAGATAACTTTCCTAAACGTTTTCGCAATAGCCTCTCACAATTAAAAAAAGATGGGGAGCTCCATATTACTAAAGCAGACAAGGCTAACACCATAGTTATTATGGACAAAGTGGACTACATCGGAAAGATGAACGAGCTTCTCCAGGACCCCGCCACATACAGCAAACTTAGGAAGAACCCGCAGGATGACGTCATCAAATCATTTAATAGTGGCTTGAAACGCATTCTCAAAGATCATAAGGACTTAATTCCGCTTTTCATGTCCACTTCACCTTCTCTGCCCTACCTTTACGGTCTTATTAAAACCCACAAACCTGGCAACCCTATGCGCCCTATTATTAGCTCGGTGGGCTCTATTACTTATAAACTCTCCAAATGGCTTGTCAAAGTCTTGTCCCCCATTCTCGGAACTATCTCTGATTCACATGTAAAAAATTCCATGGATCTTACTGAAAAATTGAATAATGCACGTACTGAAACTAACGATAGATTGATCAGTTTTGACGTTTGTTCATTGTTTACAAAAGTGCCGATTGACGATATGCTTGACTTTCTCTCCCAAGAATTACATACGTATGACCTGCCACTACCTTCACAAATTCTTTTGGAATTTATTAAGCTTTGCATCAAAGACTGTAAATTCACTTTCAATAACGAGTATTATCAACAAGTTTTTGGGATGGCCATGGGCAACCCCTTATCGCCCCTCCTCTCCAATATTTATATGGAGTTTTCCGAAATTACTTACATTCCGAGAATCCTGGGGGTTGGCATCCCTTGGTTGCGGTACGTCGACGATATTTTGTGTATCTGGCCCATGAATCGTGACCTGGATAACTTCCTCCTTCAGTTAAATGATCAAGTCCCCTCCATTAAGTTTACTTTAGAAGTGGAACAAGACAATTCAATCCCATTTTTGGATGTGCGTGTACACAGGGAAAGCCCAGGTTTTAAGTTTAGTATCTATCGGAAAACAACAAACAATTTGTCCTATGTACACTTTTACTCGGGACATGACACCCCCACTAAGAAGACCATTTTTTCATCAATGTTTCTCCGAGCCCTTAGGATCGCCAGTCCGGAATACATCGATGCCGAATTGGAAAAAATCAACGGTATTGGAAGTGATCTGTGTTATCCATCTGCGTTTATGGAATTTTGTCTCAACAAGGCAAAACGAACTTTCTATCGTGTCAATAATAACACTCGTACTTTGTCAAAAAATATTTTAGTACTTCCATTTTTCCCGGGCTTTTTAGGCATTGCTAATGTACTTAAACTTTTGGATATTAATGTAGTATTTTCATATAACAATATTGTGAAAAATATTATAGTAAAAAATAGCCCTACCAATAATTCAGGCATTATCTATAAAATTGGTTGTAAACAATGTGATTCCTTTTACATAGGTCAGACGGGAAAGGATTTGCACACACGTAAAAAACAGCATCAATATTCCGTTAGAACAGGACAGTTGTCCAGTGCCCTTTTTGTCCATTTGTCAGAGTTATCCCACTGTATTGATTGGAATAATGCTTCAGTTTTATTCCACTCTAGCAACATTGTTAATAGAAATATTCTTGAGTCTGCCATTATCCAACTTTCAAATAACTTCAACATAAGCAAAGGTCTTTTTCAACTCGATCCTGTTGTTTTGAATTCCTTCAAAACAGATTTAGATAAGAAGGGTAGAACGCTAAATCTTTGGTAAACTTGTATGCTACTTTATTAACTTTTAATTTTCATTTTATTTTATATACATCGAAACTTAACCATAAAAGGCAGAGTGTTAAAACCCGGGCAGATTTCCAGTATAAATTTGTATTTTTATAATTCATTTGATCTTGTGCTAAAAATCGATATTTTTTCCTTACAAATCTGTATGCCTCTCTGATAATCCTTTAATTTTTAATTTTTATTTTTACTTCTCCGTTTATTGCTATATAATATATATATATATAATATATATATATATATATATATATATATATATATATATATATATAGATGTGTATATATTATATATATATATATATATATATGTGTGTGTGTATTATTTATTTTTTCTTTTCTTTTTTTTTCTTTCTGTAACCTATATATAGGCTGTAACCCTTTTATGTACTTCAGTGTTCCTGAGGATGTCATTAGACGAAAGCGCTTGAGCACCATTTTGTGTTTCCTTTCCTTCGTGGTTTTATTCATCATAAATATTTTTCACGTGTTACTTTCGTGAAATAATTTTCATATATATATATATAAAAGAGCAAACATTGTCCCAATATATAAAGGCGGGGATAGATCTCAAGCAAAGAGCTATAGACCAGTGTCATTGACGTCCCACCTCACGAAAATATTTGAAAGAATAGTCAGAGAGAAAATCTGACTTCTTGGAGACACTGGAAAGATTCAACGAAAATGAGCACGGATTCCGATCGGGAAGAGCATGCTTATCACAACTTATAGAGCATTATAACAATATTCTAGATGTACTTGAAGGCAATGAAAACTATGATGAAAACTATTCCGTGTATCCGCAAAATACACGGATTTTGCTAAAGCTTTCGACAAGTGCGACGGTCGGGTACGATTTGGCGCCGCCGTTTGGGCGCGGAGCCGGTTTGGCGCCGCCGTTAATTAGTATTAAGTATTAAATAGTAATACTTGGTTATTAACCTGAAGTGCTGTCTGTCTTTTCAGATAAGTTGTGTTGTTGCCCTTAATAGCATAAATGTCTCAAAATATATCAAGTAAGAAAGGGAAACAGAAGTTTTCACATAATGGATATTTGTATGTGTTTGATAAATGTAGCAAGCGCGACCCTTCGTTACTTTTTTGGCGGTGCGAGCAAAAGAGTCAGTGCAAAGGACGAATACATACAAAAAACAATGAAGTGATTAAAGAGGTTAACATGCATTCTCATGCTGCTTCAGCTGTAAGTGTGGAAGTTGCTAAAATAAAAACAAATGTAAAGCGTCAAGCTGAAGAAACCTTAGAAAGACCCTCTGCAATTATAAATACGTGTGTAGCAAATATCTCTCAAGCGGCCCAAGCAGCAATTCCAAATTCTGATGCAATGAAAAAATTAGGAGAAAACGTAATCTACTTGATATGGTCCCCTCAAACCCAGTAAATTCAATACTTCATTTTTTGTGTATTATAAGGTGTATATATAATATGGGTACTTTTCCGTTATCTGCCCCCTTGACGATTGGTTAGGTTAAGTCGTGATATTTTTGTTAAAACTAACGAAAATATCACGACTTAGCCTAACCAATCGTCAAGGGCGTACAGTTGACCTAACCGGGCAGTGACGATTGGTTAGGTTAAGTCGTGATATTTTTGTTAGTTTTAACGAAAATATCATGACTGAACCTAACCATTCGTCAAGGGGGCAGATAAAAATATTGTAATGATGGTTCTAAATAATTTTTTATAATTTTTTATTGTTTCAATTGTTTATATATTTTAAATGTTAAGTCCTGAGTGTAGACCTGGGGGCGGCGCCAAACCGGCTCCTCCACGCCCAAACGGCTGAGCGCCCAAACGGCGGCGCCAAATCATCCCATTTCGAAGTGCGATCATGGTATAATAGCAAATAAATTGAAATATATGGGAATAACAGGCAAAGTGGGAAAATGGATCAATAACTTCCTCAGAGAACGACTACAGGTCGTCAAAATTCAAGGTGTATCAAAATCAGAAGTACGCAGCTCAGTGCCACAAGGTAAGTGCTGGCCCCACTCCTGTTCGTTATTGTGCTAACAGACAAACACAGTGGAGTTAACAGCAACAGTATAGTAACATCATTTACGGACGATATAAAGATCAGCAGAAAATCAGCGAGGCAAATGAAGTGGAGGCCTTGCACAAGGACACAAATAAAATATACAAATGGTCAGAAGACAACAATATGACATTTAACACCGATAAATTTCAGCTCTTGAGGTATGGTAGAAATGAATAAATTAAACAGACTGCATATTATGCTCCAGATAGACAGGAAATTCAGAGAAGCATGAAAGCGGTTGATTTGGTGGTAATAATGACCGATAATGCGAAATTCGAAACACAAAAGCAGATAGCAATATACAAAGCAAAAAGTGTCTCGGGACAGGTACTAAGAACGTTCAAAAGGAGGGACAAGACAGTAATGATTCCCCTGCTGAGAACACTGATCATACCAAAACTTGAATACTGCTCAGTTTTGACGTCCCCATATAAAAAGGAATTAATTAATAAACTAGAAACGAAGAGAAATTTCACAGCCAAGATTGATGGCTGCAAAGAACTCAACTACTGGGAAAGACTAGGTAAACTAAATCTGTACTCCCTGGAAAGAAGAGAGAGGTACACCATAATCTACATATGGAAAATGATCGAAAACCTGGTACCAAACCTAAAACTAAACCAATTACCATCCAAACAACGCTGGACAAGAGGAAAGGCAGAATATGCAGTGTTCCCAAACTAAAGGCCCGATAAGGGACCTCCTCAACACTGAAGGAAAATAGCTTGGTTATCAGGATGCCAAGACTCTTTAACCAGCTTCCTAAGGACCTCAGAAACGTTACAGGGGTCAAAGTTGGTCTTCAAGAGAAGACTAGATGCCTGGCTCAAGACGGTACCAGATGAGCCGGGTATACCTGGCTATGTGCGGTGGAGAGCGCAAGAAAGCAACTCGCTCTTCCACCAAGCCAGGCCTAGAGGCGGAACCACCAGCTTGACCTTCGTGTGAAGAGAGACCGACGCACGAAACCGCAACGAGTTTAACGAGGTGTGTGTATATATAATAGAATCTAATTTCTTGACAAGTGAACTATCGTGTGAAATAAAACTGTAAAGGATAAGGTCTCATTTCTATCCTTCTCACAAAAAATTAAGTAAGAAATTCTTTTCTCTCAACGGAGTTAGGGAAGAGGACACCAAATCGATGAGGGCTTAAAATTGTTTGTAACACGCTGTCAGATATTGGCTTCGGCCTCAAACTACAAAGAAGAACCTGGGCGTAAGCGGTATACACTTCGGTTGTCGATGCAACGAAGCAACATACCGAGTTACCTAGAAAGGAGAATGGAGTAAACGTCATATACAACAGAGAAGAGCACATACATCCCGAGAGTGGGGACCTTGTGTGGTGCTCTATATATATATATATATTATATATATATATATATATATATATATAATATATATATATATATATATATATATATATATACACATATATATATATATATATATATATATATATATATATATATATATTATATTAAGAACCAATATCCCGACAATAATATGATTATATTAAATTTTTATTAACATCTCAACAATGATAATTGTAATTCTTGTACATCATATAACCACCACGACTTCTTAGCTCTTGTTGAACACGGTTTGGCATTGAAGCTACTAAGTGAGCACAGTCTGTTGCAATCTGTTCATCTTTGTACCACACTGCAATTACTACCTGTTTTAGCTTCGTCTTTGTCGTACAATCCTTTTTTTTTATGTCTTGATTCGCAATTGGATTGAAATCAGGAGAGTTCCCCGGCCAATGTAACACCTGAATGTTGTTCTTTTTGAAAAATCTGAAAAACCTGGTCACAACTTTTGAAGAATAACATGGCGCTAAGTCTTGCTGGAAAACACCATCTCCATTCGGAAACCTCTTGGTCAAATTGGGACTCAAATTTCTTTCAAAAGATTCTGGACACTGTGCTCTGAAAAACACCACAAATTTTTTAGAGCTCCCTCTGGCTCTTTGGAGTGTGGTCAGCCAAGGTAATTATTTCAGAACGCTTACGAGGAATCACATCCATGTTCCACCTTGACACTTAGTCTTCTGTTAGTATGAAGATCGGACAGGTACTAAAGCTGGTATAGTTTGTCTCGTGGAACTTGTCGTCGATTGGCTGTAGGTGCGCATACACAGTCGAACTTATCGTTAATTAGTAGCTGGTACCCATGCTCTCTATGACAAAACACTACCTGCATCACTGCTAGAATACATTTAGGCTTAAAACCGGGTATGTTTGATAATTTGTCTACGTAATGCAATTAATAATCTCAAGGATGTAGATAGAGTTTCACATTTTTGTCTGGTGAAGGATCTTTGGCAAGTCGAAGAACAGATTTTGCACGATTCCGGGCAGAAATATGAGCGGAGTGAGTTAGGAATTCGATGGTGACGGTACCTTCTGAAAACATTTTCTCTGATGCAAATAGCAGTAGAGCAATCAAAGTTAAACAATGTTTTTTGCATTAGTACTAGGAAAAAATGGAATGTGCACCTCCATGCCCGAGAGAATCACCCCTGTGATACACTCGGCGCACCCGAAGTGGCCCTGGTAATGGAAGCAGTAATCATTCCATGGGAAAATCACAGAAGTGCTGCTTAAGGGCACCACAATCAGTGGCGCCGAAGTGCCAAAGGCGCCTTCTCTTAGGAGGATTCAAAGGACGAACAGGATTGAGAGGATAGGAAACAGATATAAGAGTGAATAAGTTTGACAGAACAAGAAGATACGAGGTGAGAAATTAATCTAGAATGTTGGGCCCATCTTCAATGCTGTCGGCGATACGAGTAGGGTGCTATAGAATCTGTTCTAGATAATTCAGGAGCAGATAGCCAATCACCTAAAATAGAGAGTTTAGCGAAAGGAGAGTCGGATAGAATGTGTTCTACTTTGGAAGAGACGTAATCAAAGAGTTTGGGATAGTTAGAAGAATTAGGAGAAAGGTAGATAGCGTACAAGTATTTAGCTTGAGATTGGTATGGAATCCGTAGCCGGAGGGTGTAGAATTCGGAAGATCCAAGTTCGGGAATACATGATAGGTTAGGTCGTTGCATACATACACACAACATCCACTTTTGAAATAAAATTGGGTATTGAGAACGTAAGAAAGTACAGTGAGTTTTGAGGAGAGGTGGTCTTCAACAGATTACATACTGGGTCATGAAAAAAAGACGCTCTAATTTGAATTGAATTGCTTATATTTATTAAAGTATTTCAATTACAACACTAGTTCTGCTGTCACAACAACAATGAAGCACGGGGGATTTTATTCATGTAAAAAGAAATATTTTTCCAACAAGATGGGACAAGACCACATGCGGCAAATACCGTTCTTGATTTCCTGAGTGAACATTTTTATGATAGAGTCAGCTAGAATCGCTATCCTGGAAGCTTTGGATTTGGATGGTCCTGGCAACCGTATTCATCAGATTTGAATCCATGTGATTATTTCTTATGGGGATTCGTTAAGGACACTGTGTGAGGGGTGGCAAGCAATGATTGCCCCCCCCCCTGCACAGATGAAACTAAAAGAGGTACAAAAAAAACTGATTGTTGTATCTTTTAGACAATTTAATTCTACGTCTAAACAAAACCACTTAATAGTTGGTGTTGCCTCCTTGTGATTGGCGGACGGCTTCAAGTCGGCAAGGGTAGGAGGTGAGGAGAAACTCGAAAAGGTCAGTGTTGTACTCAAGATTTCGGAGGATTATTTCGATGTGCTGCTCCGTGGTCCAGCAGCAGAATCGTTCAGGATCCATCCTGAAAGACCGAGTGGAATCCCTGATGCTTGCTGAACCACCATCCATCCGATTCTGCCGCCGGACCATGGAGCAGCACATCGAAACAAGCCTCCGAAATCTTGAGCACGACACTGGCCTTTTCGAGTCTCTCCTCACCTCCTACCCTTGCCGACTTGAAGCCGTCCGCCAAGCACAAGGAGGCAACACTAACTATTGAGTGGTTTTGTTTAGACGTAGAATTAAATTGACTAAAAGATGCAATAATCAGTTTTTTTGTACCTCTATTAGTTTCATTTGTGCAGGGGGGAGGGCAATCATTGTTTGCCACCGTGTACAAGAATAATCTACATACGGTCGAACAATTAAAGGCAGAAATTACAGCTTCTGTGGCGAGCATCACTAATGAAACAATAACTTGGGTTATAGAAAATTTTAGTGGACGTTTGCAAATGCCGTTGGATGCACAAGGATCACGTAATGAAAATATGTGAATGAAAATGTTTTCACATGAATAAAATCGCCCGTGCTTCATGTCAAAATATGTATACAACGACCTAACCTACCACGTATTCCCGAACTTGGATCTTCCGAATTTTACACCCTCTGGCTATGGATTCCATACCAATCTCAAGCTAAATACATGTACGCTGTCTACCTTTCTCCTAATTCTGCTAACTATCCCAAACTCTTTGATTACGTCTCTTCCAAAGTAGAACACATTCTATCCGACTCTCTTTTCGCTAAACTCTCCATTTTAGGTGATTGGCTATCCTCTCATTTCACTTACATCCCTGGTGAACTAGCTTACTCATATCGCTGACGGTATTGAAGATGGGTCCAACATTCTGGATTCATTTCTCACCACGTATCTTTCTTCTTATTCTCCCAAACTTATTCTCTCTTATATCTGTTTCCTGTCCTGTCAATCCTGTTCGTCCTTTGAATCCTCCCAAGAGCAGGCGTCTTTGGCACTTCGGCACCGCTGATTGGGAAATCGTAATTTTTGCTCAAATTATTATTATTATTATTATTATCATCATTATTCCGCCTTTGCTCTTCATTGATGTTCATGAAACTTAGTAAAAATGTTGCCACTAAGACCGGCTCTGGAATTTCTGCAAATCGGCTGATTCCCATCAATTTTGACCATAGGTCAGTGTATCAACTCAAAAAATAATGCGCGCGCGAGCAAAAGTGATAGAGATGAAAAAATTCTACTCAAAACACAAGCAAATAATTTTATCTCAAAATATTGCTGTAATAAGAGTAGATACAGTATATTATCGGTATTCGTGATGATTTCTAAAATCATTGCGTTTAAACTAGCTCTGATGGAACATGGCAGGAATGTTCAGAGAGAAATGTTTTTTGGAATACTTGTTATTACGGCCAAATTCCTTATTATACTAATATACTAAATCACAACAAAGTGCGAAAAACTTTGCAAAAGATCGCAGGAGAAAAAATCTTGAAATTTTTCTAAACAGATTTTAGATCTCCTCTACTTTCCAAAAAGCCATATAGTATGTCTAAGCTATGCGTAGTTTATGACGCATTTGTTTTAAACCTGACCCCACACACTGCCTATTTTTTGTTATTATTGCTCGTACAACAATAATAACAGTATGGTGTCTTTCGAAAGGATTTAGAGAGCTCTAAAACCCTAACGTGCTCAAAATTTAAAATTTTCATTTATAAACCTGTCAGCTTCATTTATACGTTTACCTGTATTTACAATGCAACGTAAAAAAAGTCAATAAAAACTCGAAATATTATACCCATCAAATATGGATGTAACAACAGTCAGAAACGTTCCTCCTCTTCATACGATAGAAATAGGCTCCAAGACGATGTAAATAGGAATGGAGTGGACGGATAAGTGGCAGATGCAATTTAACGTAGACAAATGTAAAGTTTTGCATATAGGTTCTCGTAACAACAATTACACGTACCCGATGGATGATAGACAGTTAGCGAGCGTTGACGTGGAAGTAGATTTAGGCGTACGCGTATCTAAGGATTTAAAAGTTAGGAACCAGTGCCTGGAGTCTTGCGCAAAAGCTTTATAGGCTTCATAGTGAGTAATTTCGAATTTAAATCGAAGAATATTATATTGCCCCTTTACAAGTCCCTAGTCAGGCCTCACTTAGAATATGCCGTTCAGTTTTGGTGCCCGTATTTGCGTGAGGATATTGATAGGTTAGAAAGGGTTCAGCGATGCGCCACGAAACTAATTCCTTCACTACACAACAAGTCTTACGAAGGTAGGATTAAAGAGTTAGATTTACATTCACTCGAGACTAGGAGATTAAGCGGGGAGCTTATTGAAGTTTTCAAAATCGTTAATAAGATCGATAACGTAAATTTTGACAAATTGTTCATTTTCGATAATAGCAATACAAGTAATAACGGATTTAAATTACGTGGCAGACGTTTCACTACTAATATTGCTAAAAACGTTTTTACGTTTAAAGTAATTGATAAATTGAATAATCTCCCCGTGTCCGTCGTGAACTGTACTAGTGTTAATGTGTTTAAAAACCGTTTGGAAGAGGCATTTTAAAAATATTAACGTCATTTAAAATAATAAAACAATTAGCAACAGGAGCTCTGGGGGTAATGGTCGAGGTTTGAGTCTGTTAACGAGTAATGCCATTTTGTGACGTGTCAGCGTGTGATATGCCAGCAACAAAATTATATTAAAAAAATATAATAAAAAAAGTTAGACTAACATGAACTTAGATGTAGCTCGTAGCGTAAACTAACCCACTTTTTGTTATATTCTTCATACTTTTTTTTCTCTCTTTCTTATCCTCTTTACTTGTATGTCTGTAGTTTACTTGGTATGACAATGTTTGAGTTGAGACTGTGTTTGCATGGTTTGTAAGCGTTTTTATTTTACTTCTTTTCATCTTTCACCCGCTTCCTATTCTCTTTGATTATTTTTCCGATTTGTCGGCAGTGGCGGCGGATGATGACGGTGAGTCTTTCTCTCTCTTTTTCTGAATGAATGTTAACCCACGAATGATAGGTTTTGCTACTTACTTAATCCCTTATTCTCTTCTTTTAACCCCCTACTCTCTTCTTTCTCTCGAGCTAACCTTAGAGTGGATCTTAGGGTCTTTGTTAGCTTAGCTTCTATAGATCTGCAGAATGATGCTGAGTTTGTGAATATGTAATTTGTAATTTTTTAGTTATTTGCATTTAACCCTTTAGTGCCCAGTGTCACAACTGATTTTGTTCTATCTAACGCCAAACGATTTTATTCAATCTCGGAAAAAATCTTCAGGAGCTAAAGGGTTAAATGAGCATGGGTTGAAAACAACAAATTTGAAAATTATTCATAGAGAGCTCGTTATTTGACCGACATATATACCATAAGAAAGCTCCTCAAAATCTCTATCAGATACAGTAATTTTAAATTAAAAATATTATTTTAAAGAGAAGTAAATGCTCAAAAAATGTTTTTTAAAAATGAATGGTCATAAAATAATAAATTCTTAACATAACGAGTTTATTTTTATACTCTTATCTAGACGATGTAGGGCTGCATATATGGTAAACATTTCATGTTCAGACCTCTCTTAGTTTTTATTTGAGAATGTAATGAACATCATCTATAGGTTACATTTTGCGGTGAAGGGTGAAATTAGAATTTTTTTAAATTTCGTAGAGGACAAAAGCTTATAGACAGTTAACTATAAATGTCACATCTTCTATATATATAATATTAGAAAGGGCTGAGAATTTCCTATGAAATAGAATTAATTAAAATACTAAAGAAAATTTAAATTCCTATAAAATAAGAAATCCTCAACGGAAGACTTAATTTTATACCATTCTGTAGGCAATCAGGAGCTATTGAAGAATAGGGACCCAAGCCTTCTTTAGTTACGCTTATAAGGCTAACTAACGAAAATATCACGACCTAACCTAACCAATCGTTAGGTTAACTGTACGCCCTTGACGATTGGTTAGGTTAGGTCATGATATTTTCGTTAGTTAGCCTTATAAAGCTAACTAAAGAAGGCTGGGGTCCCTATTCTTCAATAGCTCCGGCAATCATGCCATCTACAGTATATATATGAAATTCTTGTTTACACCTTACATATATATTGTTCTATTAATATTTGAAGAACAGTGAACGACTGTCTCCAAAAGGAACCTCGAAATTCTACTTGAAACTTTCACATTTTTGTCGGATGAAGGAATTTTTGGCTAGTCGAAGAACAGATTTTGCACGATTCTGGTGAAAAATATAAACTGAGCGAGAGTCAGAAGTTGGATAGCGACAGTACCTTCTGAAAGCCTGAAATTAATTTCTTGTACATATATCTAAATATAAGGGGTTCCTAAAAACCTTAGCCCCCTCATTTGCAGCTTACATGTTTACTTATATCGAAATAGTTTTTAATGATTAAAAAATATATAAAATTCTTTATTTATTGCAGGTATTAAAATTACTCTAGCTGATAAAGTGATAATATAATGGCTTCTCAAATAATTGGTGATTCGGAGAGGCAACGTGTGATAGATCGCATACGAGCAATAACATTTCGGGAAGCTCGTGATGCTGGAGCCACCTTTATAACACGTTCATGGGTTGCCAAAAAGTTGAGAAGAAGTGAGGACTTCGTCAAAAGAAATTGGAATAAAACTTTGGATGAATGTGAAATGGATACAACCAAATCTGGGCGCCCAAATTTGCCACTCTCTCAGGAAACAAAGGACATCATTGAAAGCGGTACGCGTAAGCGGAAAAACAGCTGTGCTAAACTTTCTAGAGAGATCGAAGTGTTGAGAGGAAAGATCGTTAGTGGTGAGATCATTCGACTGTACCGTCATAGGCAAGGTTTAAAGCCTTGGCATGAACTTCCAAAGCCAAGAAAAACTCAACTTAACATCGATGACAGAATGTGGTTTGCCAATTATCTTGAAGATTGGGATGTGGATGATTTCATGCATTTGCTGTCTCCGATGAATTTTTTGTTTACGTAACACGTCGGCCTAACTACCAAAATGATCGAGTGTGGGCCACAACACCAGATGAAATCGATGACAATGAACATTATCGCGAATTATTAAAAAGTCCAGACTGTGTTGGTGTGTTTGTTTTGCTCACTGCAAAGAAGCTCATGTGGGTGCTGAAGCCAAATGGTCAGAGTTGGGATGGACAGTACTTTCGTGATATTATTCTATCCCAGCATGTCATTCCTTTTCTAAGAAACCCAAACAATGTTATGGATGTCGATCAGATCACACTTCTGCACGATAAGGCCCCCTGCTTTAGGGCATTAGCCACTCAACAGTTGTTGCGGAACCATGAGATCGATTTCTTTGGAAATGAAGAATGTCCAGGAAATTCTCCTGACCTGAACGTCTGTGAACACATTAGATCAGTTATAAAGGACAAGGTTGAATGCCTCTTGTTTCAAGAACTTGCAGCAAATCGATTTTCGAAGGATACAATGACGCAACACATTGAAACTGTTTTAGCAAATTTGCGTAAGGATCAAGATCTATTCACGTCACTTTTGGCAAGCTACCCAAAGCGAATTCAGGCTGTCTTGGAAGCCAATGGCGGGAACACCAAGTTTTAATTGTCTCTCATTAAATGCAGGATTAAATTCTCTTTTGTAAGGTATGTTTAGTTTTACTGTACCTCTAATGGTTTAGGCCATGGGCGTGGGGGGCTAAGGTTTATTGGAGCCCCGTATATATATATATATATATATATATATATATATATATAGTCATGCGGTTTGCTTCTACAAAGCTTCAATTTAATATTTAGGAGAAATCCAATGACAAGGAGGAATGTAAATGCCATGAAAAGTCTTCTTTAATGCGCAACGTTTCGAGCAATACGCTCATCATCAGGCTAGATAATAACAATATGAAATTAGAATCAATAAATAAATGTGAACAAGACAAAATAATTTCCATAAACCTATTCAGTAAAAGCAAATTTTAAAAAGACTAAAAGAAGAGGGTTAAATTCAAAGTTATAAAAATTTACATATAAAATTAACCAGAAATTTAAAAACTATTTTTAAATTACATATAGTAAATTTGAAATTAGTACACTGGAATAATTAACACTAATACAATGGAATAATTAACACTACGAACCTTTCAATGCTGGTTCCGAGGCACGAGTAATTTAAAACAAAACAAAACAGGAAACAAGCTATGGGTTGGGCGGTTGGAGTTATAAGTTAGGGGAGGGGGGATTATAAAAAATTGGGGAGGGGGGAGGGGGGTTTATAAAAAATTTAGAGGGACAGCTGAGGAATCCACGTTTAGAGAAGGGGTCAATGTTTTAATATAAAGAGATTCCAAAATTCTAAGTGAGTTAGGACAAGAATTACAACCGAGAATTTTAAAATGATCTAAAGTGACATCAGTTTTACATTTTATACTGTGTTCCCGAATACTGGAGGCTTCCTTTTTTTTAAAATTTTACCTGTTCGGCAACTTATTCCCATATGCGAATAAAATCTAGTCCTGAGGGAGCGCACGGTGCTGCCAATGTAAGTACCAAGGAGACACCTTGGGCAGGTAAATAAATATACAACACCGCTACGCAACGAATCAGGAGTTCGATCCTTCGCTGAGAAAAAGCTACCTAAAGACATTTTGTTAATAAATATAATGCGAAAATCAGTATGATAAAAAAATTTTCTTAACAACTTTGTAAATTTAAGTTTAAATTCTTTATTCATGGGACCCATTTCAGGTACCAGGAAATGGCTCCCTTCCCTTTTTAGATCTTTTAATTTCGAAAAAAGGTGATTCTATTACTACATCAGTTTACAGGAAACCCACTTTTACTGGTTTGGGCATGAATTTCTTTAGTTTTACTGATTTTAACTATAAGATGTCGTGTATTAAAACTCTCTTGTTCAGAGGATATAATTTGACCTCTAGTTTTACCTTACTAAACGATGAATTTAATAATTTAAGATCATATTTTACCAATAATAGTTTTCCTGTTCAATATGTAGATAAACTAATAAGATCTTTCTTAAATAATGTTTATAGCCCTCAACTTTCCTGTATTTCAGTGCCTAAAGATATAAAATATTTCCTGGTACCTGAAATGGGTCCCATGAATAAGAATTTAAACTTAAATTTACAAAGTTGTTAAGAAAATTTTTTTATCATACTGATTTTCGCATTATATTTATTAACAAAATGTCTTTAGGTAGCTTTTTCTCAGCGAAGGATCGAACTCCTGATTCGTTGCGTAGCGGTGTTGTATATTTATTTACCTGCCCAAGGTGTCTCCTTGGTACTTACATTGGCAGCACCGTGCGCTCCCTCAGGACTAGATTTTATTCGCATATGGGAATAAGTTGCCGAACAGGTAAAATTTTAAATAAAAAGGAAGCCTCCAGTATTCGGGAACACAGTATAAAATGTAAAACTGATGTCACTTTAGATCATTTTAAAATTCTCGGTTGTAATTCTTGTCCTAACTCACTTAGAATTTTGGAATCTCTTTATATTAAAACATTGACCCCTTCTCTAAACGTGGATTCCTCAGCTGTCCCTCTAAATTTTTTATAAACCCCCCTCCCCCCTCCCCAATTTTTTATAATCCCCCCTCCCCTAACTTATAACTCCAACCGCCCAACCCATAGCTTGTTTCCTGTTTTGTTTTGTTTTAAATTACTCGTGCCTCGGAACCAGCATTGAAAGGTTCGTAGTGTTAATTATTCCATTGTATTAGTGTTAATTATTCCAGTGTACTAATTTCAAATTTACTATATGTAATTTAAAAATAGTTTTTAAATTTCTGGTTAATTTTATATGTAAATTTTTATAACTTTGAATTTAACCCTCTTCTTTTAGTCTTTTTAAAATTTGCTTTTACTGAATAGGTTTTATGGAAATTATTTTGTCTTGTTCACATTTATTTATTGATTCTAATTTCATATTGTTATTATCTAGCCTGATGATGAGCGTATTGCTCGAAACGTTGCGCATTAAAGAAGACTTTTCATGGCATTTACATTCCTCCTTGTCATTGGATTTCTCCTAAATATTAATTGAAGCTTTGTAGAAGCAAACCGCATGACTATATATATATATATATATATATATATATATATATTATATATACGGGCTCCAATAAACCTTAGCCCCCCACGCCCATGGCCTAAACCATTAGAGGTACAGTAAAACTAAACATACCTTACAAAAGAGAATTTAATCCTGCATTTAATGAGAGACAATTAAAACTTGGTGTTCCCGCCATTGGCTTCCAAGACAGCCTGAATTCGCTTTGGGTAGCTTGCCAAAAGTGACGTGAATAGATCTTGATCCTTACGCAAATTTGCTAAAACAGTTTCAATGTGTTGCGTCATTGTATCCTTCGAAAATCGATTTGCTGCAAGTTCTTGAAACAAGAGGCATTCAACCTTGTCCTTTATAACTGATCTAATGTGTTCACAGACGTTCAGGTCAGGAGAATTTCCTGGACATTCTTCATTTCCAAAGAAATCGATCTCATGGTTCCGCAACAACTGTTGAGTGGCTAATGCCCTAAAGCAGGGGCCTTATCGTGCAGAAGTGTGATCTGATCGACATCCATAACATTGTTTGGGTTTCTTAGAAAAGGAATGACATGCTGGGATAGAATAATATCACGAAAGTACTGTCCATCCCAACTCTGACCATTTGGCTTCAGCACCCACATGAGCTTCTTTGCAGTGAGCAAAAAACACACCAACACAGTCTGGACTTTTTAATAATTCGCGATAATGTTCATTGTCATCGATTTCATCTGGTGTTGTGGCCCACACTCGATCATTTTGGTAGTTAGGCCGACGTGTTACGTAAACAAAAAATTCATCGGAGACAGCAAATGCATGAAATCATCCACATCCCAATCTTCAAGATAATTGGCAAACCACATTCTGTCATCGATGTTAAGTTGAGTTTTTCTTGGCTTTGGAAGTTCATGCCAAGGCTTTAAACCTTGCCTATGACGGTACAGTCGAATGATCTCACCACTAACGATCTTTCCTCTCAACACTTCGATCTCTCTAGAAAGTTTAGCACAGCTGTTTTTCCGCTTACGCGTACCGCTTTCAATGATGTCCTTTGTTTCCTGAGAGAGTGGCAAATTTGGGCGCCCAGATTTGGTTGTATCCATTTCACATTCATCCAAAGTTTTATTCCAATTTCTTTTGACGAAGTCCTCACTTCTTCTCAACTTTTTGGCAACCCATGAACGTGTTATAAAGGTGGCTCCAGCATCACGAGCTTCCCGAAATGTTATTGCTCGTATGCGATCTATCACACGTTGCCTCTCCGAATCACCAATTATTTGAGAAGCCATTATATTATCACTTTATCAGCTAGAGTAATTTTAATACCTGCAATAAATAAAGAATTTTATATATTTTTATAATCATTAAAAACTATTTCGATATAAGTAAACATGTAAGCTGCAAATGAGGGGGCTAAGGTTTTTAGGAACCCCTTATATTTAGATATATGTACAAGAAATTAATTTCAGGCTTTCAGAAGGTACTGTCGCTATCCAACTTCTGACTCTCGCTCAGTTTATATTTTTCACCAGAATCGTGCAAAATCTGTTCTTCGACTAGCCAAAAATTCCTTCATCCGACAAAAATGTGAAAGTTTCAAGTAGAATTTCGAGGTTCCTTTTGGAGACAGTCGTTCACTGTTCTTCAAATATTAATAGAACAATATATATGTAAGGTGTAAACAAGAATTTCATATATATACTGTAGATGGCATGATTGCCGGAGCTATTGAAGAATAGGGACCCCAGCCTTCTTTAGTTAGCTTTATAAGGCTAACTAACGAAAATATCATGACCTAACCTAACCAATCGTCAAGGGCGTACAGTTAACCTAACGATTGGTTAGGTTAGGTCGTGATATTTTCGTTAGTTAGCCTTATAAGCGTAACTAAAGAAGGCTTGGGTCCCTATTCTTCAATAGCTCCTGATTGCCTACAGAATGGTATAAATTAAGTCTTCCGTTGAGGATTTCTTATTTTATAGGAATTTAAATTTTCTTTAGTATTTTAATTAATTCTATTTCATAGGAAATTCTCAGCCCTTTCTAATATTATATATATAGAAGATGTGACATTTATAGTTAACTGTCTATAAGCTTTTGTCCTCTACGAAATTTAAAAAAATTCTAATTTCACCCTTCACCGCAAAATGTAACCTATAGATGATGTTCATTACATTCTCAAATAAAAACTAAGAGAGGTCTGAACATGAAATGTTTACCATATATGCAGCCCTACATCGTCTAGATAAGAGTATAAATAAACTCGTTATGTTAAGAATTTATTATTTTATGACCATTCTTTTTTAAAAAATTTTTTGAGCATTTACTTCTCTTTAAAATAATATTTTTAATTTAAAATTACTGTATCTGATAGAGATTTTGAGGAGCTTTCTTATGGTATATATGTCGGTCAAATAACGAGCTCTCTATGAATAATTTTCAAATTTGTTTTTTCAACCCATGCTCATTTAACCCTTTAGCTCCTGAAGATTTTTTCCGAGATTGAATAAAATCGTTTGGCGTTAGATAGAACAAAATCAGTTGTGACACTGGGCACTAAAGGGTTAAATGCAAATAACTAAAAAATTACAAATTACATATTCACAAACTCAGCATCATTCTGCAGATCTATAGAAGCTAAGCTAACAAAGACCCTAAGATCCACTCTAAGGTTAGCTCGAGAGAAAGAAGAGAGTAGGGGATTAAAAGAAGAGAATAAGGGATTAAGTAAGTAGCAAAACCTATCATTCGTGGGTTAACATTCATTCAGAAAAAGAGAGAGAAAGACTCACCGTCATCATCCGCCGCCACTGCCGACAAATCGGAAAAATAATCAAAGAGAATAGGAAGCGGGTGAAAGATGAAAAGAAGTAAAATAAAAACGCTTACAAACCATGCAAACACAGTCTCAACTCAAACATTGTCATACCAAGTAAACTACAGACATACAAGTAAAGAGGATAAGAAAAGAGAGAAAAAAAAGTATGAAGAATATAACAAAAAGTGGGTTAGTTTACGCTACGAGCTACATCTAAGTTCATGTTAGTCTAACTTTTTTTATTATATTTTTTTAATATAATTTTGTTGCTGGCATATCACACGCTGACACGTCACAAAATGGCATTACTCGTTAACAGACTCAAACCTCGACCATTACCCCCAGAGCTCCTGTTGCTAATTGTTTTATTATTTTAAATGACGTTAATATTTTTAAAATGCCTCTTCTAAACGGTTTTTAAACACATTAACAATTAACACTAGTACAGTTCACGACGGACACGGGGAGATTATTCAATTTATCAATTACTTTAAACGTAAAAACGTTTTTAGCAATATTAGTAGTGAAACGTCTGCCACGTAATTTAAATCCGTTATTACTTGTATTGCTATTATCGAAAATGAACAATTTGTCAAAATTTACGTTATCGATCTTATTAACGATTTTGAAAACTTCAATAAGCTCCCCGCTTAATCTCCTAGTCTCGAGTGAATGTAAATCTAACTCTTTAATCCTACCTTCGTAAGACTTGTTGTGTAGTGAAGGAATTAGTTTCGTGGCGCATCGCTGAACCCTTTCTAACCTATCAATATCCTCACGCAAATACGGGCACCAAAACTGAACGGCATATTCTAAGTGAGGCCTGACTAGGGACTTGTAAAGGGGCAATATAATATTCTTCGATTTAAATTCGAAATTACTCACTATGAAGCCTATAAAGCTTTTGCGCAAGACTCCAGGCACTGGTTCCTAACTTTTAAATCCTTAGATACGCGTACGCCTAAATCTACTTCCACGTCAACGCTCGCTAACTGTCTATCATCCATCGGGTACGTGTAATTGTTGTTACGAGAACCTATATGCAAAACTTTACATTTGTCTACGTTAAATTGCATCTGCCACTTATCCGTCCACTCCATTCCTATTTACATCGTCTTGGAGCCTATTTCTATCGTATGAAGAGGAGGAACGTTTCTGACTGTTGTTACATCCATATTTGATGGGTATAATATTTCGAGTTTTTATTGACTTTTTTTACGTTGCATTGTAAATACAGGTAAACGTATAAATGAAGCTGACAGGTTTATAAATGAAAATTTTAAATTTTGAGCACGTTAGGGTTTTAGAGCTCTCTAAATCCTTTCGAAAGACACCATACTGTTATTATTGTTGTACGAGCAATAATAACAAAAAATAGGCAGTGTGTGGGGTCAGGTTTAAAACAAATGCGTCATAAACTACGCATTATATTTATTAACAAAATGTCTTTAGGTAGCTTTTTCTCAGCGAAGGATCGAACTCCTGATTCGTTGCGTAGCGGTGTTGTATATTTATTTACCTGCCCAAGGTGTCTCCTTGGTACTTACATTGGCAGCACCGTGCGCTCCCTCAGGACTAGATTTTATTCGCATATGGGAATAAGTTGCCGAACAGGTAAAATTTTAAATAAAAAGGAAGCCTCCAGTATTCGGGAACACAGTATAAAATGTAAAACTGATGTCACTTTAGATCATTTTAAAATTCTCAGTTGTAATTCTTGTCCTAACTCACTTAGAATTTTGGAATCTCTTTATATTAAAACATTGACCCCTTCTCTAAACGTGGATTCCTCAGCTGTCCCTCTAAATTTTTTATAAACCCCCCTCCCCCCTCCCCTAACTTATAACTCCAACCGCCCAACCCATAGCTTGTTTCCTGTTTTGTTTTGTTTTAAATTACTCGTGCCTCGGAACCAGCATTGAAAGGTTCGTAGTGTTAATTATTCCATCGTATTAGTGTTAATTATTCCAGTGTACTAATTTCAAATTTACTATATGTAATTTAAAAATAGCTTTTTAAATTTCTGGTTAATTTTATATGTAAATTTTTATAACTTTGAATTTAACCCTCTTCTTTTAGTCTTTTTAAAATTTGCTTTTACTGAATAGGTTTTATGGAAATTATTTTGTCTTGTTCACATTTATTTATTGATTCTAATTTCATATTGTTATTATCTAGCCTGATGATGAGCGTATTGCTCGAAACGTTGCGCATTAAAGAAGACTTTTCATGGCATTACATTCCTCCTTGTCATTGGATTTCTCCTAAATATTATATATATATATAATATAGAGGGTGTCCGAGAATTATCTGTACAATTTTTGGCTGTTATTAAAAGTCAACCATGAAGTGTAGAAATTCCAGTGTTGTCCCGTTTCACAGAGAAACTCATTAAGTTTTTGCTGATAACAAGTTTTGACAAGTTTTTTCTTTTTTGTACGCGGGTGACAGACATTGATGATTTAAAAGCAAGAATCACAGCTGCTATTGAGCGAATTGATGTGGATATGCTGCAGCGTACATGGCAACATTTGGATTATCGATTGAATGTTTTGCGAATCACTGATGGTGCACATATCGAATGTTTGTAACAACGTTACTTTAATAAAAGAAACTTTTGAAAATACAGATTCTAAATAATCTTTTAAGAATTTTACGTGTGTTATCAAGAATTTTATTAAAAGATGAAATTGTACAGATAATTTTCGGACACACTGGAATTTCTAAAAAACTTGTCAAAACTTGGTATCAGAAAAAACTTAATGAGATTCTCTGTAAAATGGGAAAACACTGGAATTTCTACACTTCATGGTTGACTTTTAATAACAGCCAAAAATTGTACAGATAATTCTCGGACACCCTGTATATATATATATATATATATATATATTATATATATATATATATATACACACACACACATGTGTGTGTGTGTGTGACGTCATACTATGAACGTTAGCGCTAACCATTTTAAAAGAGATATAAAAATAAAAGAATTATATATATTTATATATATATACTATATACACACACATATAATATATATATATATATATATATATATACATGTATGTATGTGTGTGGTGTGTGTGTGTGTGTGTGTGTGATGAGGGATGCAACTATGGGGCGAAAAAAATTCGAGAAGTGCAAAGAGGGAGCCTGATAAGAAAAAATAAAACTTTTTGTATATACATATTATATATACGTCTGTCTGACGTCGTACTGTGAAATCTAGCGTCCACCACTCAATCCTGTGTGTCAGGCATAACAGTGATATTACACCATCGGGAATTAAACCGAATCTTTTCGTACAATATTTAAATTTTGCCTAACCCAACCTAAGGTGAATATAGACTATAGTAACCTAACCTAACACACACACACACACACATCATTCCCTACTGATAAGTGTATATATACACTGTGTATATTATATATATACACACACACGTGTGTTTGTGTGTGTGTGGTTGAAGTCATACTATGGACTTTAGAAGGCATCTACGGCGATTCTGTCACTGAAGAAGATATATATATATATATATATATATATATATATATATATATATATATATATATCAGGTTGTAACATAAATTCTGCTCGATTAGAAAATGGACGATAGATAATAGAATAACCTCAAGATAATGTGAAATAGTTTTAGAAATGTTGCAAAATACACGCGGCGACAGGTTCGCACATGTTTTATCACGATACAGAATGATACAGAATGACTTAGGTTAGTGTAGGCTTAGGCTAGTGTAGGATTAGGCTAATGAATAATTTCTCCGCATGATTTGTCACAAGCGAATCTCCAACATCGAATCGATATTTGCACATCACTGCATTCTCGGCAACTGCAGGCACTGTTTTTGAATCGGATCGTCGCTGGGGATGAAAAATGGGTCCTCTATAACAATATTAAGCGTCGACATCAGTGGCTTACCCGTGAAACAAAGCCTGAACCTCAGCCAAGGAATGGACCCCATCCAAAGAAAATTTTGCTATGCGTTTGGTGAGATATGCAAGGAATTATTCATTTTGAGCTTCTGCCAGATAACCAAACAATCACAGCTGAAGTCTACTGGCAACAACTCCAACGACTGATGATGGCATTACAAGAAAAACGTCCTGCATTAATTAATCGCAGAGGTGTTCTGTTCCACCAGGATAACGCGCGCCTTCACACTGCTCGAATCACCACTGCCCAATTGGAGGCATTTGGTTGGGAAAAAATGCCTCATCCACCTTATTCTCCGGACATCGCATCTTCAGACTACCAATTATTCAGAAGTCTGCAACACCACCAGGATGGACAAAAGTTGCAATCCAGGGAAGCTATCGAAAACAAAGTGATGGCTTTTTTTAACTCGAAACCAAGAGATTTCTTCGAAAGTGGCATAAAAAACTTTTCTACAGGTGGGAGGAGGTTATAGAAAAAGAAGGGAATAATATTGCTGATTAATTTGTCATTATGTCATTTAATTTTTGTTGTGAACAAACAAAAAATTCGAGCAGAATATATGTTACAACCTTACATATATATATATATATATATATATATATATATATATATATATATATATACCTTTGGTAACCTTTGGTTTACTTCCACCCGAATTGTTCATTCTGATGAAGGTCAAGCTTTTCACTCCACCTTGGACCTACAGTTTAACGTGGAATCCGAACCACGCCCCACCAGCAGCCCAGCGTTTTAACCACTAGACCACCCAGGATACCCATTTATCTACCAACCATTTTCTTTATTGTGTGGAATGATGAACAGCTGGGTTTTGCTGCGCGCCGCCTGCCGTCACTGGGCCTCGATATATATATATATATATATATATATATATATATATATATGAATAAAACCACGAAGGAAAGAAAACACAGAATGGTGCTCAAGCGCTTTCGTCTAATGACATCCTCAATTTATTTTTATATACAGGGTGTACGTAAAGTCAGGATCTATTTTTGTGAAGCACTTGGAAATTATATGGAATTCAATCATAAAATGATAAAGTGGTAACATTTATTAAATAATTAAGAGTAGGATTCGACGTGACGCCCATCAGTATCCCTGCACAGCTCAAATCGTTCCGCAGCATTTCTAAACACATTCTGGAGCATTTGCGGGGTTATGTTATCTGCAGCAGTTCGTATACGTGTACGTAAGTTTTCAAGACTCGTAATCTTCGTCTGATAGACGTGCGATTTGATAAAGCCCCATGCAAAGAAATCTAAAGGGGTTAAATCTGGTGATCTCGCTGGCCAAGGTCTGTTGCTTCCGCGTCCAATCCAGCGATTTGGAAAACGTCCATTTAGATAATCCTAAACAATTTTGGCATAGTGACAAGGAGCACCATCATGTTGATAGACGACGGGGATAGGATTGTTAGTACCGTCGTCTATCAACATGATGGTGCTCCCGGTTCGATTCCCGGGTGGTTACCTCATTTTTTCATTTGTTTCGTTCTCTCTCCTCATCTTGCGCGGAATATTCTCCTATACAAGCGTCGTTCTTTACGTTAATTATACTGCGTGTTTGCAGTTAAAATGTGTATATATATATATATATATATATATATATATATATATATATATATATATATATGTATATGAAAATTATTTCACGAAAGTAATACGTGAAAAATATTTATGATGAATAAAACCACGAAGGAAAGGAAACAGAATGGTGCTCAAGCGCTTTCGTCTAATGACATATATATATACACAGAGTGTCCAAGTCTGGCATCATAGGAGAAATTCATATTTTTCTATTTCTACAAACCATAATTCATATTTTTCTCTTTCTACAGGCCATAATATCTGTGAGCAAGGAAGAACGAATCCAGATAATTCTACTCATAGGAAATCGGAGTCAAAGAGAGGCCGCTGCTGAATTTAACAGACTGCATCCAGACCGCGAGCCAATAACACAGAGTTGTGTTAGTAGACTTGTTGCAAAGTTTAAGGAAACAGGATCCATAGAAGATAAACCACGCAGTGGACCTTCAAGGAGATTCACTGACGATGATACAGCGACTGCTATCTTAGCTCATTTTAACAGAAGTCCCAATAAGTCTCTTCGGCGATTGTCCGCCGAGACAGGAGTGTCGAAAAGTAGCATCCATCGCATTCTACAGAAATTAAGCGAAGATGATCCCGACCGGCGGATGGAATTTTGTGAATGGGCTACGGAACAATATGCTCGGGGTGCCAATTTCCCGTCCACCATTCTCTTCAGTGACGAGGCTGTTTTTTATGGAAATGGTGAGGTAAATCGACAGAACACCCGCTACTGGTCTCAAAACAACCCTCACTGGTATACCTCTTCAAAGGAACAAGGTGCATCTCGGGTGATGGTATGGTGTGGCATTTGGAAGGATCGCATCATAGGCCCCCTCTTTTTCGATGAACATGTCACTGGAGGCACCTACCTAAGTATGTTCAAGGAAGAAGCATTTCCCAGTGTCTTGAACGAAGAAGGAAATTTCCGAACATGGTTCCAGCAAGACGGCGCTCCTGCACATTACAGCACCCAAGTAAGGGAATACCTGTACCAACAATTCCCTGGTCACTGGATAGGACGTCGAGGGCCTGTGGAATGGCCAGCTAGAAGCCCGGATCTCACGCCACTAGATTTTTATCTCTGGGGCCACTTGAAAGCGCTGGTATACGCAGAGAAAATTAGGAGTGTTGAACATTTGCGGCAGCGCATTATTGGGGCATGTAACACCATTACTCCTGACATCATTCACCGTGTGCTTGCTGACTGGGTATCACGTCTGAATTTGTGTATTGAAAACAATGGTGGACATATTGAGCACGTTCTGTAAATAAAAGCTTTTGTTTTGCCTGTTTTATTATTTTTCCTCTGATGCCGGACTTATGGGACACCCTGTATATATATACACACACACACACACACACTATATATATATATATATATATATAGTTACGATAGAAATGTTCTTCGGGAACCTTATCCTCAATAGGAATATGAAAACAAGAGATACGACTCTCAACATTTATTGGCCAAACGTTTCGGTCCACTCAGGGGCCATCTTCAGTGACTAAATAGAAGCATCTAAAAATAAAAATAAAGTAAATACAAATGTCAAACTGTACGATAATAAAATCTAACACAAAAAAAAGTTAAAAAGTTGTTAAAAAACTATCTGGAATATAAAACAAAATAAAAGTAAAATTGAAACAAACTAAAATTTCAAAAATTAAAAGTTTAAAAATGTTAAGTTTAAAATTTAAAAAATTTAAAAAGGACTAACCTGGATGGTAAAAGTTACAAATAACAAGTGGAGAAAAAGGAAAAAAACAACTTAAGTTAGTGCGTTGGTTGCGTTTAAAAGGTGTTGGTTGGTGTGTTAGATTTTATTATCGTACAGTTTGACATTTGTATTTACTTTAGTTTTATTTTTAGATGCTTCTATTTAGTCACTGAAGATGGCCCCTGAGTGGACCGAAACGTTTGGCCAATAAATGTTGAGAGTCGTATCTCTTGTTTTCATATTCCTATTATATATATATATAATATATATATATATATATATATATATATATACGAAGGCCACTCAATATATTTTGTCACACCTTTTTTTTTTCTTTCCAAGTTTCCTTGCAAGTTCCAGAAATTGTGTACACAATTAGTTACATACCTTTTTTACAAGTTTTTATTTTTCCACATAGTCTCCATCCTTTTCTACGGCTTTCCTCCACCTCGAAATAAGAGTCTTTATTCCTTGCTGGTAAAAGTCCGCTGGGTTCCGTTGGAGCCACCTCTTAACCTCCTCAACAACCTCAGCGTCACTCTGAAACTTTCTTCCACGAATAGCATCCTTCATTGGCCCAAACAAATGGAAGTCTGAAGGTGTCAGATCCGGGCTGTATGGAGGGTGGGGTAACGAGTCAAACGCATTTTTGTGATGGCCTCTCTTGTTTGCAAACTGTTGTGTGGTCTTGCGTTATCGTGCAAAAGAAGGACGTCTTCCAGTTTTATCTTCTGTCGAACTCGCTTTATACGTCTTTAGAGTCTCTGTAGGGTAGCAATATATGCCTCTGAGTTGATTATTTGTCCTTTCTTCATAATGTCCAAAAGAATCACCCCTTTCATGTCCCAGAAGATGGTAGCTATAACCTTTCGTGCAGAGGGAGCCATTTTGAACTTTTTCTTGCGTGGGGAGTCTGTGTGATGCCACACCATGGATTGGCGTTTTGTTTCAGGTTCAAAGTGGTGTACCTAGGCTGACCATATTTCCTTGAGACAAAACGGGACATTGGGATGGCAAAAAAGGGACGGGGGTTATGTAATATTCTGTATTCATGAAAAAGTAAGTACATAAACATATTGAGCTTACAATTATTCTTCAGTGACAGAACCCATACAAAAACCCATACAAAACGGTACTGTCCCATTCAAAACGGTACGTATGGTCAGCCTAGATGTACCCAAATCTCATCACCAGTCACAATTCGTGAAAGGAAGTCATCCCCTTCTGTCTCGTATCGAACCAACGACTCAGAGGCAATTTCTTTTCTTTGGGCTTTGTGATCTTCAGTCAGTTCGCGAAGAACAAACCGTGCACAAACTTTTGAGTATCCCAGTTGTTGAATTATTAAATTATCGTATTCACACTTCCTTCACTAATTCCCAGCTCCAGTGTTAGCTCCTTGTATTTGACGCGCCGATTTGATCGAATGATGCTGTTAACACGTTGCACAGTGTGAGATGTCACAGCCGATGCCGGGCGACCGCTGCGTGGCTCATCATCGAGGCTGGCTCTCCCTCTCTCTAATGATCTCACACGTTTAGACCAGTGTCCAACTGTGCTTCGATCAACAACAGCATCTCCGTAGACGTTTTGTAGATGTTTGTGAATATTTCCATCTGTTTCCTTCTCTGCAGTTAAGAACTCGATAACAGCTCTCTGTTTACGACGCACGTCACTGTCAGACGCCATTTTCGAAACTGCGTTAACCATCGATTTTATACAAGGGCGTTTAAAAGCGGTTTTATACAAGGAGTCGAGGTTCAAACCGGAAAAATCCGGTTATGTGAAGCGCAGAAAGTTCAAACTTACGGCCCAAAAGACATTTCAGCCCCATGGCCTATTATTTAGCTAAGAAAAAAGGGTGTGGCAAAATATATTGAGTGCCCCTAGTATATATATATAGGCTGACCATACGTACCGTTTTGAACGGGACAGTACCGTTTTGTATGGGTTTTTGTATGGGTTCTGTCACTGAAGAATAATTGTAAGCTCAATATGTTTATGTACTTACTTTTTCATGAATACAGAATATTACATAACCCCCGTCCCTTTTTTGCCATCCCAATGTCCCGTTTTTGTCTCAAGGAAATATGGTCAGCCTATATATATATATATATATATATAGTGCCTCGTTCGCACTATAATAATGTTAATTAAAGATTAATAGTACAATTAGTGTTAATTATTATAATTACTTGAGGCTGGGGTCACCATGATCTTTTCAGATCAAATAATGTTATTAATTAAGGAAATTATCATAATAGAGTGAGTTTTCTTCCTTTATTAAACAAAATAAATGATATATAAGTGAGACAAATAAAGGTTTCAGTTGTTTAAATGCATGTTTAGTTGAAATGTATAAATGTCCACGTGAATAATGACTTCAGCATTATAATAACGCGTGAGGTAATGAAAGTCTTCATGTAAAGTTAGGTGAATAACTCCAGGCCAATGGGGTCTGTTACACGTTGTTACATGGTGAGATCTCTCGTGTCACTGGAGTTCGCGGAGAGAGGTGAGATGCGATTGAGTCATCGTGCCCGAGGGTCCTTTATAACGAGGTCGAACGCCATCCTCATCTTGAATGTTATTTCTCAGAAGGTAAGAGGAAATTCAGGGCAATAGTGGGCCTGCCAAATATTTAAAAGTTCTCTAGAAAAAAATTAACGGCGTTTTTTTTAATAGTAGGCACCCACCTTAGATAAGTAGTATTGAGGATGCCAAACAAGATGTGGGTGGATACCACTCCCAATTTTGAGTTTGAAGGTCTCATACAAGATTACAAAAGTCAAATTCTGTAAAAATTTCGAATTTTTGCATTTCAGTGGTGGCTCTATGTAACAACGTGTTTAAAGGTGTATCATTAGCACATAAAGCATATTTTTGTGATTTTATGGATAATGCTGAGTGAGGTGCGCATGTACCTACTACTACCGTAGTACAAGTAATAGCATACTTTCACATGCTGAATATTTTCAGTGCACTGGCTGGCCAGACATTGGTTTGGTATATGCAATATGTTTCGAATTGTTTCAGTATATCTGTGGCTACTACATACAGCCATTCTCACTTGTCTTTGCAGATAGGGAGCTCATCAGCAATGGACCCTGTAGCTGTCATCAAGTGCAATAGGAAACGTCAGGATGTCAGTGAGGATTGTTGCTTTTTCTGCCAAAGCAGCGCTGGTGACCTGCACACAGCATCAGCAGAAGGAAAAGCAAGAACTATGACTGTGGGCGATGAGAGAAAGAACCTGGGAGATACCTACTATCTTGATGTTTTACAAAGACTGAAAAGTCATTCCAAGGATGATTTCAATGCATTGGAACTCAAGTGGTATAAATCATGCTACTCTTTATTCACCTCTGAAGGCAAACTCAAAAGGCTGCGAAGTCAGCAGCAGACCATGGGTGCATCAGGCTTTTCCCCTAAAGCGTAGATGTTCAACACCAGTGAGTGACTGGACCCTCTGCATGTTTTGCCAAAAGAAGATCACAGAGAAACTGCACAGGGTGGAGACAATGGAAAAGTCAGATGACTTGATCCAGCGTGCCAATCACGACCCTGTCATGAGCATACCGTTGTCAGCGGTGAGTGATGTGATTGCAGTTGAAGGCTGCTATCATCTGGTATGTTTGGTGACATTTGAGAGACGTACTAGAAAACAAGCGGTGTCAGAGGAGCAGCAAGGGCCTGAAAATGAGTGCATGACGAAGCTGTTCAAAGACTTGATGGCCATACACTCATCCAAGCTCTTGGCAAGCCTGGTGGCTGTCGGACATTCGGCGACTATGCTGAAGTGTTCTTCAAGGCCGTGACGAGTTATTTCAATGAACAAACAACAAGAGTTTACGTCATCTTTGATCAGTACGCAGGGGAAGGATCGACCAAAGCAGTTACCAGGACAAAGCGTGCAAGCAAGAAGAAACCGATTCGGAAAGCCATTGATGGCCCACAAGTTCCACTGCCTGAAGTGTGGAAAAACTTCATGGACCTGGATACAAACAAGGCTGACCTAGCCTTGTTTCTGTCTAACGTCATCACTGAGAAGAAAAATGTCAGCTGGTGACAGGGGGTGGCTTCTCTGAAACCACTGAAGTACGATCAACCAGGCGACATGAAGTTCCACTGCATAGCAACCATGAAGAGGCGGACACCAGGTTCATCCTTCACTCATGTGATACAGCGTCCCAGGGCTATGAACGAATACTGGTAGTGTGCAGAGATACTGATGTAATGGTGCTGTTGATTCACTTCGTTTGCACCAAGGTCGCTGAAGTGTGGATGGTGTGCGGAACGGCCAAGAACCGAAAATGCTACCCCGTGCACGATGTATTCAAGAGTTTGTCGTCCCCAGTCAGGGACAACCTGGTCAGAGCTTCCACGCTTTGACCGGGTGTGACATAGTCTCGTCCTTCAGTGGTCATGGGAAAAAGAAGGGTTGGAAGGTGTTCAGTGACCACCCACTCCTGCTGCACGCCATTGGTCGAGAAGGGGATATCGCAGATATTGAGAAGTTTGTGTGTCATTTGTATGGCACCCCGGAACAACACACAGTTGATGACGCCAGAGTTCACCTTTTTGGGAAGGCCAAGAAGGCTGGAAATGCTCCCACCGACAAAGGATGCCCTGGAGCTCCACACCAAGTGGGCAAACTATCAGACCAAAATATGGCTCCAGGCTGACAAAGAGCACGTAGATGTTGAAGATTCGGTGGACACTTCAGCCTGGAAGTTGGAAGATGGGAGCCTCCTACCAGTGTGGATAAGACTTCCTCCAATCCCTGAAGTCTGCCTGGAGCTTGTTGCTTGTGGTTGTAAGAAAAAGTGCAAGACAGCTAGATGCAACTGCTTCAGGAAAAGGATGAAGTGTACGACAGCTTGTGGTTGTGACGACAGCGGTTGCTGTAACCCAGCTGGACAGTAGATCTATGCCTCTCTTCCCGGCTGAAATCGAGAGAAGCTGGAATGTGCTGTAAGGCACTAATAACTCTGTTCTTAAGTGATTGCAATCCACACAATTGTGACTGTCAGTGCAGCATTTCGGTGCTATTCGTCAAGAAACGTGAACTTGTAGATGTTATTAGTGTGTAACTCTAAGTTATGGGGCTATATTTACTGCTTTGTGATTTAGTTGTGATAATTCTGTTATTGTGAGTACTTAATTCATGCCATCAAACTTATTAGGCACTAATCATGTTAAAATAAATTGTTTTGACAAACACACTTGCTCAATGTTTTTTTCGCCAATTAAAATAAAAAATCACAAATTTTTAGCACAATTTCGGTCGTGATTAACTTGAATTTCACCTTGAGTTGGTAATTCGGATGGAATAAGCGTGTCATCATACTTCTTTATCACTAAGTGTGACAAAATGAAACATTTGGTCAAACGAATTGGCTCAGAATATTTTTTTAAAATTAAAATTAGAAAATATCATTTTTTGCACAATTTGACCTCGAAAATGACCTTCAAATCCAAAAGCGAGAGTGGCATCTATCTGCATTTTATTCCTCACCCACAAGTACATTGATTTAGCATGGGTGCCAGCTATTAACAAAAAACGCCGTTCAAAGTCGATTTTTGAATTTTGACCGGTCCACTACAAAGGAAAAAGCTTGAGGGAGTTTCGCAATGTGACGTCATCTTGTTCGCTGCTCTGTCGATGGAACAGCGGGCTTATTGTAAAGTAAACGTGGCCGCACCACTTTCGACTTGCACCAAAGAAGAGCACCGTGCTGTCGTTCGTTTTGTGTGGGCTGAGGGAGTGAAAGGGGCTGAAATTCAACGAATATTATCTGTACAGTATGGTGATCAAGTTTTTCCACAGCGGATCGTGTACGAATGGATCGAAATGTTCAAAAACGGCCGAACAAGTATCGCCGATGTGGACGGCCGCCCTGTACGTTCTGCGTCGGCGACAATTGTTCTGCCATTTTTTAACATTTCGACCCATTCGTACGCGCTCCACTGTGGCAAAACTTGATCAAAACTCTCTCTCTCTCTCTCAGAAATATGTAAAAATTAAAAACCTAAAAGATTTAAAATTTTAAAATTTAAAGATTAAAAAACAAAAAATCAAGAACCATCCCTCTTTCTTGCACACACACACATGCACACACACACACACACACACACAAGCTGAAACGATTAAAATAAATTTAAAAAACATAAAACACCTGAAGCCCACCCGTCAATCGCCGTATATCGACCGCCGTTCCACCCGCACCCGTAATCTCGCCCGCTGCACACACATCGCACCATCAGGCCCCGCCCGTTGGCCAGCCAGCGTTCTTCCAAGTTGTTCACGACCCTGGATTTGTTTGTGCATGCAAGGATCAAAAATTTCCTGCATCATTTTACTACTGTTATATATATATATATATATATATATATATATATATATATATATATATATATATATATATATGTGTGTGTGTATATATATATATATATATATATATGCGTCCAGACATCTCGAAACCTTGGACCTTGACTTTAGCTCTCTTCTTCCTCTATAGGTGGGGGCGTTTTGTGGGCATTCGCCCTTGGCCATTCCTTCCTCAAAAAAATTAGATGATACAGTAACTTAAGAATATTAATTATTATTTGCCATTACAATAATAATAATAATAATAATAATAATAATAATAATAATACTGATAATAATTTTCATTTTTTAACCTCTTATTGTTAAACCATGTTACAAATTTACATTACATGTTACAAAGTTACATTCTCCTTATTTCTTAATAAAATTATTTTGGATTTAGAAACATGTGCGTTACATTTTACCAAAGCAACTATTTATTCAATGATGTTAACATGTTTGAGCATCTACGTACATTCTATAAATCAGATTAGTAATTTTATTGCAACCTAACCTAACACCACTCCCACACCCCGCACACACCCTCCCCTCACCGCCACTACTGTAAATGACGGGTTGGAGTTTCCAACATGTCCCACACCACCCCCACACAAGGCCACACATCCCTCCACCTAAACAAACAAAAATGAACATTTTTCTTTTATGAACTTTCTCCCTATCTTGCTTCGTTTAAAAGAGCGCGTGGGTATGCGTGCACGTACCCGGCAAAGGTTTTTACTACATTCCGCCTCAACAGACAAAAATAGCACGCTGGTATAGGTCCAGCCGCGGGAGCCGATCGGCACTCTGACCGTGCCACGCAACAGGCCGTTGACTGCCAGTCTGGCCAACCGTAGACAGCACGCTGCACGGAGATTTGAGGAAGTTTGGCCACCAGCGCGTTAATGTTTCGGTTTGACGTCGCCTCTTCTTCGCGTTGACGTTCCACGTTTTTTCGTTGATGTTGATGCGCTGACGTGTCCCGCGCTGGAGGATACAGCCACTGCTAGAAGCTTCCTCGTCAGCTGCTAACTTTTGCTTTTATTGTGTGTAGATTCAGTTATTACTGTGAATCTATTAAAAGAACATTCTCTGTTATTTTGTGCTTATCCTTCGTCTGCAATTTTGTGTTGCTCTCTTTGTTGGAGTTCTGAAAATGTATTGCCCACTTCTCTGCTAAATTGCTCTAATATGAACTCTGTTTCTTCCATTTCTTCTTCCTTTAATTTACACTAGAAATATGTCTAAAATCCAATACAGAAATCTTCTTGGGAAGAATGTACATACTATGCTAGAGTGCTCCTGATCTTCGTACACGCAACAGAGAATAGCAGTCGTAAATTATCTGTTTTTATTGGAACACGGTTGAACAACTTGACTCTTCCAACATTGTTCAAAGAAAATCTTTTGCAAATCTCGTTTTCGTCACCTTCAGAGGAGGAGTTTAAAGTTAACATAAGTTTGAAAACAACGTCTTTCGTCCTTTGCCACAACCAGAGCTTTCATGATGACATTGGTGTTGTTCCTGTTCATCCGAATAACGTTAATTATTTTTGCTAGTTCTTGCGGAAGGCTGTTATTACCATTCGGTAGTGTTATTACCCTTTGGTATTGTTATTACCCTTCGGTATTGTTACAAATCGCAAATGTAGAGGAAGGACACTGAACAAATATTGTATGAGAGGGAGAGAGAGAGTGCTTCCTGTGACCGATAACCTTCGGGACAGCGTTGATCCATAAAGCTTCACACACCATTATCTCAAACACAACCATAAACACCTTACAGGTAATACAAAACAACGCACTTCGTATCATTACAGGATGTACTCACACAACACCAATAGAACACCTGCACACAGAAACAAAAATACTGAAAATTAGGGAACATTTAGACATGAGGGGAACACAATTCATGGTAGCAGCGACAACTAACCCACAACACCCTTGCCACTATATGTATGATACAATCATGCACCAACACCTCGAATCATTAAGGTAACACCAGAGAAACATTATAACCTAATACTCCATTCCATACCACGCCCCACAGACATCACACAGTACAGAAAACACATACACACACACACACACCTAACCCACAAAGCACTGACACCTCTCGGTCCGAATACGGTCCTAGGTGCGAAGCCGCCACCCATTGAGAGGTCAGAGACCAGCCTGAGCATATCGGATCGAGTTAACTTAACACGATTCCGATGTGGATATCACCCCAACTTACAGACATATAAACACACTAGACAACTCCACAGACGACACCTGCCACTTGTGCCAAGACACACCACACACAATTGAACACATTATGACAGACTGTACCGCTCAAGCACAACATAGAACACAACACAACATCACTAGTGCGCTGAACCTCTGGTCCACTCCGGAGAGGGCGATCGGTTACCTGCGTGCCGCCGGCTTGCTCGATCAGGGTGGGCTGATCGGCTAACCAACAACAACAACAGACAAAAATTAAAAAATTTTCTTCTATGAACTTTTTCTCTATCTGGCTTCATTTAAAAGTTGCGCACGTGCGTCTGCCTACGCGTATGCAAACGAAAAAATAAATATCCTAAGGATCCTCTCAGAGCGGAGACCTTTCCAACCGTGTCAGGATGAGTTCCCTTCGTTCAGCGGTTTCTGAGAGAAACGCCAGACAGACAGAAAGAGATAAACTGCGTATTATTATTACTAGCAAAAATACTCCTCCTACGGGCGGGATATTCTCTAAGCAAGTTAGAGTTTAACATTTACAATTAGCTCACGAATCACTTAAATTTTAAATGCAGCTTCACAAATTTACTTAAAGCTCACGAAGCATTTAAATTTCAAATACAACTTGTCACATTTTTTTTTTACTTACCATGGCTTCCGATGCGTAGACAAAATTTCTGATGGCTACATTCTTTTCTAAATTTTTTCACCAACTTGATTTTCTTCATTATTATTATTACGGGCGGCAATGTGAAGCTCAAGATTTTCATGACTGCGTTCTTTTCTATAGTTTTATTGACCAAATAATTGAACCGACAGTAAGTGGAGGGCCGCAGGCCCACCAATTACTGGCGGTTCAATACTTTGGTCAATAAAACTATAGTCATGAAAACCTTAAGTTTCACAAATCTTGACACAATGTCAAGCTCAAGATTTTCATGGCTGCGTTCTTTCCTATAGTTTTATCGCGGTGCTGGGGCCTTCGGGCCCAGCAATTAGTTGGGGGGAGGCTGGTCACACATATATTCTCGTTCATTACTCATCACCCCCACCCACCATACAAAGATTGGTCGAAATCGGTTCAGATGATGGAAGAGTCAGTTGGAAGAGTCAGTTTCTTCTGCAGACAGACGGACAGACAGACAGACAGACAGACACATTTTTGGTGAATTATAGTAGTAATTATATATATATATATATATATATAGTATTAGACTTCCCAAGTTGTAATGTTAAAAAAAACATTTATTCGTTCAAAGTCGCATAGGTTTTCATTTTGTGACACTTGATGAAACATGCATCATGTACAAATTTTATCCAATTTGGTGCATATTTAGTGACTGCTCACAGCATTCAAAACGAAATTTTGGGAGAAATCACAATTCCTTACCTTTGATACCAATTTGCGTCATAAATTTATATTGCTTGATTTTATAAAAAACTTGCTTTTGTTGGGGTTAAAATTTTTCTACGATGGAACTCAACTTGAAAAACAAACTGGTGTTGCTCTTCACTGGTCGTAATGGTTTCATTAAAATCACTGGCAAGTTTTACCATTCTTTCAGCGCAGTCATTAACCACTTTCAGCTGGGAAACTAAATCCTTCCATGAATATATGTTGGGTGTTCAAACCATGCAGTTGGATCTACTGTCAGAAATGATTCATCAATTTTCATAGCCTTGAAAAAATTTAATGATCTGCACGTTATAAAGTGAGAAAGATTCTTACATTTGAAAGTCCGAATTGTTTTGCATTCTACTCTTCGAAGATCTTTAGTTTAAGCTTGGTTTCCAAGAGCTTGCACCATTGCACCCTTTTCTGAGTTGTTGACTTCTGAAAAAAATGCTAAAGGTGCTAAATCCTCGCATAAGTACCAAAGGCGGGATCTGAGTTTTCCTAATGCCACAGTCGATATCTCCCTATCAATTTCTTGGTAATCTTCCAACTTTGTTATCATCCATAGATCATTGATAGGGGCACTGGTAGCTCTTGTTGTATTAAACCAGGCTTTTATATATATTGATGCGCAAAATATGTTAATACGTCTGATGGCTTCTTTTTCTTTGTCTCTCAAATTGAATTGATCTCGGAATAAATAGATTTTTAAGCAATAAATGCCTTTTGCCATCCATCTTGCCCTATGGTATGCTCCAGAAGCTGTAAAGTGTATCCCTCTTGATGGTTTTTTCCCCCAAAGAAATGAGGGCTAGCTCTAGGAATTCCTGATAATCGTGGCGCTCATGGTTGTCTCGCAATTTTTCATGCAGAAATTGTACCAGGTTCCCGCTTCACCCATTCTAATTCTTTTTCTGACATTTCTCTGGCATCACTTTCAAGGGGAGTATATTTACTTTTGTCTAACCAAGACCACTGATGTTTGAACCTTGCAAAAATATCTATATCAGGCCCTCGAGCTACAAAGAATTTGTCAAAAACAGCTCCCACTACTATTTCAAGACTGTGGTGGCGGCAAGCTAGGAAATGTATTTCCTGCTGGAGTCCTTGCTCAATGGTGGTGCAGGTTCCTCCATGAATGTCAGTATTGCTGGCTGTTGTATTAAAAAAGACCAGCAATCCAGTTTCATATGCCATCCCATTCATCTATTAACTGTAATATTGCTCAGTAGTATAGCCGTAAAAGATTAGAGTACAGGAATGTTGCAATGTTGCAAGAGATAATGATCAATGTTGCAAATTGGAAGGGTCGAAAAGGGGGTAGGGGTTGCAAAGGGGGGTGGGGTATGCAACAAATCAATGTTGCAAAGGGGGTGGGGATATGCAACAACTCAATGTTGCAAAGGGGGGTGGGGGGATGCTACAGGTGCAACAAGGGGTCATGAAACTTGGAGGCGGCGTTATCCCCCAAGAGAAAGACAGGAGAAGGAGAGAAAGGAAGAGAGGTGTTCACCTGGCTCCTGCCAAGTGCATAATAACGCTTCAGCCGACCCGCCGTCCTCTTATAGATTCCTAATCAGCCAATTGGCTTAGAAGGAGCCAAGGGGGGGATGGGTACACCTGAAGGGGGAGAAGGGAGGGATCTTCGGGGGGAGAAGGAAGGATGACCTCCCCCCAAAGGGGTTGCCTTAGCCTAAGAGAGAAAGGATAGACGGAGGAGGACTTTGGGGGGACAAGGTGGGATGTCCTAACCCCCCAAAGGGAAACTAAGCTAAGTCTTAACCTAAGAAGGGAAGGAGAGAGATCTTTATTCGGCCGAAGTTCGCATCAAACTACCAGCTCCGAAGCCAAGCGGGTCTTATATAGATGATGGTTGAGTTGCCAGATACCATTTTTTATTTTAATTGTACAGGTATACATTATTAGGGTGAGTTGCTAGATACCATTTTAATTCGTTACTAAAGCAAACGTACTTTCTCTTTTAAGTGAAATAATCACCAATATTAACAGTACAAACTGTTTATTAATAAATAAATAGAATTTGTCTTCTACTGCACAAAAATAATATAATACGTACAATCGTCAAAATAAATAGTTCAGGCGAAATACACACACACACACACACACACACACACACACACACACACACACACACCTCTGTATATATTATGTGAATGAAAATCAGATAAATGACAAAAGTATATTAATAAAGCAAACGTACTTTCTCTTTTAAACGAAATAATCACCAATATTAACAATAAAAACTGTTTTTAATAAATAAATAGAATTTGTCTTCTACTGTCTTCTACTACTTTCGAGAATAAAACAACTGAAGAAATGCTAACAACCTTGGAGGAAAAAACGCTGAGAATTTTAGAAAAATATGCTCCGAAATCACAGCCAAAAGGAAAGAGGAGTTGGCTAGAAAGGCAAAAGAGAAGACTATTCCGCAAAAGAAAGAGAGTGGAGGCGAAGTTAGGAAACTGCGGAGATAATGACAGGAAAACAATAAAAGAAAAACTGGAGGGTATCGATAGGGAAATACAAGCCCTGATTAAGGACCATACAGAGAGGGAAGAGGAAAAGGCGGTAGAAGCAACAAAGGAAAATCCAAAATACTTCTATAGCTATGCAAAAAGGAAAACAAAAACGCGCGCAGCTATTGGGCCCTTAAGGACGGGAAATAATGAACTAACCGACGATCCAAAAGAAATATCTGATACATTGAGAGCTCAGTCTGAATCACTTTTCAGTACCCCAAAAAGTGACAAAGCGATACCTGACATAAATGCATTCTTTGAAGAGGAATTGCAAGGAGAGTATATAACAGACTTTGAGTTTACACCAGAAGATGTAGCGAGAGCTATAGGACAAATGAAACTACATTCAGCTGCAGGTCCGGACAATTGGAACGCATTATTGCTTAAAAACTGTAAAAATGAAATAGCTACACCTTTATACTGGATATGGAGAAGATCCCTAGACACTGGGAAAATACCGAGCATCTTGAAAAGAGCAAACATTGTTCCTATATATAAAGGAGGGGACAGATCTCAAGCAAAGAACTATAGACCAGTGTTATTGACGTCCCACCTCACCAAAGTATTTGAAAGAATAGTTAGAGAGAAAATTTATGATTTCCTGGAGACACGGGAAAGATTCAACGAAAATCAGCATGGATTCCGGTCAGGTAGATCATGCCTATCACAACTAATAGAGCACTACAACAATATCCTAGATGCATTGGAAGGCAATGACAACTACGATGTTATATACACAGATTTTGCTGAAGCTTTCGATAAATGTGACCATGGTATAATAGGACATAAAATTAAAGACATAGGAATAACAGGAAAAGTGGGAAAATGGATCTACAACTTCCTTAGTGATCGTCTGCAGGTCGTCAAAATTCAAGGTATATCATCATCAGAATCGGAAGTACGCAGCTCAGTACCACAAGGGACAGTACTGGCCCCACTCCTGTTCATTATCATGCTAACAGACATAGACAGCGGAGTAAACAGAAATAGTATAGTAACATCCTTTGCAGACGATACAAAGATCAGCAGAAAAATCAGCGATGTACATGACGTGGAGGCCTTGCGGAGGGACACAAACAAAATATACAAATGGTCAGAAGACAACAACATGTCATTCAACGCCGAGAAATTTCAGCTCTTGAGATATGGTAGAAAAGAAGAACTTAAACAAACTGCATATTATGCTCCAGATAGACAGGAAATTCAGAGAAGCATGAAAGCGATTGATCTCGGGATAATAATGACAGATGATGCGAAATTCGAAACACAAAATCAGATAGCGATAAATAAAGCAAAAAGAGTCGCCGGGCAGGTTCTAAGAACGTTCAAGAGAAGGGACAGGACAGTAATGATTTCCCTGCTAAAAACACTGATTATACCAAAACTTGAATAGTGCTCAGTTTTGACGTCCCCATATAAAAAGGAAGAAACTAATAAACTAGAAGAAACTCAAAGGCATTTCACAGCCAAGATTGATGGCTGCAAAGAACTCAACTACTGGGAAAGACTACGTAAACTAAATTTGTACTCACTGGAAAGAAGAGAGAGGTACATCATAATCTACATATGGAAAATGATCGAAAAACTGGTACCAAACCTAAAACTAAACCCAATTACCATTCAAACAACACTGGAAAATAGGAAAGGCAGAATGTGTAGTGTTCCCAAATTAAAGGCACGACAAGGGACCTCCTCAACCCTGAAGGAAAATAGCTTGGTTGTCAGGGGGCCAAGACTTTTCAACCAGCTTCCTAAGGACCTCAGAAACGTAACGGGGGTCAAAGTTGAAGTCTTCAAGAAAAGACTGGATGCCTGGCTCAGGACAGTACAAGATGAGCCGGGCGTGCCTGGCTATGTACGGTGGAGAGCGCAACAAAGCAACTCGCTCCTCCACCAGGCCAGACCTAGAGGCGGGGCCACCAGCTTGACCTCCGTGTGAAGAGAGACCAACGCACGAAACAACATAAGGTTCATAAGGTACTGCACAAAAAAATAATATAATACGTACAACAGTAAAATTAAATTTATTTCCACGTTATGTTAGACGAGGTGGAAATTGAACCAGGAACGCCAAAGAATCACACCTGTTTACCCCGAGGCCTTTTTGAAAGCTACGATCGGGCGCAAAGGAATATGGGTCAACTTGCTCTCTCTCTCAAAGACACGCTATCTTCATGCGCTTGTCTTCCATGTAAATAAAAAAAAATGTTTTTATTAAATGCGTTGATTATTTCTCTTTACTTGCAAATTTGTATGGCATTATCTTCTTAGTTTATTGAAATGAATGAATAAAAAATGGAAAGGTATATTATTATTATTATACATTTTTCAAAATTAACACACACACACACACAGATTTTTGTCAGAGAAAGTGAGGATCACGCACACGCGCACGCACACACACACACACACACACACACACACATTATATGTATATATATATAGGGTGATATGCACAAAGACAAATTTTTCTATGTAGTAATAATAATAACACTGGTCAACAAAGATTTTTCATCAGAGTAAAATTTGTGGTGGCTGGATAGCATGTTTCACGCTAATTCCAAAACTGCATTCAGATCTTTTCTAGCACGTATAGTTTTCAAGATGAAGGCATATATATAACTACACAGATTTAACCATTTTAAATAGGCAAAATACTAATATTTCAACATTTGATTGTGTTTATTTTATTGTGTTTTTTTAGTTTATTCATCTTATTTATTTCAATTATCTTAATTATACATCTTATGTATTTCAGGTGTGAGCTTTTACGTCTAGCAGCATTGTGATTCAGGCAACAACGCCGTGCTTTGTGTGTCAAAAGATCAGTCCAGTCCAAGAACTTGTTGTATCAAGTTGGTGTACATTTTTTTTTAATTTATAGTTTGCTCAGGTCAGTCAACATGCCTCGACAATGTAAGAATGACCCCGACAAGTTCTGTTTCGTATGCGGCCAGTTGACAACTAAAACACAGCGACGAAGTATTACAACCGACATTAAGAAAATATACAAGCTATACTTTGGTTCATCTAGGTGACCAAGATAAACCATAGGCGCCACATCAAATCTCTTCTGGCTGTTCAAATGGATTACGTGATTGGCTTAACAAAAAGAAAGCTTCAATGCCATTTGCCATACCCATGATATGGAGGGAGCCGAGAGATCATCATGAAGACTGTTATTTTTGTAGTGTGAACTTAATGGGGTTTTCTGCCAAGAACAAACACCAGATTGTATATCCAAACTTGGATTCAGCACGTAGACCAGTAAAACATGATGAAACATTGCCCATTCCAATTCCCCCAAGTGATAGGCTAGATTCTATCATAGATGACATGGAAAGTGATGAAGGTGCAACTGGCGTTTCCGGACCATCTACAGAACCAGAGTACACTTTTGAAGGTAGATATTTAGAGCCTAAAAAGTTAACCCAAGAACAGTTGAATGATCTTGTTAGAGACTTATCGCTGTCTAAAGAGAAATCAGAGCTTCTCGCCTCAAGACTAAAGGAGAACAATTTACTTGAGAATAATGTTCGTATTAGTTACTACCGAAAGCGGAATTTTGAATTAACAGCATTCTTTTCAGTAGACGGTCCTCTCTGTTATTGCCATGACATCAATGGACTATTTACAGCCATATCTCAGACGTATGTGGCATCTGAGTGGCACCTCTTTATTGATTCGTCGCAGAGAAGCCTGAAAGCAGTTCTTTTGCATAATGGTAATATAATGCCATCCATCCCCATTGCCCATTCCGTCCATCTAAAAGAGACATATGACAATATGGATATACTACTTAAGGCAATCAAATACGACAGTCATCAATGGAATGTTTGTGGAGATCTAAAAGTTATAGGAATGCTTATGGGTATGCAGTCAGGATTCACAAAATTTTGTTGTTTCCTTTGCCTGTGGGACAGTCGCGCCACTATAGAACATTACACCAAAAGTGACTGGCCACTTAGGTATACATATGTCCCAGGGATAAGCAATGTCCAGTCTGTCCCTTTAGTGGATCCCCTAAAGATCTATCTGCCACCTCTTCACATTAAACTTGGTTTAATGAAGAATTTTGTTAAAGCAATGGGTAAAGTCAATTCTGAAGGGTTCCAATACCTTTCAAGGAAATTTCCGAAGGTTACTGCAGCAAAATTGAAGGAAGGAATTTTTGTTGGGCCACAAATAAGGGAGGTTTTGAATGACACTGAATTTGAAAAAGTTCAAATGGATATGTGAAAACTTTCTTGGAAGCAACAAGTCACCTGCGTATAAGGATGGAGTCAAGAACCTCCTTGATGCCTTCAAAGAAATGGAGTGTCGAATGTCGTTAAAAATTCACTTCCTGCATTCCCACTTAGATTTCTTTCCTGAAAACCTTGGTGCAGTGAGTGACGAGCAAGGGGAGCGCTTCCATCAAGATATTCAGATGATGGAGAAGCGCTACCAAGGATATTGGAATGAAAGCATGATGGCGGACCATTGTTGGATGCTGTATCGTGACAATCCAGGCCAAATTTACAAAAGGAAATCACACTCACAGCGCTTTTAATAAAATAATGTATATATTCTTTATTTATAAGTACATTGAATAAGGTATATGATGTATTTGTTGTTTAGCATTCCTAAGTGTGATCTATACATCCATAAATTTTCTTACAGCAATATCAAAAACTTAAAAATATCAAAACCAGTGTATCTATATAACTATACGTGCTAGAAATAAAATTAAACCAGATTCGGAATCAGCGCGAAAGATGCATTAAGAAAAGTGTGATCATGTTTGTGATGAGAAAAAAAAGTTTCATTTTGTTGGCCAGTGTAATTAACTCCTCGCCGAATTGCAAAGATTAAGCTTTTCACCCCGCATTAGACCTACAGTTTAATGTGGAAACCGAATCAGAAATACATCTCGTCAGGGAATGATTGCTCACTCTTTCACATCATCTCGCTGATTTGTTCATTATGACAATGGTTAAGCTTTTCACTCCGGCCTTAGACCTACAGTTTAATGTGGAAACCGAATCAGAAATACATCTCGTCAGGAAATCATTGCTCACTCTTTCACATCATAATTTCAACATTTAAAATAACAGGATCATTTGAGTATTGATCCTGGAATAGTGTGGCTGCAAAATGTGATATGCCCAAAAACAATGTAGATTTTTCTCTTTAGTAATAATAATAATAACTAACTCCTCCCCGAATTGTAACAATGGTTAAGCTTTTCACTCTGCCCTAGACCTACAGTTTAACGTGGAATCCGAACTAAGCTTCAGCACTGGCGGGGTGGTTATTTATTCACACATCTATGCGAGAAGTAAAAATCCACAAGTCAGGAATCTTGAGAAAACTGTTTAGTATGGTTGCCAAATAATTTGCTCCTCTCGATTACATTAGTGATTATTGATCCGGGAATAGTGTGGCTGCAAAATGTGATATGCACAAAAACAATGTAGAGTTTTCTTTTTAGTAATAATAATAATAAATAACTCCTCGCCGAATTGTAACAATGGTTAAGATTTTCACTCCGGCCTTAGACCTACAGTTTAATGTGGAAACCGAATCAGAAATACATCTCGTCAGGGAATCATTGCTCACTCTTTCACATCATAATTTCAACATTTAAAATAACAGGATCATTTGATTATTGATCCGGGAATAGTGTGGCTGCAAAATGTGATATGCACAAAAACAATGTAGATTTTTCTCTTTAGTAATAATAATAATAACTAACTCCTCGCCGAATTGTAACAATGGTTAAGCTTTTCACTCCGCCTTAGACCTACAGTTTAACGTGGAATCCGAACTAAGCTTCAGCACTGGCGGGGTGGTTATTTATTCACACATCTATGCGAGAAGTAAAATTCCACAAGTCAGGAATCTTGGGAAAGCTGTGTTTAGTATGGTTGCCAAGTAATTTGCACCCGAAAAATGGAGACTCAATTTAGTATGGACGCAAAATAACTTGCAACCGAAAACTGAGATTCAATTTAGTATGGACGCAAAATAATAAAATATTGTTGTGAACAATATTGCATAAAGGGATGGATTGGAGAAAACCAAGTATAGATACAAATATTGTCGTGACGGAGAATGCAAGGGGTAATACGAGCATTAAATCTATTGGAGAAAATATAAAGATGCCATTAGTCGTCCAAAGCATGGACCCGTTATATCGGTGTTACGATTGGTACACAAACTTATCATAGCTCCACCCAGCTACACTGCAACCAATCATACGAACATCTGCTCTTGATCTTTTGGGGCGGAGCTTGGTGATTGTGCATATAAAAGGAAATATTTTTCAGTTGGGAGTAACAGTAGCTATTTTCGCGCCAGTGAATAAACATTCCCTCTGCCAGTGAATAACATTCCCTCCGCCATGGACACGAACTTTACACTTTTCCGGATTTGTATCAAGAAGGTGACACTGCAGCATTGACTGCAATTAATCTTTTTAACGCGATTGACCGTGATGATTATTTCCAACGCAAACCGTTGAATATTTGCAATGACGCTCCTTACAATCCGACGCAAGGGACTACCATAGAAATGTAAGTGTCTATAATTTTATTTTTATTTTTATTCACAAACTGTCAGAAAGATGATTTCATATATATGGAGGGATGTAGTATCTCGTCAAATACTTCATTTAGATACTCACCATTATGCTAAAATCGAAATTTTTATGGCAATCTTTTGCATGTTTTTTTATAAATGTTATTCGGATTACCTCTTAAATGAGCTTCTCTGAGCGAACCAAAGATATCTTCACATAATGGGGTCTGTCTTACAATATGTATACTCTGTATATGTTTTTATTAAAAAAGATTCAATATGAATTATTCTTTCTCCTTTAAGGTCCGATGAGGATTTGACACGTGTTATACAATCTTTTGAAGAATCTCGTGTCATGAATACGGAGGATATACTGAACAGTCAGCATAATGAATGTCACACGAAATAATGTAAGTGTTTTTCGATCTTTTTGGGGGAAGAAGACAATATATTTCATCAATTTATTAAATGAAAGAAATCAGTACAATAACCATCTTAAACTACAGAATATACAAACTAACGTTACAAATATACACACGAACAAAAACATTATACTATACAACGAGTACGCACAATTGGAAAACGGATTTTTATCTGTCTGCATACCATTTCATCGTTTCGTCGAGTGTGACACGGGTCAATAAATTTTAAAAATTTATAAATTCTTTATCACGTGACATATGCATGAGAAATGAGATGCAGTACATTCCACAAGTATTACTAAAATATCCTTGTATACGAAACGGGTTCCATACAACTTCGGGAATATGTAACTGAGCGAGAAATTTTACAATAACAGGGTCACTCCAGGGTTGAGTACCGAGTGAATCAAAATAGTACAGGCGGTGTCTATTTTTAAAATAGACAGCATCCAATGAATCCCTTCATTACCGATGACATCTGTGTTCACAATAAGACTACCGCATTCTCGCGTACTTGGCAAACTCAATGTTTCATTCTTCGCAAACACGCCGATAAATTTGGAACGTGTGACTCGTTCACTATTCATTACTCTCTGAAGTGTATTAGCATCCATTTTAAAAGTCAGTGATAACGCTCCTAAATCTATCTACTTCTATTAGGGCTTGCGATTCGAGATATACTAGTACACTAATAGGCGCGTCTATAGGCTTGGTGAATTCCAACCTCACTGAGATGTTTCCGCTCTGTTGTGGGCTTAAATGCGTATTTACGCTAGCAGATAAGTCAGGTGTAATGTCAAACGGATAAAGGTTAAATTGATCAATGAATTCTTTCTGCGTTACCCCATTACCAAGCTCATCACAATCACCTGCAATATGGGTCAGATTACTATAGGCTCTCGCGCAAAGAGGTAACACAGCGTCTGATGAATAGTCCGTATCCAATGTTCCACCCAAAGCAATGCCATTAACGTATAGAGTTATATTTTTAAGTCCGAAATTCTCGAATTTAAAGGCACTCTTTTTATATTTTCCATTCACCGAAGCATGGTCCTGCATTCCGATTAATATCCTTTTAGGAAGATTTCCCAGGGCGATGTTTTCTATCTGCTTCGACGCCAACCCTGCAGGCACCGTATATAGTTTGATTTGTACTCTGTTAATAGGGTATTTCACTGTAGCGTTTAGTAAATTTTTCTCAATTTCTAGTTGTTTTGGTGAACTTAATTTCACTCGCCGTACGCGGAGGTATGTGTCCATAATGTGAACCACAACGGGCTTTGCTCCCTCTTCTTGATCAGCATCCAGATTTAAGCAGATCTCAGGACTCGTGCGGGTGAGCTTTATTTTCATATCCACCCCGTTGACAAGCAACTTCTCCTGGAAAGTGAAATCTGTGTGCAGACGTCCAAAACACTCGTATATCTTCTTTTTAGAATTTTTAAATTTGTCCTTTATACTACTTTCGTCTTTAGTTTGATAATATCCCTCGGCACTTAAAAAGGTAGCCTTCGCTTCTTTGGAAAAGTTGAGGACATTTTCCAGATAGGCTCGTAGATGATAGTATTCCGTGCCTGACGATATGTTGGTCTGATTTAAATATACGTCACACTGGTTGAATATGGAGTGCAGAAAGTTTGTTTCAGGGTATACAGCATATTTGTCATCGCAGTCCGTTCCATCAGAATGGGCTATACGTAGCTTAGCGTACATGTGCACACAGCTTGGATCAAAAAAGTAAGGGTATCACGAATTCTATAGGAGCACTCGGGGAACTAATTGTGTTTAAAGGGTTAATTGTAATAAAGTCACTGTGCTCAATAGAAACTTGAGTTGGAGGCATCTCAAAAAGGGACAGCTCCGATTTACAGCATTGTGAACTACATGGGTGGATGAAGCGTGCCATGACGAGTTAGAAATAGTGCCTCCTCTCTCGACAAGTAGTAAACAAACTATGATTCATGAGATCAATGTCCTTAGCTTATATCAGTCAAAAAAGTGGTCAACCATAGGTTTCATTCGCTTACAGCACTTCTTTTTTGATATCCTTTTACGTTTAATACCACGTGACCCCTTCTTCCGGACAGCCCTCTTCTTCTTCCCGCCACCACGCATTTTTCTCTTTGCATCTTTGATGATTTCGTCCCGTGTACGCTTTAAATGTTTTTTTAGAGCTTCTTTAGGTTTAGCCCAGCCAATATGTCTTCTGCAGTGTTAAGACCTGATTGTAGCGCTTTCCTTCCGAGGTATCTGGCACCCCTCTTCAGCAAAGGAACAGCCGTACGTAGTATGGATGAAAAAATGGACCAAGTCCACTACCGCGCTGGTATCTCACCCCTCGATAGACGGTGAAAGGCTTTCTATCCATTATAACTCAGTGCGTCGAAAGTGTAGCTTCACTGTTAAGCTCCCGTTACCGAATGGGAAGTTTTCACCCTCAATCGTTCTTATATATATTGAGATATTGGTTATTAAATTAGTTGCGACATTCACATAATGGGGTCTGTCATATGTAATACTCAAACTCCTTCCTCTATGGTTGGGGATGTGGGCAATGCGCAGCAGGCGTGCCTGGGTATCCCCAACAAACTGGTGCTCCACTATATTACTGTAAATATAGCACATGTCTGGGAACTGAGAGCTTTCAGCCAATTTCTCCATCTTCAATTGATACATTAATCTGGACAAGTCATGCTGTGCCTCGTGAAATGTGTCTCTTTGGATGGCTGCGCTATATCGTCCATTGGTTAGAATTTTGAACACTCTTCGGTCTTTAATACGTCTGTTAGTCTTTGATTTTAGGATTAGTGTATGTGCAGGGTTTCCTTTGTTTACGATTTCGTATACTAAATCATTCGTAAGGTTTGAGTTTCTTAAACTTACGTTTAAGTCTCTCACAACATCCTCGACCGAACCATAATGACCCGGTCCTAGTCTTACTTCTGTACTGTAATACCGTGCAACCTTAGTCCGAGCGATACGTATAGTTTCATCCATAGCTACCCCAGCTTTTTCACACTCGTCAATGTCTCTAAGAATCGTAAAAACGGATTCTTTATATTCAATATTTAAAAAGAGGGTGTCCAGCTGAATTTCGCATATCCCCACCTCATACGAATCACGACCCAATTCAATGGGCCCGTGGAGTTCTGTTACAAAGTTGGCTAGTGTGTTGTTAGGGTGTACAGACAGGGACGAGGAGGACGGGAGTGTGACGTAGAAATGGTTAGGAGCCATGTTGCATACTATTTAAGCTTCATTATTGCATCAGCTTTTATATAGGTGTTGAAGCTTTCTGGGTACCCTAGCCATTTCACCAGGTACATTTTTCTCTTTCCTGAACCTTTGCTTCCTAAAATTTTCTCAATTTTAAACACATTTTTTCCTAAATTAAATGCAACTTTCTGCAATTCCTCGCGGTAAAAGCCTCCTGAGATTTCTTCCCCATTCAAATCTTCAATGTAATACATCATTATCTCACCTTTAGGTCTCATAGCCCTAACTTTAAAAATCTCACGTGTCCATCCTTGCTCAAAACCCTTTGCGAATTTATTCCCCGAACGCGACAGCCTTACATAATCATTGATTTTGAAGCGCGCAGAGTGTGGTGGTGTTGGTGATCCATCTCTTCTCGGGAGCGTACCTCTTTCTAAAACTTCGTTAGGTGTTGTCCCAATCGTGCGATGGTGTGAGCGGTTGTAGGATGATGCCAATGATTCCAGAATGTCTAGAAATCTGTATGTGTTTTTATGTGTAAAATAGCGGTGCATGCGTTCCTTTATGGTACGTTGAACTCTTTCAGCTAAAGAAGCCTTATGTATAGAATTGGTTGTGTAATAGCTGATATTAAACTCTGTCAACATGTTCTGAAAAGCACGGCCTATAAATTCCTTCCCCATATCCGTACAAAAATAGCCAGGAACCCTGTTTTCTTTTAACATTAGCGTTTTGGTGGCTTTAGCAACTGTTTCAGGTGATTTATTTTTCAGAGGAACTAGCCACAGATATCTAGAGAATACATCTATTATGAATAGAATGTAGCGGTAACCATCGTTATACACAGAATATCTTTGCATGTCTGTTAAATCTGCTTGCCAAATAGAATCAATCGAGGAAGCCGTTGTCTTGGCTGTTTTAAACCTTTTTCTCACAGGCTTATGAAGCGTATAAGCGTCCTGCTCCGCAAAAATCTTTCAACATCTTTTTTTCCTACTCCGTAAACACTTCTGTACAGTCTATCTACGCCGCCGTAGGAGGCTGGGTTAGAAATGTCATAATAGCGTTTACTTAATACGTTAGCCATTTGCGTATTTTAGAGGCACGTGGGTAGGGTTGACCGTTGTTTAACCTCTTCTTTCTCCTCTTCAAAGGTGTTACCGCCGGGGGTGACGGCGTCTTCAATTGTGCACATGCGTTGCATGTTCCAAGTCTTTTAACCTGTTCAGATTTCCTATCAACGTTTTAGGGACATTTATTTGTTGTAGTCTTGCTTTAATATGCTTCCATCCTGATGGTGATGGCCTATCCCACTTTCTCACCAGATCATGGACAATGTCTACGATATTCGACCCCTGTACCTTTGATCCTTCCACAATGATCTCGCCTGTATCGGTCCATTGTATGGCTGGGTCCTCATTCAATAGATTATAAAGACTTAAACCTTTATTCCTCAATGTATGTGGGAGGGTGCTTTTTAATACATGCTCGATATGTTGTGTGGCTGATCCCTTAATTTTTGGTTGGTCAGCTGTATCGTCGGGTACAGATCCTATGTCGCCATGTCCATCGTCCCCGTGCTGTGCCTAATAACCACAGGAATCTCTGTCGGGTTCTTATAATTTTCGTACTCGTGAAGAAATTTCTGCAGAGCTTCTTGGTATAAGATTCTTTTCTCATCAGGTGTTTTTTCACTGTTTAATAGGGCTAGCAATTCGCTTTCCATTCTTTTAAGTCTGCTTTTACGGGGATCTAGATCCGTGTCTGGATTCCTTTGCAGTGAAGCGTACACCTCGTGTGGAATCACTACCACTTTCTTCATTATATTAATCTAGTCAGTAAAGGACCCAAAACTGAAAATAAGATGGGGAGAAATGACCCTCCTGTTTGTACAATAATTCGTTTTTTCTTCGCTACAGTTTGACTTTTACGAGCGAGTGCACGTATTATGTTCTTGTAACGGCGTAGGCGAGCCTTCTGAGGTTTCATTGATACATTGCAATTTATAACGTTAAGACAGATTTCACAGATGCATTTTAAAAAGTCGGAGTCGATATTTTTAATAAACATCTGCTGCATTGCCCGGGGCAGTCGATGATAGATTTTTATTAATTCACGGTATTTCTTTAGTCTCTTTGTCATTCTGGAATATACACCGTTTCAGGCTCGTTTGGAAATATATTCGTTCTTAGAAGCACCCTAAACGTGTTTCGCGGATGAAGGTCGCAAAGCAAATATCCGTAACGCGTGCTTGTAGCTTCTTTATAAACTTCCAAAAACTCCTTACGCTGATTCGGGAACATTTGATTGGCTAATACCCCAATTTGTGATACATCTCTACGTTGTGCGAATAAGACTAGATATTGTGTATTTAACGACACATCGCGCATGTATCTATTTTTGAAAAATAGATTCTGATTGATGAAGAACACGCTTATGTTAAGATGGTGGAGAATACTGTAAATGTCTCGGCAAACGTTTTATCCATCTCCAACATGAGATCGTCAATTACAATGACTGTATGTTCATTTCCCTTTAACGAATTAACGTCATATACGCCTTTGTGGAACAAAATATCATCTTGGTACTCGTTGAACACTGATTGATACGTCGAATAGCACCATATAACTTTATGCACAAATTTCGAGAACATCTCCCTTTTCTTTAATGATTTTAAGCATAAACACAGTTTTACCACATCCTGTAGGTCCAGATATAATACATGTGGATGGGCTCGTGAATCTGAATTTTTCTACAGAGTCCATTTCTAACACGTCACACTCCTAAGTGGATCATTTACAAAATATTACAAATTTTGAGTGCTGTTCCTTATATTTTGTTTTCTTCTCCCACAGAACCGTGAATGACGATGAGGTACAGCACCCCATCATCGACATTACGGATGACCCCGACGACAGTGTAGTTGTGATCACAGAATCCTCCCCTGCCGACGAACCCTCACCAGCGATACCGGTAGCACGTTCAAAGCGGAGGTATGATGAAGAGAACCCCACGTCAGGTATAAAGCGACCGAAATACGCGTCTGTTGTTAGCCAACCACCAGTAATAGATCCCCAACCCTCAACGTCTTACGCAACAAGCCCCCCAGCAGCACCTCCGCTAATATATCCCCTTATTCATCCGCCACAGTTGCCCCCCGTTCTGTTGAGTCTACAATAATAGACTCCAGGCCCTCAACGTCTTACGCTCCCATCCCCACATCAGCATCTTTGGCCGATATAGCCCCTTGTCCATCCTCCACAGCTGTCCCCCGTTCTGTTGAGTCAGCAATAATAGATCCCCAACACTCAACGTCTTACGCAACCAATCCCACATCATCCAATATAAACTCTTGTTCATCCTCCACGGTGATGTAGATGATTATTGGGTAGTAGTGCCATTTAGACGTTTTGCGGCTGAAGATGTAGAATATATATTAGTACGTATAATGCAAGTCGCCCGAAGTAGTATAGCCTTTAATATGGACACCTTCACGATAAATATTGACCGTGTATTCCGTGTTGCGGGACATAGTGCCATACCGTATACTCTTAACTTCAATTCTCCGATTATTTACCGAAAGCATATAAACGTCGATCGTGGTTGCGGCTTTATAGCAGTAGTCTTAGCACGTATGTTTACTGTACAAAATACACAGGCCACAAAAATTTGGTTGCCTACGGTCGTGGAGCGTGCCCGTAAACTAGCTGTAGACTGTGAACTTGAATTTGACTGTAATATGGGTCCTGAAGAGCTGAGAAGGGTAGAACAGGAAATGAATGTCCGTATAGTTGTATTTGGGTTGGATGATCGTCGTAGGACTGTGTATGTTTTTAAAAGCTGTGTGAGAGATCGTACAAGACCCCTACTTATTTTAGGATTGTCAGGGACAACGTATCTCCCCATCCGTAATATAAGGTGGCTTTACGCGAGTTATGACAAAAGTCGAAAATATGGGAGACATCATGATTTGTGTAAGGGGTGCCTCGAGTTTGCGGATGATATAGTGAAACATTGTAAAGAATGTCACATGGTATGTGAACAGTGTAAAAGCACCAAATGTGAAAGCCGTGTAGTTGAAGCTGAGAAGAGAGACTGTGATGTGTGTAGACGCACATTTTCAATAATAGCTTTGACTCCATAAATCAACTGGCACGTGCAGGAAAATGAGAATCTGTGAATGTGGTATGTTTCACACAATGGATAATTGGGGAAATTTAAGCACAAGTGTGACGAAATTCACTGTCCTACATGCCAGGAGGAGTATAAGGCGGATGGAGTAAAGCATGTATGTTATATGAAAGATGCTAAGCCTAAAAAACCCTTGTATAACTGTATACTACGATATAGAAACATATACGAACGCTGAAACCAAAGAGGTAATTCCACATTTACTTGTGAGCCAGACTATCTGCGATGAGTGTATGGGATCGAATGTGACGAGTGCCCCAAATGCGGTAAACGGACAAACGTTTTTAAAACGAATGTCCACGATAGTCCTGTGAAACTATTTGTGTCCTATATTGTCAAGTTAGCCGACAAGTTCAAAAAATGACTGTGTATATTCTCGCCCATAACGGGGCAAAGTTTGACACGCAGTTCCTTTATAAGGAGTTGCTTGAGCACGAATCCTCTGAGATATTTACAGGTGATCCATTGAAAAGAGGCAACAAATTAATACAGATGCAAATAAGAGGCAATGTACAATTTAAAGACACTTTATTATTCACACCTTGTAAATTAGCAAAGCTACCCAAGGTGATGGGGGTAGCAGCTGAAGTTTCCAAAGGATACTTCCCTTACACTTTCCTCACCAGCGAGACTTTAAACTACGTAGGCCCACCACCACCCAAACATTATTTTAACTATGATTTTGAGTGTAGATGAACGTGAAGACTTTGATCGATACTACAACAGTTTTAATGAACGTAATCCTTATAATATAGCTGATGAATGTGAGCGTTATTGCGTGAATGATGTGCGCGTGCTTAGAGTATGCTTCCAGGCCTTTAGAAGGATGTACATAGGCCGTTTCAAATGCGATCCGCTGCAAGTCGCAACCACCATCGCGTCATTATGTTTTACGGTGTTCAAAATAACTTCATGCCTAAAGCCACCTTAGCCATTATTCACCGAAACAACCCCCGCAGTTACGGCCACAAGGCTATTTACTGGCTCATACACCTACAGCAACAGACAGGTGTATACATAAAGCACGCCCGCAACACGGGTGAAGTGCCCATTAAGATTAACGGTCGTGTTTTTTGGGTTGATGGGTTAAGTGAAAACCGTGTCACTGGTGTGAAGACTGTGTACTCCTTTAACGGATGCTGGTGGCATGGATGCCCCCGTCCTGAGTGCGGAATCGCCGGAGATATCCACGGTAGATCTCCTGCCGACTGTCTTGCATGGACCCGCACCCGCGATCAACTTATAGGATCCCAGTTCACTCACAAAGTCTTGTGGGAGCATGAATATGATGCACGGATGGAGACAGACGAGGTGTACCGTGAGGAAATAAACACGATCAAGCGTTCAATGGTGCTGGATCCTCTCAAATGTGGTGATAGCTTGTTTGGAGGACGTACAAATCCATTCAGGCTATACTTTCCACCTACGGAGGGTGTGAAGCTCCATTACTACGATTTCTGTTCTTTATACCCATACGTGATGAAGAACAATCCGTACCCCGTGGGCGCTCCTGAGAAACTGGTGGGACCTAACCTGCCCTCCATCAATGAATTTTCAAGAAATTTGAATGATCGTTACTTTGGGCTCTCTTTCGTAGACGTACTCCCCCCACGCAATTTATGGATGCCAATCTTACCCGTCGTTATCGACCACAAGCTCATGTTTCCCCTGTGCGTGAAGTGCGCGGAAGAGAATAACGGTAATTGTAACCATATACCCCACCAGCGTAAGATCAGAGGCGTATATACAAGTCCAGAGCTGGCCCTAGCCGTACGCCATGGGTATAGAATACTGAAGATACATGAGGTGTGGAGGTTTCAGAAGCTACCCAACCTTTTCACACCATATATAAACGCATTTTTGAAGGATAAGGTTGAGGCATCAGGGTATCCGCGAGGAGTTGACACCGAAGATGAAAAGTCTGCCTATATTCAACGTTACCGCGACCGCGAAGGTATACAACTTGATCGTGCCCAAATTGCAAAGAATCCTGGCAAGCGCTTTAGTGCAAAGTTGTGTCTAAACAGTCTATGGGGAAAATTTGCACAGAATACCGGCAAAGGGAACATTCATTTGGCACAAAGTTATAGTGAAGTCTGGGATTATGCCAATGCTCCCGATAAAGAGGTCATGGAGATCGTGAATGTAGGTAATACTTACATAATAAAGTACAACAACACTGAATTGGCCACAGATACCTCAAGGGTTACAAACATACCTGTGGCCAGCTTCACAACAGCCTACGCCCGCATAAAACTTTGGGGTCTATTGCATTCTCTTGGGCGGAGAGTATTGTATGCCGATACAGATAGCGTGATATTCACAGAGAGGGAGGGTGAATACATGCCTGCTATTGGGGAGTTCCTCGGCGAGCTCACTGATGAGATCAAGGATGAGTATGGGGACAACGCATACGCCGACTCTTTTGTCTCAACAGGACCTAAAACTTATGGGGTACGGGTGAGGGTGGGGGAGGATATGAAATATATCGTGAAGGCAAAGGGTATTACGCTCAACCATGCGAATCGGCGGGTTGTTAACTTTGAATCGTTGAAGGATCTAGTGTGTTTGGACGATGAGAGCGATCGGCCTCCCCAACTAACTGTAGGCACCCACAATTTTCGGGCGCAGAAGCTGGGGGAGGGGAATGAACTTAGGGGAACGAAGGTGTGCCGTAACACCTATAGGAAACGTTACCAGTTACCTGGTATCTATGATACCGTACCCTTTGGATACCATAACCTTTGATGCGTCTATTGTTAACTTACTTATCACACGTATTTGTAAATATGTATGTCTTGTATATAATCTTTGATGTATCTATTGTTAACTTATTTATTACACGTATTTGTAAATATATATAACTTGAATATCTCGTTTATTAAATAAATCATGTTTCAATTAGCGTTTCACTTTCTCCTTTGTGTGTGTGTGTGTGTGTGTGTGTGTGTGTGTGTGTGCACAGGTGAAAGTTCTAAGCTCCGCCCACTGTAAGACCAGCAACGTGAGTCATGCTACTATCTGGGATTCCCTGCGTGGTCAGTTGACTGCAGTAAGCCCTTGAGCTCAGACGTGTATTCGCCCGCGTAGAAGAAAATGGCTACCTTTAATATTGCTTGTTCAACGTTTATGAAATGGTATTCTGCAAAGCTTCAAGATGTGGTGGATACCGAAAAACTTCCTATTCCCCCTCCTTTGCCTCTTTTAAAACCACATTGGATCGTGCGAAGGAGCAAGATGTACAAATACTCTATGGTTATTCTGGTGAGAGCGTTGTAGGCTTTCGTTGCACAGACGATGTATTGAAGTATGCTGTAGACCTAAGCTTTATAAAGTCTCACATATACCGTGAAGTAAAAGAAACAACGCGTGCAGAAGAGAAGCAGCAGATATGGATAATGAGTCTTGTGGATGAGTGGTGTGACAAGCGGTATTATGTCATGTTACACCATGTCGATTACTCATACCCTACGACTGAAAATGTGAATCTCGTCATCATGGAGAATCTTAAGTATTTTTACCACTATATTAATGTATATCATGATGAGGTTCGTAGTGAGGTTGTGGCTAGTGCCCTGCGTGAGTTTTTAGCAGACTTTAGAGACGAGTATCGTTTGCTAGGCAAAAAGGAAAAATATGGCATATGTTCCTCTCAAATAGTGCGCCGGAGTGTGAAGATGTTTAGGAGAGATAAAACATTATAAAATGTGTTTTGTTCGTGAAAATTATCCTGAGGGAAACTGTCTGGTGCGTATTCTGGTAGTGATAAAACGTTAAAACCGAAATTAATTCTTGTACCGGAAAAAAACACCTACCCAATATAATGGGGTACAACAATTCGATCAGCGCCGCACACGTTTCATTAGATTATGGTGCGACTCGCACCTCACGGATCATACGTTCGAACAAACCCATTCACGTATCATCAGGGTGAGTCAACCGCCCATCGAACCGTTCCTGCCTACCTGCGTGCCTCACGCGGCTCATAGTTATCTCAGAGCTTGAACCGAGTGGACGTGCGCTCCTCGAATACGATGGAACTTCCTTTGAGCAGCATTCTCAACGCCTCGTACGATGTGTCCGTGACGAAATCGTTGCGCGTGTTCAGGCGTAAATCCGGTGCCGTTAGCTATGTACTGGAAACGGAATGTAGACAAACAAACAAACGGAATGTTTTTATTTAAGTGTCGAGGAGATGAATAGAATCTTCGTGATAGTTGAGAAGTGGAGTGAAGATCGTTATAAAATACCTGCTAACGTAGGTACAAGAAGAGAGCAGATTAGTGACACCCTCATACGCCGTTGTATGTACGTTGTGTATAAATAACGATCGGCCATGCATTGATATACGGCTGATGTGGAAGAATGCTTCTGATAATAACGCTCTTGTTCCTACGCGAAACCGTTTCATCCTCGACAGAATGTTTGAAATCGTCGGATTCCGCAAGCTGAAACCTATATTAGACGCGCGTGTTACGGATATGCTTTATTTTGATACAGTACTTGAATACGCATACACCGCTCTGCTCGATGGGTTTACCGAGTGTAGGGCTGAACAAGGTGAGAATGGTCTAGAGCTGGACGTTTATTTAAAAAGTTTAGACTCTTTGAAATATCATGAACTTTGGTACAAAGCAATTGATCGGTACAAGGCTGAGCTCACCTACACGTTCACCCTGAAGAACTATTTCTTTATATAACGAGCAGTTGTCGTAACGACTTAGAAGATTATTTCAATTGCCGCTATGTTGAGTGAAGATGAGTTCACGATTGAAAAGCTCGCGTCGGTAGAAATAAACCCTCGATTGGAAAGGCGTGTTTATAAACTTGTGTTTAATAATGTGGCTAACGATGAACTCTTTGTGCGTGCTTTTGATTGTATTCTAGACGTATTTAAAGATAACTTACCAACCGGTTGTAAAGTGGGAACAAAAATAGTACTGAACGATATGAAGGCCCTTCATATCGAGTACAGGTTTCCCTATACTTTAAGCGGTGAAATATTATTAAACCGCGTATACTGCGTAATGCAGAGCAATAATGATGTAATTGTAGACTCGATTAAGTGCGAGTTTAGTATTTTGAAAAAAAGTGAAATGTATTTATATATTTAACATATTTGTGTGTGTGTGTGTGTGTATATATATATATTTCTGCTATATTGATGACTATACGATTTCTTATTTTGCGCGGTAGAAGATAAAGTGTATGTATTTATTTATTTAGTTGTGTGTATATATTTCTGCTATATTGATGGTTATATTATTTTTTATGTTGCGCGGTAGAAGATAAAGTGTATGTATTTATTTATTTAGTTGTGTGTATATATTTCTGCTATGTTGATGGTTATATTATTTCTTATTTTTGTTTTTTGGTCATTCCAATGTATATTTATTTTCTATATATCTCCATAATATAATTGTGTGTGTATATATATATATATTTCTCCTGTACTGTTATATTGACGGATATATTTTTTGATTATATGCATATTCCTCGTTCATATTTCTTAAACTATTATTATTTTTAATTGATCATTCAAATGTATATTTATTTTCTATATATTTATAATAAACAGAATGATGTAATGTTGTTTTATTTAATTCTTTTGGTTGTAAACAATTATATCAAATGGCTGGTTACGCCTTCTAAACCTACTAGCGGAATTCTAAGCCAACTTTTAAGAATTAATTAAATAAACGGTACAATCTGGCAACCTAATAATGTATACCTGAACAATTAAAATGGTATCTGGCAACTCGCCCTAATAATGTATACCTGAACAATTAAAATTAAAAGTGGTATCTGACAACTCAACCTGAACAAGCCATTTACGCCTTCAAAGCCAACTGGCTGATTAGGGGTCTATAAGAGGACGGCGGGTCAGCTGAAGCGTTATTATGCACTTGGCAGGAGCCAGGTGAACACCTCTCTTCCTTTCTCTCCTCCTGTCTTTCTCTTGGGGGATAACGCCGCCTCCAAGTTTCATGACCCCTTGTTGCACCTGCAGCATTCCCCCACCCCCTTTGCAACATTGAGTTATTGCATACCCCCACCCCCTTTACAGCATTGAGTTGTTGCATATCGCCCTTTGCAACATTGAATTGTTGCATACCCCCACCCCCTTTGCAACCCCTATCCCCTTTTGCAACATTCCTGCACTCTAACCTTTTGCGGCTATACTACTTTGCTCTACCCATCTTGACTCCCGTACCTTCCACCAATTTAGGGATTCCTAGGAGTTTTTCTACATTTCTACCCGAGGCAACAACAGCTAAATGGTCAGATTTTCCTCCATCAGAATTGGGAAGTAGCTTTCCATCGAAATGTATAATGAGAGGAGTTTCTGGGTTAAATGTTTTCTTTATTTCTTTACTTAACTTGGCTCTAGATTTCAGTCTTGATCTTTGTACTGATGATTTTGAGAGGGTAACCTCCCTAATATCAACTCCAGCTGCCTGGAGAGCAGGAGTAGCTATGTGCATTGCTTCTCTTAAAGATGTATTTGTATGATCCAATGCAGCAGAGAACCTAGGATCGTTGAATTATTCGCCGAGGATTTGGATTTGATATTTGTTGTTTAGAGGGAGTTGAAATAAAAATAGAAGGCACGGGATTTGAGATTTTTCGTTTATGGTATTCACTTATGCATGTTTCCTCCTCAGTGTCACTTGATGTAGAATCTAGTTCATCCTCTGAATTCCCTGTCTTTGTTTGCTTTTCATCAGTGTTCGTCATATGTTTTTTTTCGACGCTCATTTTCTGCCTCTAGCCTCTTTTCCTTCCTTTCTGTTTTCGCCACGAAAACCTTATCTTGACCAGCCATGTACATTTCTCGCACTCCACGTTGATCTTCCAGAAATGCCCAATCTTCTGCAATCTTTATTAGGCTACTTGCATTTGCATGAGATATATCACAAAGAATATCAAGCTGTTCTTCAAATGCTTTTGTGTTAGATTCTTGGGTGGTGCTTTTTCTATGCTTATTTTTCCCCAAGCATACATACTGGTTATAGATTTTCTTGAGTTTGCCGACAACATTTGGGTTTTGTGATGTTTGTTATATTGGCCTTCCTTCACATTACCAACGTTTCATCAACAGTAATTGATGCTGCTTCTGGTAGCGTTTGATTCTCCTTTTTGATGCCATGGAATAAGCGACAAAGCACTTGTCTGAGTGTTGGAAGTTGATTTCCATCAACATTATTTACCATGACACCAATCAGCAATACTGTATTCTGCCTTCTAGTTTCAGTCATTTTTGTGGTGAGCCTAAATATAGTTAGATAAATTTGCTGCCAAATAAGATTATGCTATCTTTCTGAAACATTATTGTAGTGAGCCTAAATATAGTAAGATAAATTTGCTAGCCAAATAAACTCATGAAATCTTTATTAGGCCATTTGCATTTGCATGAGATATGTCAAACATAATTTCTGAAACATAAATGATAACCATTAGTAACAAGAAAAAGCCATAAATAATACATAAATGAAAAACTTAACATTTAAATATTGTACTGTACACTACAGAGAATGCGAAATTTACCCTATTTCAGCAAACTTCATGTCCTCTGAGCAGTCACTTAATATTACTCAATCAACCCTATATTTTACCAGGCACATTCTAAGACCAAACCTCATCACTTGACAGGGTATGCGAACTCAATTTTCAAAATTATTTTTTTAGGACAGTCTAATATACGTATATATATATATATATATATATATATATAATATATATATATATATATATACAGGGTGGGCCGAAAGTCTGGATCCATAGGAAAATATTTATTTTAATACATAAATTACAACAAATGGTAAATACTTAAAATGAATATCAACTTTAACTCGTAAATGCGTATCCGTGATACTGTACAGTAGTTCGTACTCCAGTATAAATACTCAAATACTTTTTTTATTTCAGCCCAGAAATGGCTTCGAATCTAACAACAGAAGACCGGGTAGAACTTGTGCTCATGTACGCAAGCCAGGGCGCTACACACAGAGAGGTTGCTACCGAATTCAATAGAAATCATCCTGATAAGCATCCAGTAACACATGCGACTGTTGTCAAGTTGTTTAAACGTTTCAAAGAAACAGGAAGTGTACATGATCGACGGCGTTCTGGTCGTGCAAAAACTGCAACTGATGAAAATACCTCTGCAATGGTATGTGAAACTTTAACGAATAGTCCAGTAAAGTCAACAAGAAGATTATCAAATGAAACACGCAACTCGAGAACGTCAATTCGAAGAATTATTAAAAATCATAAATTCCATCCCTAAGTGTCTCGATGTCAGAGGCCGCCAATTTGAGCATTTGTTATAATTTGTTGTTTATACTGGAGTACGAACCACTGTACAGTATCACGGATACGCATTTACGAGTTAAAGTTGATATTCATTTTAAGTATTTACCATTTGTTGTAATTTATGTATTAAAATAAATATTTTCCTATGGATCCAGACTTTCGGCCCACCCTGTATATATATATATATATATATATATTATACTGGGTGTGTATACAGTAACCCAAGTGAACATGAACAAGTAATATTTATTACAGGTACTTTATAACAACTGAACATTCGATAGTAAGGTTTATAAAAGGTGTTGAAAATGCTCACCATCGACCTCGAGACGGGCTCTTGTACAGTGTATCACATTCAAATCAGTCAGTTCAAATTAGATTTGTATCTTCACTTGCGCTACTTTATTCACACCATATATATATATATATATATATATATATATCGGGTCCGCAAAAAAAAAAGGAGCATGACGAAAATGTTTACTGTACATTTATTTTTACACATAATGACAAATAACTTATTTTAGGCAAATAAGCAACAAATAAACTAAGTTAGTACCAAATTTCATGTCAATACGTCAAAAATTAAAGAAAATATAAAAGTTTTACTACAACATGTCATATAATTTTACAATTTCCAAAGAAAACGAAATTATAAGACTATAAAAATTGTTCGATATGTTTGCCAGAAACCTCTACAACCCTTCGTAATCGGGGCCTAAATTGATCTATAGCTTTATCTACTTGATCTTGGGTAATTTCTTCCCATTTTTGTACGATAACTTCTTTCAAATGTTCGACATTTCGGATCTTATGCTTGTACACTTTCTCAGCCAACATTTCCCATTTTCCGTAGTCTACGGGATTCAAATCTAGACTATTAGGGGGCCAATCTTTTGGGTAAAGCAATTCAGGAACATTATTTTCTAAAAATTCAATAGTTGACTTAGCGGTATGCGCCCGAGCGCCATCCTGTTGGAATAAGAAGTAACCATTATTCGCCAATCGTCTCATTTTGGGCAGCATTTGTTCCAACAAAGTTTCAGTGTAATAGCGAGCGTCTACTTTGATGTTTGGCTCTACGAAAAAAACAGATGTCTTGCCTAGTTTAGACACACCGACCCATACCATTACGCTGGCAGAAAAATGATTACGGGTAGCATAAAGTCTATCATCTGGTATTTCATTTTTACGATTAACTCTTGAATACACTCTGTCATTTTGGGAATTTCGCGGTGGTTCTACCGTAAACTTCTTTTCGTCAGTAAAAAGCCGAGGTCTACTTTTTCGGGAGTGATATTTCTTAACATGCGTTCAGAACAAACAACTCTTTTCTGTTCGTTAATTTCAGTTAATTTCTGCCCGTGTATCCGTTTATAAGGTTTTAGTTCAAGGTCGTTTTTAATAATGTTTCTGACGCTACTTTCGGATATGCTCAACTCATTAGCAATTCTGGACGGTGTCACGTGAGTCCCTGGTCTGCCTTCTTGACTACAAATTCTTAGTTCCACATCTCTGATGTTTTCTTCGGTTCGAACTGATCTTGGCCTCCCGCTTCCTTGTTTCCTTTCAGTACTTTCAGTTTCGTCGATTTTTCTTAACAGCTTGTGCAAACCTCCTTCCGACCATGGTTTATTCGGAAACTCTTGTAATAATTTTATTGCGCCATAATTTTTATCAAGTCTATAATGTTTTATTAATATTTTATCTTCTTTAGAAAAGGGCATATTATCATTTTTATTGATTAAAATTATTTAGGCATCTGAGAAAAATAATTTGCAATGAGAAAAACATTAAATTTTTACGCGGAAATTCACTTTTTTTAGTCATTGCACTTTTGTGGCCATAAAATCTTTATTTTATTACCGATTTTGATGAAATTTGTTTTATACAACTCTGGGCTCTTTTATCTTTAGCTAGATATATAACATTTAAGGGTTCGGCAAAAAATGCGGGCGTGAGAGCAATTTTCGTCATGCTCCTTTTTTTTTTGCGGACCCTGTATATATATAATTATATATACCTTTCAACCTTTCAAATGTTCATTGCGATGATTCCTTATTTCACGAAGGTCAAGCTTGCCCCTCCTTTCGAGTTGGCCTGGTGAAGTGGAGAGTTGGTTTCTTGTACTCGCTACCTCTCATAACCAGGTACACTCGGCTCATCGGGGATTGTTCTGAGCCAGGCGTCTCATCTTCTTTTGAAGATGTACACCCCAACACCACTCGTGTTCCTTAGTTCTTTGGGCAGCTGGTTGAACAGTCTTGGTCCTTTCAAACAAAACTATTTTCTTTCAGGATTAAGGATGTTCCCTCTCTAGCCTCTAGCCTCCTTTCCAGTGAATATAGGTTTAATTCGCGTAACCTTTCCCAGCAATTTTGTTCTTTGCACCCATTGTTCTTAGCTGTGAAGCTTCTCTGAATCCCTTCTAGCTAACTAATGTCTTCTTTTTTATATATCGATGTTAGGACCGAGCAGTATTCCAATTTGGGTATGATCAGTGTTTTCAATAGAGGTATCATTATATTCTTATCGCTTCGTTTAATGGTTCTCAGCATCTGCCCAGCTAGTCTCTTTGCTCTATTTACTGCTATCTTATTTTGTGTTTTAAATTTCGCATCATCAGTAATTACAACTCCTAAATCTTTTGCTTTAGAATTTCTCTGAATTTCATGTCCATTTGGGGTATAGTATTGGGAGTAGTATGGGCGAAAAAAGAGATAGTGGAATGCAATTGCAAATGTTGATCAATGTTGCAAAAGTGCCAGCCCCTTGTTGCAATGCACCCCCTAGGGGGAGGGGGTTGTTGCAAGAGCAACAAGGGTTATGCAACTTGGAGGCGGAGTTATCCCCCAAGAGAAAGAGAGAGGAGAAGGAGAGAGAGGAAGAGAGGTGTTCGCCTAGCAGGATCCAGCGCATATTAAGACTTCAGCCGAGCGCCCGCTGTCTGATAGGCTCTAATCAGCCAGTTGGCTTAATCAGCCAGTGCCTTCGGGCACTATCGGCCAGTTGGTACAGTGTATACTTCGTTTTGGCACGTACACACCCGCCTATACGCCCATAAAATATTATGCACACACACTAGATGTGCCGGGCTCGAGACCCGGAGGCGGCGCGTCCTTTCACGGTTGGTAGATAAATGGGAAACCAGGGTATCCTAATAATCCGTGTTAAATTGTAGGTCTAAGGTGGAGTGTAAACATCCTTTCACTATTGGTAGATAAATGGGTAACCAGGGTTCCCTAGCATGGATCCCTCTCGCGCGATCTCTCTCTCTCTCTCTTATATATACACCCCGTTAAAAAGTAGGTCTAGGGCAGGGTGAAAAGTTTGACCTTCGCCAGAATGAACAATTCTGGCTGAAGCCATTGAAAGCAAAGGCGATCCTATATATGTACAAATCTCTCTCGCGCGCGCTCGCGCGATCTCTCTCTCCCTCTCTCTCTCTCTCTCCTCTCTCTTTCTCCTCTCGCTCTCTCTCTCTCTCCCTCTCTCTCTCTCTTTCTCCCTCTCGCTCGCTCTCTCTCTCTCTCTCAATCTCTCTCTCTCTCTCTCTCTCTCTCTCTCTCTTTATATATTATAATATATATATATATATATATATATATATATATATACATATATGTTAACCCCTCCGTCTATGGCCCTGGGTTGGTTCGAAGTCGACGGGGGTTCTGGTTAGGAGGCAGCAACGGATGTGTTACTTGCAGTAGTTCTTCTATACTACTCTCCGAGTTCTTCTTTAGTGGCTCGGAGGATTCTGAGAGGCTTATTAAATTCTTTGAGGTTTCTCCCCGATTCTTCTTGTAACTTATCGGGAGATTCTAATGACTAAGTTTTCTGAAGAGAGCACGGCTCGAAGGAGAAGAGAAAGACTTTTTCCTTACTGTGTTTTACTCCTAAACTGTTACAGGTAATGCTCAGCCTCGTAGTTGGAATCAGAATAAACATGGAAGAAATTTGTTGGGTTTATATACCCCTATTCTACTAACATCATTATTAAATGTTGAAGAGGCTGCATTATTTTTGCACAATATTTTAAAATAAAGTAAATCTTTTCGTTGTGGTAAGGTTTAAACGAATAAACAAGATATTTGAAGATGAAGCCATATTTTTATCTTAAATTGCATATTTTCAGATCTGATGTTATCATGATCTGCCAAGTTAACTAAAAGTGGAAATTGAACTATGCATCTTTACACTAAAATATGCATATGAGTAAAAATTAAAGGTTTAAAAGATTTACAATTAAATGCTTAGGCAAGACATGACTTCATCTTTTTATAACGAAGAGAGAATGTATTCAAAACTTGACATGGCAAAAGTTACTCAGGATTCATTATTAAGCTAAATCTAAAAATGATTAAGAAATTTTTAAAAAGAACAAGTCATCAATTATTTAGCAAAGTAGAAAGCACATCAAAATTTATCCCAACGGAAAAATAATAATAAAAAATAATACAGTATCGCTGGGTCTACATTCCTTATGGCGACATAATGTCGGGTCGGACATTGAGTACATTGTAATTTTGGTCTGCTATAACTATGATTATAATTACCAATTAATTCATTTATTATCGTTAACTACATTTCCATTAAAGTACATTGACTACGTCATTTAGACATTACATCATTAAGTACAGTTTCATTAAAGTACATTACATTATATTAAATTAAAGTATTACAGTTAATTATAATTAAACAGTTACTATAACTTTGTTTTGTTTTTTATAGTGTTTCATATTAATAGAGAATTAAGATGTTAGAAATATAATACAAAGTACATGGCACATACGGTATGTATTTATATGCAACATAATATGTTATATTATGTTATAATATGTTATAAATTTGAATCGGAGCGAAAGGAGATTTTTATCTTAGAAGCGTTCGCTTCTGCCCTAGTTAGCGGAATTTGGTCACTTACCTCAGCATTTTCGAGTTCATTGCGGGAGGTGATACAATTAAAAATAAAATTTAAAAAATAATACGAGAACGTATTTGTGCGTTTTCGAACGAATGCATAAAGTTTTGCGTTTCATAGACTGACACGAGTAAAAATGAATATTTAATAAAATTTATATAGGATAATGGTCAAGATAAGATATGGACGTATAGATGAATATGGTTGAATAATAATATTCATACTACATTATTATTAAAGAATTTACCATACATTGCATACTAGAGATATGATGAAGGGAAATTAATGACGGGAAAATGTGACGTCATAGTTATTGAATTTGTACGTATAGTACAAATCATTATTAGGAAGATTTACAAGAACAAATTAGAGACAAAGAGTGGGTATTAATGACTAAGAAGTACAACTACGGGTTCCAATCCTGTTATATGCAATGTGTATGTATAATCTAGGGACGAGGGTGAGATGCAAGGCAATCATAATTAATTATAATAAATTCTATAACAAATGAAAAATGGAAAATGGATACGAGTGAACCATAGAAATGTAGATCGTAGGGTTGTGAGACAACGAAAATAGAAAGCTACAAATAAAATTTTTATCCAAACTCGCGTTAAGCGATTCTGGTTTCTCATGTAAAAATGAATATGGATTATTCATTGTTCATTTTTACATATATATATGATACACACAGACCGTGCGTGGAACAAGGAACTCTTCTGGGATAATTAAATCCACTATAGTCCGAATAAGTAATGGTAAATGACAAATACCATAGTTTTTCTTTTTTATGATGCTAGCCCGACGTGGGCAACGGGTCACTCGCAAAGAGGTCCCATAAATATAGCTTCCCTCACCAGCTATCTGCAAAGCAGACAGGATCCAGTTTTGTGACATGGATCTAGGGTTTAAAGCAGCCTAGCCCTGCTACATTCAGAACCTCAATATAAGCAAAAGACTCGCTGCCTTCACGTCAGATTGAATACATCAAAGAAAAAGGGGTAACTATTATATTTTAGCCAAAAACCAAAACTTAAACCTCAACTGGCAGAATTGAGCGTCCACTTTTCAAGGCACATATGTCCGTTTCAAGATGGGAATGAACTCAGAATGTTCCCCTGAGTTTTTTATGATACACACAGACCGTGCATGTAACACACGGTCTGTGTGTCTCATAAAAAACTCAGGGGACTATTCTGAGTTCATTCCCATCTTGAAACGGACATGTTATGTGCCTTGAAAAGTGGACGCTCACGTTAAAGGACCGAAGCGGCATTCTGCGGACCTCCGACGCGGACATCGCTAATGTGCTTAATGAGTACTTTGCGGGAGTGTTCACCAGGGAAGACACCCGCATCATCCCCGAGCCAGGCGTGAGGCACAAAAGTGCTGGCCTGGATAGTGTTCGATGTACCGCGACAGTCGTTGCCGATAGAATAGACAAACTGAGAGCGTTTAAGGCTCCTGGGCCAGACCAGTTTCTTCCCAGAGTGTTGCGGGAGGTGCGCGACCAGGTGGCTCCCTACCTGGCTACAGTCTTCAACAAATCGTTGGAGACGGGCCAGGTGCCTGGTGACTGGAGGGAAGCCAACGTGACCCCTATCTTTAAGAAAGGGGATCACGAAAGTCCAGGGAACTATCGTCCCATTAGTCTCACTTCAGTTGTAGGTAAATTATTGGAGGGGATAATAGCGGATAGGATCGTTGACCATTTGGATTCGTACAAGCTGCTTGGGGACTTCCAACATGGGTTTAGACGGCATAGGTCGTGTCTCACCAACTTGCTCGAGTTTTTCCACGTCATGTTGAGTGAGTATGATAAGAGTAGGGCGATTGATATACTTTATCTCGACTTTGAGAAAGCCTTTGATAAGGTGCCTCACCGCCGGCTAATGGCGAAAGTGCGCGCGCTGGGTATCGGTGGGGAAGTAGTAGGTGGATTGAAAACTGGCTGAAGAATAGGCGGCAGAGGGTTGTAATTAAAGGGGCTAGTTCGGGTTGGGCCTCGGTCACTAGTGGGGTTCCTCAGGGTTCCGTTTTGGGGCCGCTGTTGTTTATCATTTACATAAATGATATAGACGGTGGCATCGTCAGTCGGATCGCCAAATTCGCTGATGACACCAAGCTTGGGGCCAATGTTGGGACCTCGGAGGCGATCGAGCAACTGCGTGCGGACCTAGGTAGGATAGGAGAGTGGTCCGAAAAATGGCAAATGCCGTTTAACTTGGGTAAATGCAAGGTGATGCACATTGGCTACGCCAATCTCAAGTCGGACTACTCGATGTTGGGGAGTAATATCGAGGCGACTGATCTGGAAAAGGACTTGGGTGTGCTAATTAGCAGCAACCTTAAGTTTACCAAACAGTGCGTAGAGGTGGAAAAGAAAGCCCAGAAGCTGTTGGGTTATATCAGGAGGCAATTTCAGTTTCGGAACAAGGAGATTGTGCTCTCACTGTACAATTCCCTGGTTCGGCCGCACCTGGAGTATGCTGTGCAGTTCTGGTCGCCCACCCTCAGGAAAGATATTGAGAGGCTGGAGCGAGTGCAGGCGAGGGCCACAAAGTTAATCCCTTCCGTTAGGCATATGGGCTACAATCGACGGTTACGCGCCCTGAACTTGTTTTCGCTGGAAACTCGGAGGCTGCGCGGTCAACTCATCGAGGTTTTCAAGTTCTTCCACGGGTTCAACGATGTCGATTTTAGAAGCATGTTTAGTTTAAATGATAACCCAACTCGCAACAATGGTTGAAAGTTGGATTTGAAACGGTTTAGGACTAGTGTGTGAGGGAATTACTTTACGTATAAGATCTGTGACACGTGGAACAGTTTATCTTCAGAAGTTGTGAACAGTTCCTCTGTGGATCATTTCAAGAAAAGGTTAGACCAAATCTTGCACACTATTTGAGAGTGTAGAAAATTTTCCCTGGCACCCGTTGCCATTGGTACCTCCTCGGTATGGGCCGCAAGGCCTTTTGAGGTACTTCTTTTCCTTGTAACTCTCTCTCTCTCTCACGCTCTCTCTCTCTCACGCTCTCTCTCTCTCTCTCTCTCTCTCTCTCTCTCTCTCTCTCGCTTTCTCTCTCTCTCTCTTTCTCCCTCTCTTATATATATATGTATATATATATATATATATATATATATATATATACAGGGTGGGACGTAAGTTTCCATACATAGGAAAAATTAAACGTTTGTTTTTATGTTTCAGATACCCTAAGAATATGCGTTTGACGTAAGATCTTGTTTACTGATGAAGCAAATTTTTACGTCAATGGAGAGGTTAATCGGCAAAACATACGTTATTGGAGTAATGCTAACCCTAACTGGCTGAGTCCGACGAAGATGCAAGGTGCCGGTAAAGTGATGGTGTGGGCCGGGATATGGGGTGACAGAATTATTGGACCAATTTTTGTCAGTGGAAATCTTAATGCCGAAAGGTATCTTAACATGTTGCAAGAAGAGATTTTCCCATCCCTGCTAACGAGGAAGGTAACTTCCCAGTTTACTTCCAGCAAGATGGAGCTCCACCTCATTATGGTCTTCACGTGCGTCGGTATTTGGATCAGCAGTTTCCGGATGCTTGGATTGGTCGGCGTGGTCCTGTGGAGTGGCCTCCCAGATCCCCAGATCTCACCCCCCTTGATTTCTATCTTTGGGGGCACTTGAAGGCCATGGTGTATCAGGAAAAGATACGAGACATAAATCATCTAAAGGAACGTATCACCAACGCCATTACAAGCATAACGTCAACTGTGCTAATGCGTGTTCATCAACAGTGGGGAACACGTATTGAAATGTGTTTTCAAAACAATGGCAACCATGTAGAGCATATTATATAAATAAAAATGGTTGTCCATAACAAAATGTTTATTTTTCCTATGTATGGAAACTTACGGCCCAACCTGTATATATATATATATATATATATATATATATATATATACAGTATATATATATCTCTACATATTTCCCGGTTTAAAAGTAGGTCTAAGTTGGAGTGTAAACATCCCTCCACGGTTGACAGTTTTATTGTTTCGAGCCATAGACATTATAAGCGTTAAACTTCACGCGCAATTGACTCTCAGTTTAACGTTTATATTTATCCCGTTTAAAAGTAGGGCTAATTTCGAGTGTAAAGCTTGAGGGAAATGGAAAGAAGGTAGGGCAGTATAGACGAAGTTCCTCCTGAACACTTCCTAATCAGCTGAACAATAGAAGGACATAAATATTCATGGAATATATATAGAGTATATGGGTCTGTAGGCCTGTTCAAAAATCAACGTTTTCTTATTTTCAAAGGTTTCTGTACATTTTCCCATGCTTTTTGACCTGAAAAAGCCGAAAATCACAACTATTTTGACCTAGGATGTTGGGAAGCATTGCCGCATGGAGCTTTAAATTTTCTGCCTTGAAATCGGCCAAAGCGCCAATTCCGGGGTCCCTTGAATTATGTTTTGCACTTTAACTTTTGATCTAAACAAGATAGAGCAACAAATTAGGTATCAAATGAAAGAGCATAAAATTAATAAATAATAATAATAATAATAATAATAATAATAATAATAATATATAAATAAATAATAATTATTAATAATAATAATAATAATAATAATTATCTATCATTTTTCAGGAAACAACAGAAACTCAATCAGAATCTAGAAAACCATCTACAAGTTACAACTTCACAATGGCATTAAGCAAGGAGCTGAGGGAGCTCCGTGGGCGCACAGTTGGTATCTCAGAACCTCCACGTACTGTCCACAGGCAGGTGTCAACTGGGCCATCTACCAGATCTCTCACTGAAACTTTCCTGGTTGGATACCCTTCAGCTTTTATCAGTGGTTCCCAGCTTCCCACCAACAGACAGGCGTTCCAGTATTTCCTTAATCTTCAGAATTTACCGAAAAATGCAGGGAGGCCCATGGTTCAAGACCTTGCATATGAAACAGTTGAATCTATCATCCCATTCTGGCAGATGGCTAGGATCAAGACAATGACCAAGTACAACGCAATGAAGCTCTTCATGAAACTACATGAGAAACATCGTGCTCTGGTGAAAAGCAAAGGAAGAGCAAGTAACCCTGGAGGAAAAAGAGGAGCATTTGTGCTGGAATTAGACAGCCTGTTCGATATAGGAGCTCCAGATGCAATCCAGGAAATACAGAACAACAGACTGTTATCCAGAGAGAAGAAAGATGAGGATATCAGGTTCTACGAAGACCAAAAGACTGAGAGGAAAGGTCATATGTCTGGTCATGACAAGATTTTTGAGACAAGATCCCTGCAGCAAGCAGCGAGGAATGAAAGACTGCAGCATAGACAAGAACAAGGTAAAACTAATTACTTTGAACGTTACAAAAAGTTTTAAGTTTTACTCCATTGCGATATTTAGCATGTACTTAACAATTACTGTCTTAACATGTTGTACTATTTTACAGCTGCAGCAGAACAAGAGGCAGTTGTTCATGTGGATGACATTACCTGGGGTGACTCAACTGACAACGACGCTAACACAGAGGACATGGATTACCATCAGCCTCGTCCTGGATGTTCTCACCATCAAGACACTGTGACTAGTGTGACTTTGACGTTTCCAAGGAAGGTCATGGAATGTGATGTCATCTGCAATACAGCTGATCGTCTTGGTTTATCAGACAATCAAGTTACTGCCATGGTTTCTGCCACCTTGAAAGCTGGAGGGGCTGATCCGGATAACTTCGTCATCTCAACCTCAACAACACGTCGCAACAGAATGCTGTCCAGGTATAATATCAGCCAGAGTCACATGTGCAAGTTTTGTGAAAACCCCCCACAGTACGCTGCCTTACACTGGGATGGAAAGTTGCTCAAAGATGTCTTGGGCAGTGAACCTGGAAGTACCTCAGAGACTTTAGCTGTGCTAGTGTCTGGTCCACCTTCATACACTGAAGGAAAGTTATTGGGAGTACCTGTCATCGACAATTCTTCTGGCACAGCTCAGGCTGAGGCTTCAATGGATTTACTGGAGACATGGGAACTTACGGATAATGTTACTGCCCTTGTTTTTGACACTACATCCAGTAACAGTGGAGTTCACAGAGGAGTTGCCAAACTGCTAGAGAAAATGCTGAACAAAAAGGTGTTTTATCTGGCCTGTCGACATCACATCCTGGAAATCCTAGTAGGAGCAGTTTGGGAGAAGCTGTTTGGGAAGGTGAAGGGGCCAGATAATCCCTGGTTTGAGCATCTGAAGGATGTTTGGACGGACTTGTCCAAGGAAAACCCAAAGATGCTGGCTATCAACAGCAAATGGCTGAAGGAAAAGAAGAAGAACAGTGAAGAAATACTCCAAGACATTCTAACAGCAGAAAGGCTTCAAGAGCCGACTACAGGGAAATGGCTGAACTGACAGTCATTGTTCTTGGAGGAACGCCTCCTCGAGGTATTCACTGGAGTCGACCAGGCGCCATTCATCAGGCCAGATGGATGGCCAGAACCTGTACTCCATGAAAATGCTGATGTTTGCAGATCAACTTGAGTACGACGAAGACACTGTATCAAAGCTGGAAAGACTCAACACCTTCCTTGCGCTGTTCTACACTCCTGTATGGATGGTGTCAATGTCTGCTGCAGATGCTCCCGTGAATGATCTAAGTCTAATCCAGGACATGATGAAGTACAAGAAAACTGACCCAGAGCTTGCTGATGCAGTACTTAATAAGATGGAAAACCACAAATGGTACCTGACGCAGGAAGTCGTGCCATTTGCCCTGTTCAGCAGTAGATTGAGTGACACATTGAAGCACGACATTGCTGCCCAGTTACATGCCACTGAGAAGCCAGACAGCTTCGGAACAGGAAAGCCTCTATTCCAGAGAGTCACAGCTAAGATCACCCTGGTTGATCTCATTGGCCCAGAATCACATTTCCTGCTGGACACACTGAACATTGGATCCGAGTGGCTTCTGGAACCTGTCACGTCTTGGCCACAGAATGAGGACTACAGAAAAGCGTTGGACTATGTTAAGAATCTGAAAGCGGTGAATGACATTGCTGAACGTGGTGTCAAGATGATGAGCGACTTTGCAAATGTCATAATAACAGATGCCAAGCAAAGGGACTATCTCCTTCAAGCTGTGGAGTTCAACAGACGCCGCTTTGACAGCTTCAAGAAACAAACTCTCAACAACTGACTGTGTAAATGTCATTATGAAATTAAATTAATCTATGTAATGCTTTCACTTCTTGATCGATTAGACTTGTGACAAAATGTTAATCTCAAATTTGTGTCATGAATAAGGCGCCTTGTCTGCCTTGAGTGGAGAAAAACGAATTTTGTGATATTTCTGAAATCTTTGTATGTACCAATGTGCCATTTCTTGTCCAAGACTATCATAATTGTATAAGTTAGAAAGAGGATTAAAAACACTTTAATTTGGTGCCTATTTTGTTGCTCTATCTTGTTTAGATAAAAAGTTATAGTGCAAAACATGATTCAAGGGACCCCAGAACTGGGCTTTTGGCCAATTTCAAGGCAGAAAAATTAAAGCTCCATGCGGCAATGCTTCCAACAAAGGTCAAAATGGTTGTGATTTTCGGCCTTTATAGGTCAAAAAGCATGGGAAAAAGTACAGAAACCTATGAAAATAAGAAAAAGTTGATTTTTGAACAGGGCTAATGGGTCTGGGTCATAATCCCGACTGCTATAATACTGAAAGCCATAAGCCCGGGCGCCAAAATCCCGAAGGCCAAAACCCCGACAAGGATAATCCCGGCAAGTCGAAATCCCGACAAGATAATAGTTTATATTTAATATTTACTTATAGCTTAAAATAATAAAAACTAAAAGAAAAAATGCAACCTAACCTAACCTAACTAGCTGCACTTGCATATGGAGCGTGATTGTGATCCACAAATTTTTGAAGGTGATGTTGTCCATTTAAAAGTTTTGTTATTGCTCTACCTTTGCAATTAAGTGATTTTCGTTTTTCACAGCACTATTAATAATCGGCTTCCCAACTTTTATCGTTCACCATTAAATAACCGCGTGCGTTAACTTTGTTATTGCCTTTTTGAGAAGGAACAATTTCACAAATTTCTTCCATGTCGTTCTAGGGGTGAAGTTACACTGATAATTTTTAGTTTACTCGCCGTTTTACCTTTGCTTCGAGGTAGTTTAACTTTGCTTCCAGGTGGTAGCAGATCAATTCGCTCGCACCCTTGCTGAGTTCTCGCACTCATCTTAGTTCGTAATTTTTAACTATCGGGATTTTGGCCTGTAAGGATTATGACGTTCGGGATTTTGGCCTGTCGGGATTTTGGCCTGTAAGGATTATGACGTTCGGGATTTTGGCCTGTCGGGATTTTGGCCTGTCGGGATTACGGCCTTCGGGCTTATGGTTTTCTAGATTATGACTTTCGGGATTCTGTCCGGGTTCCACAGTATACACGGTGTCCGAGAATTATCTGTACAATTTTTGGCTGTTATTAAAAGTCAACCATGAAGTGTAGAAATTCCAGTGTTGTCCCATTTTACAGAGAAACTCATTAAGTTTTTTCTGATAACAAGTTTTGACAAGTTTTTTCTAACAATACGCGGGTGACAGACATTGATGATTTAAAAGCAAGAATCACAGCTGCTATTGAGCGAATTGATGTGGATATGCTGCAGCGTACATGGCAACTTTTGGATTATCGATTGGATGTTTTGCGAATCACTGATGGTGCACATATCGAATGTTTGTAACAACGTTACTTTAATAAAAGAAACTTTTGAAAATACAGATTCTAAATAATCTTGTTTAAGAATTTTACGTGTGTTATCAAGAATTTTATTAAAAGATGAAATTGTACAGATAATTTTCGGACAAACTGGAATTTCTAAAAAAGTTGTCAAAACTTGGTATCAGAAAAAACTTAATGAGATTCTCTGTAAAATGGGACAACACTGGAATTTCTACACGTCATGGTTGACTTTTAATAACAGCCAAAAATTGTACAGATAATTCTCGGACACCCTGTATATATATATATATATATATATATATATATATATATATATATATATATTAAACAACGTTCTGTTCGAGATCATAAACTTTGGGGTTAGTGACCTGCATCCACCACGCATCTCTGTCTTTTTTTTTTAATTTATTTATTGTATCGTATGATAACGCAGGGACACCAATAAACTTTTACAGCTGCGAGAACGAACTTCGCGCACTGATGATTTTTCTCCTTCATGGATAATTGAATCTGAAATTACCTTCCAGTTTGTGGTGTTTTATATTTCAGAGGAAATGATAATTTTTCCGAACCTGTTTTAGATGGGGTACAATAAATAAATTTACAAACCAACTTCGTTAAGTTCCTCGTATAAATGAGTGATCATGATACGTACAAATCCCCCACCATATTATCGGGGCAGAATACAAGATCAAAAACCAACGCATTTCTCTCTCTCTACGAATGGGAATATCTGACACGCTTCAGATTTCACGGGGTAGCCAGTCACAACCCTGTGGGTGGACCCCAGAACCTCTGTTTGGCTGCTAAATGTGCTTATGCGTCAAGACCCGCCCAAAAGTCACTGATAGCCAATAGGAAACTCGCGATTCGTGTGTTGTAGGTTGATCACAATCACAAGCCCCATTTATAAAAGGGGTCACTTCATCTCAGGACCTCATTTCAGTCGTTTTTTCGCTCAGTGCTTTTGAAATACCCCACCATGAGCCAAGAGTCGTCCTACAACTCTCCCGAATTGTTTGAAGATGAAGACGTCCCATCGTTCTCTGCAATTTATCTTTTCAACGTTGTGGACGGGAACGCCCTACTTTCAACGCAGACTGTTGCACAAAGTTGCGATGCATTGCAAGAGCCAACGGATACGTCATTTGAAATGTAAGTATTTAATTTGCGATTATGTACTGCGGCTCATTCAGTGTTAATTATCTTATAAAATGCCATAATAAATGTGTTTTGAAAATTAGTCTGTGATTTAAGCGGAAATGTATATACACCTTTACACAATATAGATACAATAGAAATATTAAAAACTATTAAGAATTGTCTGTGGGTTCGAGAACCGTTGCAAGCAGACGAAGCGTAGCACACCCAGCTAATCTTACTTTTGAGCTGTAAATTAGTGTACTTGCTTTTAATTATTGTCTGTTTCCTTCGTGGTTATTTCGGCATATATATATATATGGTGGAGCTTTAATAATACATTTCTCGATAATTTAAAGACAGCATCGCAGTAGGATTTTAGAAATATTAAAAACTTTTAAGATTATTCCGATGCTTACTTTTGAAAACTGTCAGGATATCTGCTTTGTGATTACAATATGCCAGGCGTTCTAATCAGCATTTTCCCTTATTGTATCTCTTTAATTAAACTAGTTTAATTTTACTTAACTTTAACTTATAAAATGCCATAATAAATGTGTTTTGAAAATTAGTTTGTGATTTAAGCGGAAATGTATATACACCTTTACACACATATAGATACAATAGAAATATTTAAAACTATTAAGAATTGTCTGCGGGTTCGAGACCCGTTGCAAGCAGAGGAAGCGTAGCACACCCAGCTAATCTTACTTTTGAGCTGTAAATTAGTGTACTTGCTTTTAATTATTCTCTGAAATGTCTTAGCACACCCAGCTAATCTTCCTTTTAAGCTGTAAATTAGTGTACTTGCTTTTAATTATTGTCTGTTTCCTTCGTTGTTATTTCGGCATATATATATATATGGTGGAGCTTTAATAATACATTTCTCGATAATTTAAAAATTTAAAGACAGCACCGCAGTAGGATTTTAGAAATATTAAAAACTTTTAAGATTATCCCGATGCTTACTTTTGAAAACTGTCAGGATATCTGTTTTGTGATTACAATATGCCAGGCGTCCTAACCGGCATTTTCCTTATTGTATCTCTTTAATTAAACAAGTTTAATTTTACTTAACTTTGTTTGATTCAGCATGAACTAATCATGTTAACTTCTCATTAAAGGAGCGAAACGGAACTTGAACGTGTTATAGCTACTTTTCGTTTTGATGAAAGGGGAATAAATGATATGGACGCTTTACCGCACAATCAACCTAGCGACCTGAACACAGAGGTCGAGGTATTGGCTCACATCCGGTCCAACGAATGCCATGTCATCGAGGAACTAATGTATATTTTTGGGGTTAAGAACAAAACACATTGTATTTTCATTTAATTTATTAAATGGGAGAAAACATGTACAAAGCGGAACCAGTGTCCATTAAATAAGTCTTAATGGACAAAATAGGCCTTTACACAATATAGATACACACCTTTACACAATACAGCGGGTGCTAACATATGGGAACTTTTTTTATCTGTTGCATACCACTATCATTCATTTCAGTGTCGCACAAATCGAATAATTTTAAAAAATTTATAAATCCCTTCCCACGTGACATGTATGAGAAATGAGAGGCGTACATGCCGCACGTGTTACTATAATATCCTTGAAAGCGATACGGGTTCCATACAATCTCAGGTACATGTATCTGCTCGATAATTTACAAACAGGATCATTCCAGGGCTGAGTGCCGAGTGAGTCAAAATAGTACATTCTTTCCCTATTTTTAAAATAGATTGCAAACCAATGAATCCCCTCACCCCCACAATGTCGGTGTCCACGATAATCCCGTACCAGTTTCTCGTAGTTGGCAACTTCAATATTTCATTCTTCGCAAACACGCCGACAAATTTGGAGCGTGTGATTCGGTCACTTTTCATTACTCTCTGGAGTGTATTCGCGTCCATTTTAAAAGTCTGTGACCACGTTCCTGAAAAGTTCAACTTCTATTAGTGCTTGTGATTCGAGGTGCACGAGTACACTAATAGGCGCGTCTATAGGCTTGGCAAATTCCAACCTGACTGTTGTGGACTTAAGTGCGTATTTATACTAGCAGACAAGTCAAGGGTAATATCAAATGAATAAATGTTAAATTCTTCCACAAACTCTTTCTGCATTACGCCAAACCCAAGCTCGGCACATGCACCTGCATAATGAGCCAGACTACTATAAGCTCTCGCGCAAAGCGGGAACACAGCGTCTGATGAGTAATCCGTAATCGTAATCCCTCCCAAAACGATGCCATTTACCTATAGATTCATATTTTTAAGGCCAAAATTCTCGAATTTAAAGGCACTCTTTTATATTTTCCATTCGTCGAGGCGTGGTCCTGCATTCCAATTAATAACCTTTTAGGTAGAACTCCAAGGGCCACGTTTTCTAGTTTCTTCGAGGCCAACCCGGAGGGCACCGTGTATAGTTTGATCTGTACCCTGTTAATTGGGTATTTTACTGTGGGGTGTATTAAGTCTTTCTCAATTTCTATTTGTTTTGGCGAACTTAATTTCACTCGGCGTACACGCAAATACGTCTCCATTATGTGAATCACAACGGGTTTCGCGCCCTCTTCTTGATCAGACACCAGATTTATGCAGATCTCAGGACTCGTGCGGGTGAGCTTTAGTTTCAGATCGATGCCGTTCATAAGCAGTTTCTCCTGGAATGTGAAGTCTGTATGAAGACGTCCAAAACACTCGTATATCTTTTTTTTAGAATTTTTAAGTTTATCCTTTATAACACTTTCATCTTTAGTCTGGTAATGTCCCTCGGCGGTTAAAAAGGTGTCCTTCGCTTCTTTTCAAAAGTTGAGGACATTTTCCAGATAGGCTCGTAGGTGATAATACCCCAGTCCTGCCGAGATGTTAACCTGATTTAAATACACCTCACACTGGCTGAATATGGAGTGTAAAAAGTTGGTTTCAGGGTATGCAGAGTAACTATCATCGCAGTCCGTTCCATCAGAATGGGCTATACGCAGTTTAGCGTACATGTGCATGCAGCTCGGGTCAAAAAAGTAAGGGCCTGAGCTTGGTATCACGAATTCTATAAGGGCACTCGGCAAACTAATTGTGTTTAATGGGTTAATTGTAATAAAGTCGCTATGCTCAATAGAGACCTGAGTGGGGGGCATATCAAAGAGGGGCAGTTCCAATTTACAGCATTGTGAACTACATGGATGGATGAAACGCGCCATGACGAGTCAGAAATAGTACCACCTCTCTCGACAACTAGTAATCAGCCTATGATTCGTGAGAGTAGTCCTCAGGTTATATCAGTTAAAAAAAATTGATCATCCATAGGCTTCATACGCTTAGAGCACTTCTTTTTTTATTTCCTTTTACGTTTAGCAGCACTTCATGGTAACCCCTTCTTTCTGGCAGCTCTCTTCTTTCCTCCACCACGCATTTTTCTCCTTGTATCTTTGATGATTTCGTCCCGTGTACGTTTTAAATATTTTTTTAGAGCTTATTTAGTTTTAGTTCCACCCATTATGTCTTCTGCCGCATTAAAAACTGTTTGTAACGCCTTCCTCCTTTGGTATCTAGCACCCCTCTTCAACAGTGGGACAGCGGTGCGTAGTATGGATGAAAAAATGGATCCAAGCCCACTCCCACGCTGATATCTCATCCCCAGATGGACTGTGAATGGCCTTCGGGTCATTGTAAACGACAAAAGTGTAGTTTCACTGTTGAGCTCCCATTACCGAATGGAAATTTTTTTCCCTCAATCGTTCTTATATATATCGAGATGTTGATTAATAGATTAGTCGCAACATTCACATAATGGGGCGTGTCATATGTAATGCTCAAACTTTTCCCTCTATGGTTGGGGATGTGTGCAATGCGCAGTAGGCGCGCCTGGGTGTCCCCAACAAATTGATGCTCTATGATATTGCTGTAAATATATTACATGTCTGGGGATGGAGAGCTTTCACCCAATTTCTCCATCTTCAGTTGATACATTAAGCTGGACAAGTCATGTTGTGCTTCGTGAAAGGTATCTCTTTGGAGAGCTGCGCTATATCGGCCCTCAGCCACAATTGTGAACAGCTCTTTATCTTTAATATTTCTACTAAGCGTTGATTTTAACTTCAATGTGCATGCAGGCGTGTCTATGTTTACGACTTTAAAAAGTAAATCGTTTGTCAGGTACGACTCTTCAAGACTCTTGTTTAACCCCGTCACAATGTCCATGGCTGTATCATAATGGCCGATTCCTGGCGATACATTTGTGCTGTAGTACTGCACCTCACTGAACAGGATTGATCGCATAGTATTATCTAAGGTTATGTCTAATTTTCGTACTCATCAAGGATCAGAAATGATTTACTCATTTTCAAGAGTTAAAATTTGGTGACTAACTGGAGTTCACATAAACTCACCTCATACGAATCACGCTCCCATTCAATGGGTCCGTGGAGTTCTGTCACAAAGTTGGCCAGGGTGTTGTTAGGATGACAGAGAGAGAAGAGGACGGGAGTGTGACATAGAAGTGGCTAGGCGCCATGTTGCATACTATTTAAGCTTCATTATTGCAGCAGCTTTTATATAGGTGTTGAAGCTTTCTGGGTAACCCAGCCACTTCACCAGGTACATTTTTCTCTTTCCTGAACCTTTGCTGCCTAAAAATTTTAAAATTTTAAACACACTTTTTCCTAAATTAAATGTCACTTTCTGCAACTCCTCGCAGTAAAAGCAGTAAAATACATCATTATCTCGCCTTTAGGCCTCATAGCATTAGCTTTAAAAATCTCACGTGTCCATCCTTGCTCAAATCCCTTCGCGAATTTATTTCCCGAACGTGATAGCCTTAAATAATCATTGATTTTGAAATGAGTAGAGTGTGGTGGCGGTGCTCCACCTCTTCTCACCTCTGGACGCGTACCTCTTTCTAAAACTTCGTTAGATGTTGTGCCAATCGTACGGTGGTGTGAACGGTTGTATGACGACGCCAATGAACTATATGTGTTTTTATGTGTAAAATATCGAAGCATGCGTTCCTTTATGGTACGTTGAACTCGTTCAGCTAAAGAGGCCTTATGTATAGAACTGCTAGTGTAGTAACTGATATTAAACTCTGTCAGCATGTTCTGAAAAGCGCGACCTATAAATTCTTTCCCCATATCCGTACAAAAATAGCCAGGAACCCTATCTTCTTTTAACATCAACGTTTTGGTCGCTCTAGCAACTGTTTCAGGCGATTTATTTTTCAGTGGAATTAACTAGATATCTAGAGAACACATCTATTATGAAGAGGAAGTAGCGGTATCCGTCATTATACACTGAATATCTTTGCATGTCTGTTAAATCCGCTTGCCAAATAGTCAACCGAAACCGCTGTTGTCTTGGCCGTTTTAAACTTTTTTCTCACCGATTTATGAAGTGTATAAGCATCCTGCTCCCACAAAAACCTCTCAACGTCCTTTTTCCCTACTCTGTAAACAACTCTGTACAGTCTATTAACGCCGCCATAGAGGCGGGGTTACAAATGTCATAATAGCATTTACTTAATATGTTAGCCATTTGCGTATTTTAGAGACACGTGGATAAGGTTGGCCGTTTGTTCTCTTCTTTCTCCTCTTCAGAGACTGCTGGGGGCGATGTCGTACTCAGTTGTGACACATGCGAGACTTGATCCAAGTCTTTTAACCTATTCAGATTACCTATCAATGTTTTGGGGACATTTATTTGTTGTAGTCTTGCCTTATTATGCTTCCATCCTGTTGGTGAGGGCCTGTCCCACTTTCTCACCAGATCATGAACAATGTCAACGATGTTGGATCCTTGTACCCTTGTTCCTTCAACAATGACCTCGCCTGTATCGGCCCAATGTATGATGCGGTCCTCACCCAATAGATTATAAAGACTAAAGCCTTTATTCCTCAACGTATGTGGGAGACTGCTTTTTAATACATGTTCAATGTGCTATGCTCCGTTATTCTTTGGTTGGTCATCTCTAACATCGGGCCCAGTTCCTATGTCGCCATGCTCAGCGCTGCTCGCGCTGTACCTAATAACCAGGGGGAGCTCTGTCGGATTCTTATAATCTTCGTACTCATGAAGAAATTTCTGCAAAGCCTCTTGGTACAAGATCCTTTTCTCAGCAGATGACTTTTCACTGTACCGGAAAATTCGCCGTAAACATTTTCGCCGTAGGAAAATTCGCCGTAAACATTTTCGCCGTAAACATTTTCGCCGTAAGACAAATTCGCCGTAAGGATATTTCGCCGTAAATAAAATAAAATTAAAATTAAAAAAAGTTTAACTGAACCCTTATAATAGCCGGTGCTGGTTAAGTGTGCGGTCTACCTAGCTTCGAGCAGTCTACCACAATTAAGATTCTTTATACTGTACGGCATTGACGATTGGTTAGGTTAAGTCGTGATAGTTTGGTTAAATAAATTTCTTAAATAAATTCCTAATCTTGCTTTGAAACTCACTATATAGGAGGAGAACGAGGCCGAGGCGCGCGAAGGCGAAGAATGGAGTCAACATTCTTTATACTGTACGGCATTGACGATTGGTTAGGTTAAGTCGTGATAGTTTGGTTAAATAAATTTCTTAAATAAATTCCTTATCTTGCTTTGAAACTCACTATATAGGAGGAGAACGAGGCCGAGGCGCGCGAAGGCGAAGAATGGAGCCAACATTCTTTATACTGTACGGCATTGACGATTGGTTAGGTTAAGTCGTGATAGTTTGGTTAAATAAATTTCTTAAATAAATTCCTTATCTTGCTTTGAAACTCACTATATAGGAGGAGAACGAGGCCGAGGCGCGCGAAGGCGAAGAATGGAGCCAACATTCTTTATACTGTACGGCATTGACGATTGGTTAGGTTAAGTCGTGATAGTTTGGTTAAATAAATTTCTTAAATAAATTCCTTATCTTGCTTTGAAACTCACTATATAGGAGGAGAACGAGGCCGAGGCGCGCGAAGGCGAAGAATGGAGCCAACATTTCCTATAGAATTGTGGAATGTTGTCGAAAGAACTCATAATAATATGCCGAGAACGAACAACAGTATAGAAGGCTTCCACAATGCAATACAAAGCTATATTACTAACATGCATCCAAGTATCTAGAAACTCATAACCAATTTGATGAAGGAAGAGTTTATTTTTAAGAAGTTTTATCACTGACTTTTACCATTGAATAAAGACTTGCCTTTTTAATGTCCTTACGGCGAATTTGTCTTACGGCGAAAATGTTTACGGCGAAAATGTTTACGGCGAATTTTCCTACGGCGAAAATGTTTGCGGCGAAATTTCCTAGAACCGTTTAATAGGGCTAGCAACTCGCTTTCAATTCTTTTAAGCCTACTTTTACGGGGTCCTAGAAAAGTGTCTGGAATCTTTGAACTTTGCAATGAAGCATACACCTCGTGCGGAATCACTAACACCTTCTTCATTATATTAATCTAGTCAGTAAAGGCCCCAACTGAAAATAAGATGGGTAGGAATGATCCTCCTCTTTGTAAAATAATTCGTTTATTCTTCCCCACAGTTTGACTTTTATGATCGAGCGCACGTATTATGTTCTTGTAACGACGTAAGCGAGCCTTCTGAGGAGGTTTCATTCGCATATTGCATTTTACAGCTTTAAGACAGATTTCACATCCATTTTAAAAAGTCGGAGTCGATATTTTTGGCAAACATCTGTTGCAGTGCCCGGGGCAATCATTGATAGATTTTTATTAATTCACGATATTTCTTCAGATTATTCGTCATTCTGGAATATACACCGTTTCAGGTTCGTTTGGGAATATATTCTTTCTTAGAAGCACCCTAAACATGTTTCACGGGTGAGGGTCACAAAGCAAATATCCATAACTCTGACTTGTGGCTTCTTTATAAACCTCCAAAAACTCCTTACGCTGATTCGGGAACATTTGATTGGCTAATACCCCAGTTTGTGACACATCTCTACGTTGGGTGAATAAGACTAGGTCACTAGATATTGCATATTTAACGACACATCGCGCATGTATCTATTTTTGAAAAATAGATTTTGGTTGATGAAGAATACGTTTATGTTAAGATGGTGGGAGAACACTGTAAATGTCTCGGCAAACGTTTTATCCATTTCCAACATGAGATCGTCAATTACAATAACTGTATGTTCATTACCTTTTAACGAATTAACGTCATATACACCTTTGTGGAACAAAATTTCATCTTGGTACTCGTTGAACACTGACTGATACGTCGAATAGCACCATATTATTTTATGCACAAATTTTGAGAACATTTCCCCCTTATCTTTAATGATTTTAAGCATAAATACAGTTTTTCCACATCCTGTAGGGCCAGATATAATATATGTGGATGGGCTTGTGAATCTGAATTTTTCTACAGATTCCATCTCTAACACGTCACACTCCTAAGTGGGTCATTTACAAAATATTACAAATTTTCAGTGCTGCTCCTGATATTTTGTTTTTCTTCTTCCACAGAACCGTGAATTATAACGATGTACAAACCCCCCATCCTCGATATGACAGATGAACCCGATGGCTGTGTAAGTACAGAATCCTTCCCCGCTGACGAACCCTCACCAGCGACACCTGTAGCATGCGACAGTTCAAAGCGGAAGCATGATGAAGAGCCGTCCACGTCAGGTATAAAGCGTGCCAGGATTGCGCCGGTTGTTAGACCCCCAGTAATAGAGCCCCAACCCTCTATGTCTTACGACACGACCCCCACAATAGTACCTTCCTCAAATATGCCCCATTATACCTATTCAGTTCCGGGTACTTCCTCCACAGCAGCTTCTCATATTGTGGAGGATGGTATAACATTCGAGTTGGTGCGCACCGCTACCCCCACCCCTGCCCTGACAAGAAATCGGTACGTGGTCAGGGTTGACCCTGGATCCCTGTATACCAACAGACTGCGACGCGTAGTTCAATGTATCGTGGAGTTTGTCCTTCAGAACAGCGACGAACGTGAAGTCTGGACGAGGTTGTCCTTCAGGTTCGGGTCAGATGAGGGGGACGTAGATGATTTTTGGGGAGTAATACCGTTCAGACGTTTGGCGGATGTAGACATAGAATATATCTTGGGCCGTATAATGCAAGCCTCTCAAAGTAGTACAGCCTTCAATATGGACAACTTCATGGTAGATATTGACCGAGTATTCCGGGTTGCGAGTCATAGTGCCACACCTTATACTCTTAATTTCAATTCTCCGGTTATTTACAGAAAGTATTTAAACGTCGATCGTGGTTGTGGCTTTATAGCAATAGTCATAGCTCATATGTTCACTGTTCTAAATACATGGACGCAAAAAATTTGGCTGCCTCCGGTTGTGCAGCGTGCTCGTAAACCGGCTTCAGATTGTAAGCTTGAGTTTGAGTGTAATATAGTCGTATAGTTTGAGTTTGAGTGTAATATAGCCGTATAGTTTGAGTTTGAGTGTAATATAGTCGTATAGTTTGAGTTTGAGTGTAGTATAGTCGTATAATCGTATTCGGAATGGATGATCGTCGTAGGACTGTGTATGTTTTTAAAAGCAGCGTGAGAGATCGTATAAGACCTCTACTTATTTTAGGTTTGTCAGGAACATCGTATCTCCCCATTCGTGACATAAGGGCTCTCTACGCCAGTTATGATAAAAGTCGAAAATATGGAAGGCATCATGATTTGTGTAAGGGATGTCTCGAGTTTGCTGATGATATGGGGAAACATTGTAAGGATTGCTACATGGTATGTGAGCAGTGTAAAAGCCCCCAATGATGTGAAAGTCGTTTAGTTGAAACCGAGAAGAGGGAATGTATTATGTGTAGACGTACATTTTTCAATAATAAATGCTTTGAACTCCATAAATCAGTTGGGCAGGAAAATGAGGATTTGTAAGTGCGGTATGTTTCACGTGGTGCATAACTGGGGGAATTTCAAACATAAATGCGGTGAAATTTACTGTTCTACATGTTATGAAAAATATAAGGCAGATGGAGTGAAGCATGTATGTTATATGAAAGATGCCAAGCCTTAAAATAGCCCTTGTAAGCACACCGGACAAGAAATTAGTCACCCCTCTCAGAATGTACCTAATAACGTGTGACGGCGCCTCTGGCCTTGATAACCGCACGAATCCGGCGAGGCAGAGACTCTACGAGGTTGTGCCACTCGTTCATCAGCCGGTCCCGAAGTTCCGCCAGAGTCCGTGGGTGTCTATTCCTGCGCTTCACTTTCTGTTTCCAGCCTGAACAACACCTTCGACGCATTCAGGATTAAAGGCTTCATTGGACCTGCGATGTACTCGTCGCCTCCCATCATTGGAGAACAAACAAAAACGGGACTCATCGGACCAAATTACACGTTTCCAATCTGCCGCAGTCCAGTTTTTGTGCCTCTGAGCCCATTTATAACGTGCCAATTTGTGACTTGCTGTTAACAGCGGCCTCTTCCGTGGTACCCTGCTCCAGATGTCCATCGCATGCAGTTCTCGTCGCAATGTCCGTTCGGAAATTGGTCGCTGGAGAACCTCATTGGTTTCTTGGAGCAATTGTTCTCTGGTTTGAAAACGATTTGCAGTTACTAGACGAGAAACATGGCGGCGGCCCCTATTGTCGAGAATTGTTTTCCGGCCACAGTTACGCCGTCGATTGCCAGTTGATTGCGAACTACACCACTCTTTCTAAACTCGCTGGACAGTACGCGTTGACACACCAACAAATTGGGCTACTTCAGACATTTTGTGTCCGTGGGCTCTGCCAAACACGATGGCTCCTTTTTGCCACTGAGTAACGTCTGCCTCACGACCCATTTTGCAGACTATATCCAACACATACTTTGTTCTTCACCACCTCACGAAACAGATCTGATCCTGTGTGCTACGTCACCGCTACTTGTCACTTATCAATGCTACATCAGCGCCCTCTGTGTGACCTTGAACTTCCTACTATCGGTGCTATTAGGGGTGACTAATTTTTTGTCCGGTGTGCTTATAACCGTGTACTACGATATAGAAACTTACACGAACGCTGAAACCAAAGAGGTTATTCCACATTTACTCGTAAGTCAGACTATCTGTGATGAGTGCATGGAGATCGAGTGTGGCGACTGCCACAAATGTGGGAAAAGGACAAACGTTTTTAAAACGACTGCACACGGCAGCCCTGTGAAACTCTTTGTGTCCTCTATTGCCAAATTAGCGAACAAGTTCAAAAAAATGACTGTGTATATTCTTGCCCATAACGGGGCGAAATTTGACACAGTTCCTTTATAATGAGAACTTTGCTTGAACACGAGTCGTCTGCAATGTTTACAGGTGATCCCTTGAAAAGAGGCAACAAACTAATACAGATGCAAATAAGTGGTAATGTACCGTTTAAAGACACCCTGCTGTTCACACTTTGTAAATTAGCAAAGCTACCCAAGGTCATGGGGGTAGCCGCTGACGTTTCAAAAGGGTATTTCCCTTACACATTCCTCACTAATGAAACTTTGAATTACCTCCACCCAAACATTACTTTAACTACACCAACATGAGTGATAGTGAGCGTGAAGCTTTTGACCGCTACTACAACAGTTTTAATGAAGCTAGTCCATACAATATAGCTGATGAATGTGAACGTTATTGCGTGAATGATGTGCTTAGGGTATGTTTCCAGGCCTTTAGAAGGATGTACATAGCCCGTTTCAAATGCGATCCGCTGCAAGTCGCGACCACTATCGCCTCATTATATTTTACAGTGTTCAAGAATAACTTCATGCCTAAAGACACCTTAGCCGTCATTCACAGAAACATCCCCAGCAGTTATGGGCACAAGGCTATTTACTGGCACATACACCTACAGCAACAGACCGGGGTATACATAAAACATGCCCGCAACACGGGTGAAGTACCCGTTAAGTTCAATGGTCGTGTTTTTGGGGTTGATGGCCTAAGTGAGGCTCCAACTACTGGTGTGAAGACTGTGTATTCTTTTAACGGGTGCTGGTGGCATGGTTGCCCGCGCTCTGAATGTGCGTCACAGGGGACCTTTATGGAAGATCTCCCGCCGACAGCCTCGCATGGACCCGTAACCGCGATCAACTTATAGGCTCCCAATTCACTCACAAAATTGTGTGGGAGCATGAGTATGATGCATGGATGGAAACAGATGAACAGTACCGTGAAGAAATAAGGACCATCAAACGTTCAATGGTGCTGGGCCCCCTCAAATGTGGTGACAGCTTGTTTGGAGGGCGTACAAACCCATTCAAGCTATATTTCTGCCTACGGAGGGCGTGAAACTCCATTACTACGACTTCTGCTCTCTATACCCATACGTGATGAAGAACAATCCGTACCCTGTATGTGCGCCTGAAAAAAATGGTGGGTCCCACCATACCAACCATCGAGGAGTTTTCAGCTAACTTGAATGAGCGCTACTTTGCACTCTCTTTCGTAGAAGTGCTCCCCCCTCGCGATTTATGGATGCCGATCTTACCCGTCGTTATAGATCACAAGCTCATGTTTCCCCTGTGCGTGAAGTGCGCAGAGGAGAACAACGATGATTGTAACCATACAACCAACCAGCGTAAGATCAGAGGTGTATATACAAGCCCTGAGCTGGCCCTAGGCGTTCGCCATGGCTACAGAATATTGAAGATACATGAGGTGTGGAGGGAGGTTTCAGAAGCTACCCAACCTTTTCACACCATATATAAACGCTTTTTTGAAGGATAAAGTAGAAGCATCAGGATATCCGCGACGGGTTGATACAGAAGAAAAAAAAACGGCTTATATTCAGCGATACCATGCCCATGAAGGTATACAGCTTGACCGTCCCCAAATTGTTAAGAATCCTGGCAAGCGCTTTAGTGGAAAGTTGTGTCTAAACAATCTTTGGGGGAAATTTGCACAGAACACAGGCAAAGGGAACGTTCATTTGGCACAAAGTTATCGTGAAGTCTGGGATTATGCCAACGCTCCCGATAAAGAGGTTATGGAGATCGTGAATGTAGGTAATACTTACATAATAAAGTACAACATCACCGAACTGGCCACAGATACCTCACGGGTTACAAACATACCTGTAGCCAGCTTCACAACGGCCTACGCCCGCATCAAACTTTGGGGGTCTACTGCACTCTCTTGGACGGAGGGTGCTGTACGCCGACACAGATAGCGTGATATTCACAGCGAGGGAGGGTGAATACACGCCTGCTATTGGGGAATTCCTAGGAGAGCTAACTGACGAGATCAGTGATGAGTATGGCGGTGGTGCATACGCAGACTCATTTGTACCAACAGGGCCAAAAACTTATGGGGTACGGGTGAGGGTGAGGATGATATGAAGTATATCGTGAAGGCTAAGGGTATCATGCTTAACCTTGCGAACCGTCAAGTCGTTAACTTTGACTCGTTGAAGGATCTAGTGTGCTTGGAAGATGAGGGTGACCAGCCACCCCAACTGACTGTGGGGACGCACAATTTTCGGGCGCAGAAACTGGGTGTGTGTGAAGGAACTTAGTGGCACGAAGGTATGCCGTAACACCTATAGGAAGCGTTACCAGGTGCCTGGTACCCATGATACCGTACCCTTTGGCTACCTTAATCCTTGAATTTATATATATATATATATATATATATGTATATTGTTAACGATATGCTTATTTATCACGTATATTTGCTTCAGTTAAGGTTTCATTTTCTCCTTTGCGTGTGTGTGTGTGTACAGGAAAACGCTAAGCTCCGCCCACTGTAAGATCGGTCACGTGACTCCTACCACTACCTGAGCATATCTCTATCCCTGCGTGCTCAGTTGACCTCTGCATACCCTTGAGCTCAGACGTGTATTTTCCCGCGTAGACGAAGAATAGTAATGGGTACCTTTAATATTTCGTGTTCAACGTTTATGAAGTGGCATTTGGCTAATTGCCAAGATGTGGTGGATACTCAAAAACTCCCTATTCCACCCTCCGTTGATACTTTTAAGGCTACATTGAGCCGTGCGAAGGACCAAGATGTTCAAATACTCTACGGCTATTCTGGCGGGGGCATTGTAGGATTTCGTAGTACAAACGATGTATTGAAGTATGTTGTAGACCTAACCTTTATAAAAGCACACATATACCGCGAAGTTGAAGAAACAACACGTTCAGAAGATAAGCAACGGTTATGGATAGTGAGTCTTCTTGATGAGTGGTGTGACAAGCGATATTATGTAATGTTACATCATACCGACTACTTGTACCCTACGGTTGAGAATGTAAATCTTGTTATCATGGAGAATCTTAAGTATTTTACCACTATATTAATATATATCACGATGAGGTTTGTAGTGAGGTTGTGGCTAATGGCTTGAGTGAGTTTTTAACAGACTTTAGAGACGAGTATCGCTTGTTAAACAAAAAGGAAAAATATGGGCATATGTTTCCCTCAAATAGTGCACCGGATTGTGAAGATGTTTAGTTTGTGGAAATGAACGTCTGGTGAGTAATAAAACGTTAAAACCGGTATTGTTTCATGTAGCGGAAAATTGTTTGCCCAGTATAATGGGGCACAAGTATTCGAACAAACCCGTACACGCTTCAGCAGTTTATGGTGTGACTCGCTCCCTCCATCGAGCTGCCCATCCGTGTACATCACCACCCCCGAAACACATGAGTTCGAACAAACCCGTACACGTTTCATCGGCGTGACTCACTCCGCCCGTCGAGCCGATCCGCCCACCTGTGGCTCATAGTCATCTCAGAGCTTGATCCGACTGGACGTGCGAATACGATGGAACTTCTTCTGAGAAGCATTCTCAACGCCGTGTACGATGTGTCCGTAACGAAGTCATTGCGCGTGTTCAGGGGCGAAACCGGTGCCATTAACTGTGTACTTGAAACGACTTGTAGGCAAGCAAACTCTGGTAAACGTAGTGTTATATATTTGAGTGTTGAGGAGATGAATAGAGTCTTCGTGATAGTTGAGAAGTGGGGAGAGGACCGTTATAAAGTACCTGCAGGTGTAGGTACAAGAAGAGAGCAGATTAGTGATGCCCCCTCATATGCCGTTGTTTGCACGTTGTGTATAAATAACGATCAGCCGTGCATTGATATATACCTGATGTGGACGAATGCATCTCATAATAACGTTCTTGTCCCTACGCGAAACCGTTTCATCCTCGACAGAATGTTTGAAATCGTCGGATTCCGTAAGCTGAAGCCTATATTAGACGCTCGTGTTACGGATATGATTTATTTTGACACGGTTCTTGAATACGCATACACCGCTTTGCTCGACGGATTTATCGAATGTAGGAATGAAGAAGGCGAGAATGGTGTAGAGCTGGATGCATATTTAAAAGGTTTAGACTCTTCGAAATATCCCGAACTTTGGTACAAAGCACTTGAGCGGTACAGGGCAGAGCTCGCCTACACTGTTCATCCTGAAGAGCTGCATCTCTATACAGGGTGTACATTAGGGTGGAGCGAAAAATACTTTTTTTCTAGTATGAAGTTCTAATAGTGATTAAAAGTTGCATTTAGTGGACGGTATATACCTGCCAAAATATGAGTTAATTTGTTTAATATTTTCAGCTGCCACCAGGGGGTTAAATTTAACACAATTTTGGGTAAAAAGGAAAAAAATGCTTCTATTTTAGGTTTATCAAACTATTATAAAATTTTATCTTAGAATTATCTAATAGTTTGATTAAGATTCTTAAATGATAAGAATTCGTTTTGTAAAAATGGCTTTTCATATGCTTAATATCTTCAGCTGCCACAAGAGGGCTGAATTTAACTTAAAAATGACAATTAAGTATGATTCTGTATTTACTTGAAAAAGGGAACAGTAATAAATTAGGATGTCTCTCCTCCTTTATACTGGCTTGAGACAGTTAAGAAACGTTATTTCGTGCCTTAACTGAGTTACCACCCTTTCCCCAACCAACCTCCCTCTAGAAAGGGTTCTTGCTGAAGACTATTAGTAATTTGCTTTTGTGTCAAATTTTGGCTTTTTTTCCTTGATTCTAATGTAGCACGAATCCAACCGTCTCGATTTGTAAGTTGGACGTATTGGTTATAGCAGCACTAGTTGTTTGTGAGGATTCCAGACGTGCTTTTTCCATTTCCTTTCGATGTTCTCTTGCTTGTAATCCTCTTGTGTGTGCTATGTCAATGCTTCCTATCACCATTATTCTGCGTGTTCGTTGGTCATTTAAAAAATCCTGCTCTTTTGGAGGGACTTTCTTACTCTTTTCACATGAGCATCTCCTAAACTCCTTACATTTGCAGGTGCAGATGTCAAACAAAGTGCATTTTGAAGAGTTTTCAAATTCTTCAAGCTGATTTTTGTACTTAGGCTGATCCTTGCGTGACTTGTATGGCTTTAATAAGGACCTGTATTTATCATGGTACACTCGCATCATCTGTAAAACGCGTGGATGTGAAACTATTGGCAAAGAGGCCTTCTTCCAAATATTTTCTACCTTTTTGGAAACTGCCCCTGCTATTTCAGAAAATGAAGGCTCCTTGTTATTCATCTGCCTTCACTAAATGTTTTGTGAACAGGTAATCTTTCATAATGCAGTTATAAGTTGGTAGTTGCATATCACTCATCTCACAAGGTACTTCAAATATGGCACACTTCATATGTTCTCTAGTGAAATGTTTATATTTAGTATTTGATGCCATAATATTTTTAAGAAAAATTCACAATCACAAAATATCCTGTAACATCAAAACATGTAATTAATATATATAATATATTTTATAAGTATATATAATATATTAATAAATATATAATATATAAATAAACTAAAATTATATAATACATTATAACAAGCATTTTATAATAAAATCAATATTATCTCTATATAAATCACTTTAAAATAAAGTTTTATAATATTCCGATCATATTAAAAAACTCTCCGATCAACTGAGCGACTAGGCCTACTACCTAAGAAGACAAGTGTTAACACACTGTTCTAATGACTCACAGAAAGAAATTCCTTCACACCAAAACCCTCCCCCGCAACCCCCCCAAACCCTCCCCACAACATTCAGTGTAGTCTCAACATGACTCAGTTACTCTAAATTGTGTTAACTTCAGCTCTCTTGTGGCAGCTGAAGATATTAAGCATATGAAAAGGCATCTTTACAAAATGAATTCCTATCATTTAAGAATCTTAATCAAACTATTAGATAATTCTAAGATAAAATTTTATAATAGTTTGACAAACCTAAAATAGAAGCATTTTTTTCCTTTTTACACAAAATTGTGTTAACTTTAGCCTCCTGGTGGCAGCTGAAAATTTTAAACAAATGAACTCATATTTTGGCAGGCATATTTCGTCCACTAAATGCAACTTTTAATCACTATTAGAACTTCATACTAGAAAAAAAGTTTTTCGCTCCACCCTAGTGTACATAAAGTCAGGATCATTTTTGTGAAGCACTTGGAAATTATATGGAATTCAATCATAAAATGATAAAGTGGTAACATTTATTAAATAATTAAGAGTAGGATTCGACGTGACGCCCATCAGTATCCCTGCACAGCTCAAATCGTTCCGCAGCATTTCTAAACACATTCTGGAGCATTTGCGGGGTTATGTTATCTGCAGCAGTTCGTATACGTGTACGTAAGTTTTCAAGACTCGTAATCTTCGTCTGATAGACGTGCGATTTGATAAAGCCCCATGCAAAGAAATCTAAAGGGGTTAAATCTGGTGATCTCGCTGGCCAAGGTCTGTTGCTTCCGCGTCCGATCCAGCGATTTGGAAAACGTCCATTTAGATAATCCTGAACAATTTTGGCATAGTGACAAGGAGCACCATCATGTTGATAGACGACGGGGATAGGATTGTTAGTACCGTCGTCTATCAACATGATGGTGCTCCTTGTCACTATGCCAAACAGAATGATATAATGGTGTTTTATTTAATTCGGTTTAATTGTATTTCTTTTATTGTTATTATTGGGTTTCGTTTAAATAATTAGTTCTTTTTCTGAACAACTTTAAGGGGAAAGTCGCTCTTGCTTTTAATAAATAAGTAAATAAAAACATTATTAGGCAACTCGTGTAAATAAAATAAATGGTGGTATCTAGCAACTCACCCTAATAAGGTATACCTGAACAATTTAAAAACATTATTTGGCAACTCATCTATATAAAAATTAAAATAAATGGTGCTCTCTAGCAACTCACCCTAATTAGGTACATCTAAACATAATTAAAATAAATGGTGGTATCTAGTAATCCCTTCATATATAAATAAAAACATTATTTGGCAACTCCTCTAAATAAAAATTAAAATAAATAGTGGTATCTGGTAACTGCCTTCATATATAAATAAGTGGTATCTGGCAACTCACGACCTTCTATATAACAGCTGCTTGGCCCCTGGATGTTCATAATGTGTCTGGCTCCAGCCAGACGAACACCTCCTTCCTTCTTAGGTTAGGTTAGGCTTCCATTTGGGGGTGAGGACATCCCACCTCCCCAAAAGACCTCCTCCTTCTCCTTTTTCTTCCTCTCTTAGGTTAAGGCTACCCCTTTGGGGGAGTTCATCCTTCCTTCTCCCCCCGAAGCTCCCTCCCCTCTCCCCCTTGGTAGCATTGAGTTGTTGCATAACCCTTCCCCCTTTGCAGCATTGATGTTGCATAAGCCTTGCAAAATCGATGTTGCATAACTCCTCCCCCTTCATCGTATAACCCCCACCCCTTGTTGCATAACCACTTGCAACGTCTTGCAACACTTATCAATATTTGCAATTTCATTGCAACATTCTTGCACTCGTCCATTTTGCGCCCATACTACTGAGGCCATGCTTACAAACGGACCTAAACAGAATATAAATAAAACAACAATAAAGACGAATAAGATATAATAATTATCATCGAAATATTGAGTTCTTAAACTATGAAAAAATTAGGGGATAAAACAGATAGAATATTACACCCCAAATTGAAAAGAAATTCAGAGAAACACAAAATCAAAACATTTAGGAGTTATAATGACCGACGATGCGAAATTTTAAACACAAAATAAGTAGGCCATAAACAAAGGAAAATGAATTTCGGGGTAGATACCCAGAACTTTTAAAAGAAGGGACAGGAAAGTAATGATTCCTTTGCTGATGACACTGATCATACAAAAACTTGAATACTGCTGTCTTAAAACGTTCCCATATAAAAAACAAAGTTCAGTAAACTAGAAGAAATTCAAAGAAATTTCACACCAAAGATTAGAGGCTGCAAATAATTAAATTACTGAGAAAGATTACATAAATTAAATTTATATTCCGTGGAAAAAGAAAAAGCGTTCACAATTGTAATTCAGTAAACAGGAAGAAAAGAAGAAAAACTTATTTAATGAATCTCAAATTTTAATAGAAAACGTAGAAGAATAGTGTCGACCTTTTGGACATATTAATGAATGTCAGCTCTACATTAGTGAGCACATAATAATGATAACAATGCAGTACACGTACTTAAACAAAGTACACTGGTAACGAATCCACACATTCGAAACTTCTTCATTGTATAGCAATACTTCCAAACAGCAATAAAACACAAACTTAATTAATAAAAGAAAAGGAGACATGCTAAATAATAATTAAAAGAGCTCATAAAAATGTTTCGCGTCCGTAGTTGGCTTCATAGATAATTCAGAAACCTCTTTTAAATTCCCTTATAAAATAGAAATAAAGAGAAAGAGAGTGAGGAAAATAAGATACAAGGCGAGACATTGCAAAAAAGGAGACAGAGGATGTGAAAGAAAGTGTTCTTTATTGAGAAAAGAAACCGTGTTGCGTTTTTGTTTCAGGAAACTGCAATATGTGGAGAAAATTATGAGCTGAATTTCTCCTTTCGCTTCTCTTATACGTCTTCCTTCTCTTAAATTCAAGCCTCTTTTCTCACCGCCTCAAATTACTGATTCGAAACTTGATATTCTCTGAGATACTCTTTGAGATACTCTTTCGTTTTTACATCAAATATCACAAAGCCCCCTCTGCACACTTTTTTTCATAAAGTTTGTGCATAACTTCATTTTCATTACCTTGCACTTATTATATGTATATGTATATATATACACACAGTATATATATATATATATGTATATGTATATATGTATACAGATATAGATATATATATATATATATATATATATATATATATAGAGAGAGAGAGAGAGAGAGAGAGAGAGAGAGAGAGGCGGAGACTCTAGACACCAGTCGACCAGGAAAGTACTCCAGAAGGGACGTTAGAGAGGAGATAGGGAGTGCTAGAACTCCAGTTTTTTACGTCACTGTCTTCCTCATCTGATCTTTTTCCGTGTTACATCTACCCTGTGAGTAGTCCAGCATGCTCTCAAACACACACTTCTCTTTCTATTCCTCACTACACAACACACATGCATTACACTACACTAGACACGCATTTTACACACTACACTAGACACGCATTTTACACACTACACAATAGGGTGGAGCGTTTTGGGGGTTTTTCACAAGCTTTTGAAACATGGTTCGTAATAGTGTAGAAAATGTGTTATGACCTGAAACAAAGTGTGTATTACATTTCTAGCCTCCTACATTAATATCTTCAGGTGCCAATCTCACTCCATATTTATGAATATGGATATATTGCGAAATTATAGTGATATTTAGAAAAAATAGACAACTGGAAATTTATTTGTAACTTTTGAAATATGGATTGTAATAGTGTGGAGAATGGACCAAAACCTTATAGTAAGTGCGTTCTAAAGTTACAGCACCTTAACTTAATGTCTTCAGGTGCCAATCTTACTCCAAATAGGTAGATTTATGGCAAAAAAATAGCAATATTCAGTAAAAGGCATAAATGGAAAGTTCTATGTAAGTTTTGAATTAAGATTCCTAATAGTGCGCAAAATATACTGACCTGATAGTAAGCACATATAAAAGTTGTAGCCTCCTAAGGATACATCTCCAGGTACCAATGTTATTACCTAAATTTATGAATTTATTCTGAAAAAATGGTATTTTACAGACAAGTGATATAAGGAAATTTAACTGATTTAAATATTGAGTTTTTCAATGAACGGAAATAGCTTTTATATTATTTGCATTGATTTTTTATTTCCAGATAATAATTGGTTCCATAAATACAGCTCTTCGTTCATTCTGACTGTCACGTAAATTCATATACAGCCCGAATGATCTAGAACTCACCACGAGGAGGTGGCTGTATGTTGAGTTCCACCCATGCCCAACCCTACCACCCAACCATATGGACATGATTTATGTAATGAAAACTTTAGTCAATATCTAATTATATTCGAAATTCAGATTTGGTTTCAAATGAGGGCATCATTTTCCGTGCTACCATTCTCGATCGAATATATCCGTCTCTAGATCCTGCTCCACACACAGCAGACGATGATTCTGTAACTAACTTCATGACTCGTTCAACAGCTTGAGTATGGCATGGCATCTTGTTGAAATCCTTCGCTTCTCTATTAGCAATCATTGTATCAATTTCATTGTCGGAAACACAATCACGCGTCATTGGAGGTTCAGTTACTGCGATGTCATGCCAATTAATCATGTTTTTGTAGTCTGTGGCTTCGAAATTTAACTTTAGGATTTTAGAGTCTAAGACTTTTTCCACGATATTGTTCTCTAACTTTCTTTATTCTTCTCCATTCAAGTACTCTTACATGGCTACGCTCATCTTGTATCATGCTCAAAAGTATGTTTTCTGGATGAGCGAAAAATGCATTTCTTTGGATCACTGGTTCAATAACTGCTCGAACAGAATCGTTCAACACTCGGGAATACTGAATGGTTTTGAAAACATTAGGAGCTCCATATGCAATTGATTTGCTTTGTTTGATTGTAAACCACATTGGGATATATACGTGCATAACATACGAAACCAAATTTTTCAAATCATCAGAAGGTTCAGGTGTAGCTACGTATAATCTCAGAATACGATTTGCAGTGGTTAACCACCTAGAGTGCACCATTTTGCCAGGATTTCGTCTTGATAGGTCAGTACTACACTCGCCAACTGAAACGGCTTGATAAATATCAAACAAATATTTTCGATCCGTGCTCAAGTCGTCTTTGTCAATAGATGGAATTTCAACTTCGATTTTTTCGAAATGAACAACCGGAAGTGTTTCACATTTCTGCAATTGCTGGCCAATGATGCCAACAAATTCACGAGGTCCAGTGGTTTTTCCATCCAATTTCTCCATGAGGTGGCGTAAAGGAAGCTCATTTGCATGTAACTGACACACAATCCATTGCAAAGGTCTATTGAGATGCATTTCCATAAGCCGAATGACTCCACCTTTCGCTCCTGTGTTCACAGCAGTTCCATCACATCCCATAGCAACTAAATTTGAAGAATCAACGTTATGTGTATTCAAAAAATCGCATATTCCTTTACATATACTTTTAGATGTCCCAGATTCCGAAGTAAAGTGCCCTAGATACACTTGGTCTGGTTCTGCTACCTTTCTGTTCTTGGACAATAGTTTTATCCTTGCGACCGTCAAAATAAATACTCATAATTGTTTTTCCTACGCTAGCATCCTGTTGGAGCTCATCACGTTGATGCTTACTAGCTCTGCGCACTTTACTGCGATCTATTACCAGGGATGGATCAGGCTCAGATGTTTGTTTAATGTCGTGCAAAACAGAACTTGTTATTATGGCAGCTGCTCTATCTGAAATACCTGTACGATCACAAACTTTTGCAAGTGAAGGGAAGCGTAATCGTTTCAGAGATTTTATGTTTCGACTTTTTCCGCGTTCGCTTCTGATGCGTTTCCGTTTTATGGAGATTGGCTCATCAATTGTTTCGTCAGATTCCTTTTCTGTATCTGTTGAAGAAGATATATCTTCAAACTGAAAACTTTCTGAATATGAAGTCGATGACATTACTGGCAGTTGTTTTGAAAGATACAAATCTCTACTGCTTTTTCTAACTTGTGCTAATTGTATTTTTTAAGAAGCAGAAATATCAACTGATCCTCTGGCCATTTTTCTTTTTGTTCTTTGGTCTTTTAGGAATTCTTGCTCATGTTTCGGTACTCAATTTGATTTTGGGCATTTGCAGGATTGAAAGTCTTTACATTTACAAGCGGCAATATCAAAAAGATTTTGAGCATCATCTTTAAATTTTTTGCACTTATCTAAGTAAGACTCCGTTTGTTTCATACCTTTAGGCTGTTTTAATATAGATCTATATTTTGTATGATAATCTTTTATTTTCTTTACAACGCGGTTGAAGGATACAGTTGGAATTGATGCTTTATTGTATAATGAAATTAAGTTTTCTGCAACCACCGATGATATTTCATGAACAGAAGGATCTTTATTGTTTAACTCTTCTTTCAATTGTCTTCTCTCATATATATAGCATTTCATAACACCCTCAAATGTTGGTAGAACACGATGACTCAGTTCTTCTCCATTGCCAAATATGTGACAGTCCGTTGTTCTTGACTGCCGAGGCATTCTTTTAGTTGCTATGTCTGACCTGATTATAAATCTTTTACTATACAAGATTTATAATATATAATCCAAATTTATAAAAACAAGATCACAAAAATGTAAGAGAATGTGCTGAAATGCAACATCAAATATTAAATAGTGAAAGGATCTGATGTGATTGCGCAAGCGGACAGAGCGTAACACCTTACCGCGGCAACAGCTGGTCTAACACTAACACACTGTGTTATGCTGGCCACACGCGTAGGTGATTGGCGTGATGATTTTATGGCGATTGGCGTCAATATGCCAATCGTCACCATGTGTGGGGTACTATTACATATAAATATGTTTATTTACGGAGTCGCTGTATATAATTTTTTGTCAAAATAAAGAGGTTTGAAGTTTTTATTGGAAATTCATTGGCATATTGGCACCTGAAGATATTGTCTTTGAGAAAAATGGTTTTGTCACTCTGCATTCAACATACAATAGCACATTTTCCGCACTATTACCAGTGTCATTTCAAAAATCAGGGAAATCGCTCCACCCTACTACACAATAGGGCGGAGTGAAAAACTCATTTTTCGAATTTTCAAATTGGCTAGTGTAGAAAATGTATGGAGTAGTGAGGAAATAAGCTGGCATAAATTTAAAATCATAAAATTAATATCTCCAGGTGCCACAATGACCTTCAATATTGAAAAAAATTGAAAAAAGCAGATTTTAACCAATAATTACAGAAGAGTCCACGATGCACAATAGACAAGAATTTATTCACACTTGTATAAAAATAGCTCAGTCAACCTTTAAAAAAAGTTTCTATTCTCTAAAAACAGTTTTCTATAGTCAGCTCACTCAGCTGTCACGTGAGTACCTCGGTTCAGTGTAGCTGTCGCTCTCGTAGCAGGTGGGTGTTCTGTTGTTGGCGTTACTCAGATAGTCTAAACTATATTTCTTATATATTTTGCATTTCTGTATTGTGTTGCCCTAAGTTTGCCATGTACTATTAACTGAAATTAACGTATAATTGATATTAGCTCTTTCTTTTTCAGATTTGTATACTTTCAAAATGTCTCGAGTTTGTGCAAAATCAACCAGGGCCTCAACTGAGTGCCCCATGTTTGGTATGGGGGAAGATTTGTGGCACAGGAATCTTCCTACATACGAAGGAGTTTTTAAATATTACTTGTTTGTAAGAAACGATTTGAAACAGAATACTAATAAAGATCCTTCAATATCTCAAATATTAGAACAAGTTGTTGATAAATTGAAAACAATTTGGGAAAGTGCTTCCGTCCCAATTCTGTCAGACAGGCGAATTGAAACAATGTTCAGAAGCTACCACGAAAAGTATCGTGTCATTATGAAGCCATACCAAAGCAGAAAAAATTCTGAAGCTTACAAAGCAAAGATTGATATGTTCAAAAAAGAAGCACACACGAAACTTTTTGACATTGCAGCGTGCAAGTGCAAAGTACTAACACAATGTTCTTGTCCCAAAGAAAAAACGGTTCCAAAGGAAGAAGTGACGTTCCTCTTAGATCAAAGGAGTGAAAGAAAACTGTTTATTGATAGAGTAGATATTACACTCTCAAAGAAAAAAGCATCTACGTTGCTAAGAATGCAAAAAGAAGCTGTGAGGCTCACCAAAGAATCTTCACAGGAGAAATTGCAGGATACAAATGTTGAATTATCATCATCGACATCAAATAGTGAAAGTGAATCTGGCGAAATATCAGACGATACATTTCCAGAGCCAGTTAGCTCGAAGAGAAAGCTCGAACAACCTGAAGAACAATTATTCAAGAAAAGGAAAACTACAAATCTACCTTCAGTGGCTACTACTTGTGACAGGACTGCAGTTTCAGATCGAGCTGCAGCATTCATTGTTAGTGCAGTATTGCAAGATATTGGAGAAGTTTCTATTGACAATACATCTGAAGTAGTGGATAGGAGTAAAATCAGAAGAGAAAGACAAAAGAAGAGATCAGAAATTATGAAAGATCAAAATCAGGTCCCAATCAGAGGAATCTATTTTGATGGTCGAAAAAATTCTACACTCTTCCAAGAAAAAAAAGAGTCCAAAGTATATCAGAAGAAGGTAACAGAAGAACATATCACTTTAGTGAGAGAACCTGGTTCAGATTATTTGGGCCATTATTCTGTGAATTCTGGATCAGCTGAAGAAATATGTAAAGGAATGTTTGAGTATATTGGAAATAATGACATGAACCTGGAAAAACCTTGTTGTCATCGGATGCGATGGTGCAGCAGTCAACACTGGAGAAAAGGGAGGCGTTATAAGGCTTATAGAATTGAAGCTGAAGAAGCCAGTTCAACATTTAGTGTGCCAGCTCCATGCCAATGAATTGCCATTGCGCCATTTAGTTGCAAAGCTGGATGGAAAAACATCTGGCCCCCGCGGATTCACCGGTACTATTGGCAGGGAATTAGAGAACTGTGAGAGTCTTCCTATTGTCGAGTTTGAAAGGATTGATGCTGAGGAACCAACTGTAGACTGTGAAGATCTTAGCACCGACAAAAAATATCTAATTGATATTCATCAGGCCATAACAAAGGGATATTGCTCTCCAGATCTTGCTCATCGTAGTCCAGGCAAAATGGCACATTCACGATGGCTGACTACAGCAAATCGTTTGCTTCGTCTATACGTTTCAACTGTAAGTCCATCTGAGAACCTCATGAACATTGCTTCTTTTATAATGAAGGTCTACATCCCAATGTGGTTTTCTATTAAGCAAAGTACGTCTTTTGTCAATGGCTCAAAACATGTTTTCAAAACTATTGAACTAACAAGAACACTGAATGACGAAGTAAAGGATATTGTAAACCCTGTCATACAAAGAAATACATTTTTTGCAAATCCAGAAAATATTCTAGCATCAATGATTCATGATGACCGCAGCGCCATAAGAGAATTAGCGTGGAGGCGAATAAAGAAAGCAAGGCAAACAAACAAGGAAAAAGTTGTGAGGCGTTTCACAGTACCTGTTATTCAATTTGAAGCTACTGATTAGACTGATTTAATTAATTGGCAAAAATGCATTGTCACTGAACCACCTGTGACAAGACACCTGACAGAAAATGAGATTGAAGAATTCATAGAAAACAAGAGTACCCTTCCATTCGAGAAATTCCTTTGTCATACACAAGTAGTAGAAAGAATGGTAAAATTAGTGACTGAAGCATCATCAAAAGTATTTGGATTGAACGCGCGAGATGGCTTCATAAGATCAACACTTCAGTCACGTAAAAAAATGCCATCATTCGAAAGTAAAGCTGAATATAAAGTTTAAATAAAACGTTAATAGAAAAAAACATGCGCAAGGATGGGTGGTTGGGAGGGCATGGGTGGAGCTCGACACGCAGCCACCTCCTCGTGGTGAGTTCTGGATTATTTAGATCATTAATCAAAAGAACATTGATCTAAATAAACTAAGAGCTGCGTAATTCAGTAACTATTTTGGTAATTGGAACACTTAATATATAATAATAACAAGTAAGTTTCAGTTATTGTACTAATGCAGAATATAAGAAAATCATTATATTTCACTTTTTTCGACGGCTTTGTGGCACCTGAAGATATAATTTCGCAGGACTAATATTTATGCACAGTCATTATCTATAGCACCCACATATTTTCCGCACTAGCCATATTTGAATTTCGAAAAAAAGTTTAAAAACCTCATTTTCGATCCGCCCTACTACACAATCTTTTAAAATTGAAAATTGCACCGTTTTTAAGGACCTTGACCGTCTCCTTCCATGGGGACAGCATTTTTGCGGGCCCTGGCACTTGAATCCTCAGTCATGCATATATATATATATATATATATATATATAACGTAGGAGAATATGGTTAACATATGTTCCGTGCGATGATTCCTTATTTCACGAAGGTCAAGCTTTTCGCCCCTCCTCTCGAGTTGGCCTGGTGAAGTAGAGAGTTGGTTCCTTGTGCTCTCCACCTCATATAGCCAGGTACTCCTGGCTCATCTCGAATTGTTCTGAGTAGTCTTCTTTTGAATATATCCGCCGCTACACGACTCGTGTTCCTTAGTTCCTTCGGCAGCGGGTTGAAAAGTCTTGGTCCTCTCATAACAAAACTATTTTCCTTTAGGGTTGAGGATGTTCTCTGTCTAGCCTTAGCCTTATTATATATATATATATATATATATATATATATATAATTATATATATATATATATGCTGGATTCAAGAATATTCCACTAATAAAGAGAAAAGCTATTATTTTTCGAAATAACTATAATATATCGTAGTTAATGGTACTGTCAACTAACATTTAATATCTACATGTTTCTCCATCTGCTACCTCTTTTATTCTCTCGTTTAATAATATCTCTCTCTCTCTCTCTCTCTCTCTCTCTCTCTCTCTCTCTATATATATATATATATATATATATATATATAATATATATATATCCAATTTATAATGATGTATTTTATGGCCAGTTTGTAGCCATGTTTGATGCGTAAATCGGTTCTATAAGGAATGATGTTTATAATTACGGTTATAAGTGATTGTTATTAATAACACTGGTCAACAACAATTTTGTCACAAGGGTTTTGATGGGTGTTCTAAGTGTACTTTTTCATGCTGAATCTAAATATGAAATCAGATTTTTTCTATCAGGCTTAGTTTACTTGTGACGCTATGTTCATTTTTCCTCATTTAGCATGATTACCGGATAAAAAAATAATAACATATTATATATAATTAAGTATATAACAATATTATAATATAAAACATTATAAAAATAATAAATATAATAATATATTATATTAATTAATATAACTATAATAAAATATATTAATATTAATATATATGTTGTATTAATTTTTCTGTAAAATTAGTACAATTTATTCCTTTGGGGAGAAAGTTCTGATAATGCTGGCAGGATAAATTTGGTCGGAGCAGCAGACTGTGCAGGTTGAAACATGTTTGTACCTGTTCAGACATGAGCCTAGTTTCTGTGTGTAGAGCAGCTCCAAGTCAGTCTGCTTGTAAATGTCACAGTGTTAACAGCTAGTGTCTGTTGCTTCTTGTTAATTTTACACCAGTGTTGTATTCATATAGATGTTTTGTAATGCCGCGGAACTATCTGAATCATCCTAATTCCTTTTGTTATGTATGTGGTGATCTAACTTTAAAATCCCAGAAACGTAACTTTACATCATTAGTAAAAAAATGCTATGAACTTTATTTCGGATGTAAAGTAGGCGATCAGGACAAGAGTTGGGCCCCTCACATTTGTTGTGTGACATGTGTAAGACTACTTACAGGATGGCTAAACGGTTCACGTCACATGCCATTTGCTATTCCAATGATTTGGAGGGAACCCAAAGATCACACAACAGACTGCTATTTCTGCCTGGTAAATACAAAGGGGATCACTTCAAAAACAAAGAGCCTTATGAAATACCCTAATCTACCGTCTGCAATGAGACCAGTTCCCCACAGTGCTCAACTTCCAGTACCAAATCCTCCTGAACATGTAAGTTTAAGTGATGAGGAATCAAACGTAGCTGTAGCATATCACGAGGAAAAAGATGAAGACATTTCTGATCCAACATTCCAGGCTACCTGTTCCTCCAATGAACCACATTTACTGTCACAAGGAGATCTAAATGACCTAGTTCGTGATTTGAAATTATCTAAGAAGCAGGCTGAACTTTTAGGTTCAAGATTAAAGGGTTGGAATCTACTGCAACGTGACACTAAAGTTTGTTTTTTCCGCAGCCGCCATGATGAATTCAAAGAATGGTTCTCCCATGAAGATGGACTTGTGTTTTGTAAAGATGTTAATTCAGTCATGGGGGCTCTTGGTCATGAACATAACGTGGATGAGTGGCGATTGTTCATTGACTCCTCAAAAGTCAGCTTGAAAGCAGTCCTTCTTCACAACGGAAATAAAGTTCCTTCTGTACCTATTGCACATGCTGCAAACATGAAAGAGTCATACGACAACATGAAGTTGCTTTTAGAAAAGTTTCAGTATCAGAAATATAAGTGGAATATCTGTGGAGATCTGAAGGTCATTGCACTTTTGCTAGGGTTGCAGCTAGGTTACACCAAGTACTGTTGTTTTTTATGTGAGTGGGACAGTAGGGACAAGCAAAACCACTACTTTAAGAAGGATTGGCCAAAACGCACCTCACTTGTTCCAGGCAAGAAAAATGTTGTGAATAGTTCACTTGTTGACCCTGAGAAAGTGTACCTTCCTCCTTTGCATATCAAGCTTGGACTTATGAAAAACTTTGTTAAAGCGATGGATAAAGCGCAAACAGGATTCACATACTTGAGAAATAAGTTTCCCCGGATCAGTGATGCCAAGATTAAAGAAGGCATTTTTGTAGGCCCTCAGATCAGAGAATTGTTAAGAGATGAGAGATTTGAAGGAGAGTTGAATGAAGTTGAGAAAGCTGCGTGGCAGAGTTTCAAAAGTGTCTGCACAAATTTTTTGGGAAATCACAAGGCCGAAAACTATCCTGAAATAGTAGGAGATCTTCTTAAGTCTTACCAAGCAATGGGGTGCAATGTGTCATTAAAGGTTCATTTCTTGGACTCTCACTTGAACTTTTTTCCGGAAAACCTGGGTGCGGTAAGCGACGAACATGGTGAGCGTTTTCATCAGGATATTTCTGCCATGGAAAACCGTTACCAAGGCAAATGGAGCCCCAGTATGCTGGCTGATTATTGCTGGACTCTTAAGAGAGACATGCCTGAGGCAAAGCACAGCAGAAAATCAAAACAAGCTACTTTTTAAACTACAGGTATGTCTTTTCGATCATATTTTAATAAGTATGTAACTATATGGGTTTTTAAAAATTAAATTGCATGTCACACAAAAACCAGACACCCGATAGAGAAATTTTACAAACTTATTTGGATTCAGCACAGAAAATACTATAAGAATAAGGTATTTTCATTCTTGGGACACGAAAAAAAATGTTTTTTGTTGCCCAGTGTAATTAATCAATCATAGATGCTTGGGCCGAGGTCACCAGATTGATAGAATGAGTCTTTATATAAAGTTAGGTGAATGACTCTGGGGCCAGCGTGGCCCTCAACAAATGGTGTTTATATAGTGTTTACAAAGGTGCGTCCAGAAGTCCTTATAACGAAGTTGAAACGTGAGGCAAGGCCTGAGGACATGTCTTGAGTGAATCCTCGCGATGTGACGTCATCTTAGTCGTGTTTGTCTGATGTCATCTTGTTCTTGTTTGGTTTGATGAGTTATATCGCTAATTGTGTTGGTGGAATATTGCTAAGTGTTTGCAAACGTCTCTGCATCTTCAGTTGGTCACTATATATATATATATATATATATATATATATATATACCTATTTGTAATATGGCGCCGCAGATTGGGAGACTTCTTTGATTTCCAATGGAATAATTACTTTCCATGGCTGGGGCAACTCCAATTGCACTGAGCGCATCACGTAGGTGATTCTTATGGGCATGGAGGCGTACATTTCATATACTTTTCCTACTACTACTGCAAAAATAAACCTTGGTTGAACTTTCCTCGTTCTAATGCTATCAGCAACAGACAGGAGGCTTTCAGAAGATACCGTAGCCAATTTAGGGCATATCATACTTTTCCGAGTCTGAATTTCACTCTGGCTAATATGAATTTTTATGTAAAATTTAATTCTAAGAGGGGTTTCTTTTCTGCAACTTTTCCCAAAAATTGCGGTTTTCTGTTCTATGTTGAAATACCGAATATTCAATTGAACACACTCATATTTTTAACCCTTTGTCGTAATTTGTTGTTCCATTTCACTCACGAGGAACCTGAGGAAGGAGAAAAGCCTGCTCATAAGATCGCTCAGGGCCTGCATGAGTGGCTTCTGGACCAAGGAGCTGACGAGAGCCTTGTAATGATTGGAGGAGACTCTACCAACACCAACACGAGGTGGTCTGGGGGCGCCATAGCCCTATTGGAGAAGATGCTGGGTCGCAAGTGCCACTGGATGATCTGTCAGCTCCATGTGAACGAGCTCCCCTTGAGGCACTTAATCATCAAGCTGGACGGCCCTGCAACTCCCCGGTTAGGCTTCAGTGGGCCTATTGGAAAACTTCTTGAGAAAGTGAATGAACTTGAGGTCAACTTCAACTTCAAACCAGTGGAAGGAACTGAATATATCATAGAGCTGCCAGTAGAGATAGTCAAATCTCTCTCCACAGACCAGCACAACTGCTATCTTCTGATCAAAGCCATCAAGTCTGGAAGTCTCAGTCCACAGTTGGCTGGTCTCAAGTGCGGACCTCTGAACCAATTCAGGTGGCTCACTACTGCACAGGCCATCTTGCTGTTGTGGATGAGGGAGCACGGACTGAAGGGGGAGGTGTTGAGGAGGCTCGAGGTCCTCGTGAAGTTCTGCCTTAACTTCTACTTCAAAATGTACTACGACATCAAAGTTAAGCACCACCTCAAATTTGGTCCTGCACACGTTTTTTCAAGCCTGAGGCTGCTGAGGAACCAGACTACCGATTTCAGGAACATCATCTCTGCTGCAGTGATAAGAGGAGCTTACCACGCACATCCTGAGAACATCCTGGCTTCATTCCTGTGCAGTGAGGATGAGCATCAGAGAGCTTTTGCTGTGAGCCAGATAGAGAAGATCAGAGAAGGAAGAGACTTTGGTGATACGACAGTGAGGCCCCATAAAATCCAAAAGTCAACCTGCAAGCCACTTCACATGAGGATCTCATCAACTGGGAATCAGAGAATATTTACGAGCCTATTTTCACCTGCAAGATGACCTTGACTGAGCTCGAGGATCTCAGGAAAACTCCACTCAAAGTGGACGCTTTCTCTGTTCATACTCAGTCCTGCGAGAGAGCTGTACAGGAAGTCTCAACTGCTTCCCAAGCTGTGTACGGTCACGAGAGGAGAGATGGGTGGGTGAGAGCCAGGACAGACCATCGAGAAATGCTCCCAGTGTTCAGATCGAAGCAGGACATACTTAAGAGCTTTACAGGTTCGAGTGGCTGATGAAGAGGCTGAAGCCATCGTTAATGTTCATAAGAGCTGAAAGTCCTCATAAGATCAGAATATAAGATCTTATGAGGCCACGCTTTTCAGGGATCCAGGAAGAACAGGCGTGTAAACCTACACGTGGAGGTGACAAGTCTCCCGCTACTCGATCAGAGTAGAGCTGGTGAGCCGAGCCTAGCCTATTCTTTGAAGAAAAACTTAAAATTCTTAAGTTTTACGTGAAATCTAAACATTTTTTCAGCACCCAGAGGTGTTGAAACACGCAAGAAAGCAAGGATGAAGTCAGAAAAGCAGCTTTTAGACTAAATCATAAGCAGAACAGCTGCGCGCTTTGATTTGGGTGCCCTGAGGCTGCGTTAGGCAGCCTTCAAATCAGAAAATCGCGATTTTGACCATGAAAATTAGATTTTTCGGAAAAGTTGCAAATAATAAACCCATCTTAGAATTAAGTTTTACATAGGAATACATATTAGCCACTTTGTTTTCCCAAAATTTCAACCCTGAACCCAGAGTATGATATGCCCTAGTGGCCATCCAACTTATGACCCTTACTCTGCTCATATTTTTTCTCGGAATCGTACAAAATCTGTTCTTCGACTCACCAAAATTTCCTTCATTAGAAGAAAATATGAAAACCTACCTATTTCTAATTGTTCTCCCTCTTCGACAGTAACCAAAAACTATTCAACAACTACACTTCTTCTTTTCCATTCTGACGGTTCAGATACCGTCTCTGATAAATCTGAACTCTTCGCTGAAACTTTTGCCTCCATCTTAACCCTGGGTGATTTCTCTGCTGTTCCTCAATCTTCTCCCCACTTTGATTTAATTATGTCTGAAATTAAAATTATTCCAAAGAATTTATCCTGCCCCATCTGGGCTCAACAGTAGGAAGGCGTACGGGACTGATTGTATCCCTCTTGTTGCTCTGAAGAACTCTGCTTCTGTGCTGACACCTTGACAAGGCAAACTCTTTCGTCTTTGACTTTCTTCTGGTACTTTTCCTTCCTGCTGGAAGTTCGCTTTCATTCAGACTTCACTAAAGAAGGGTTTTTGAATCCATCCATAACAGGAAAATTCTTAAACACCTCTCTACTCAAAATTTTCTTTCAGATCGTCAGTATAGACTCAGCTGTCGATCTTTCTGCATATCTCTCTGAATCTTGGTCATCCTCCTTTCAGGATTTCGGTAAAACCTTTGCTATTGTGCTAGACATGCTAAAGTTTTTGACAGAGTCTGGCACAAATCTTTAATTTCCAAACTGCCCTCCTTCGGTTTCTCTCCTTCTATCTGTGCTTTCCTCTCTGATTTCCTTTCTGACCGATCTATAGCGGCCGTTTTTGATGGCCACTGTTCTCCTAAAGCTCTTAATAGGTGGTTTCCATAGAGCTCTGTCCTGTCACCCACTCTATTCCTTTTATTTATGAATGATCTTTTAAGTCGCACTTCTCCTATCCACTCCTATGCCGATGATTCTACCCTTCACTTCTCCACTCGTTTCACAATGGAGCCCTCCCAACAGTCATTCCATACTTCGCGTGAGATGCCTATTGCGTACCTGAATTCTGATCTTTTGGATTGGATTTTTCTGAGTGGGTCAGAGAAAACCTCGTGGTTTTCAATGCCTCAAAAACCCAGTTCCTTCATATGTCTACCAATCACAATCTTCCACACGACTATCCCCGTATCTTCAACAATACACAACTCAATCCTTCCTCTTCTCTTAATATTCTTGTCGATTCATTTTCTCCTGATCTTTACTAAAAGATCACCTATACTCTCTTTCTAAAACAGCTTCTAAGAGGGTAAGTGTGCTGTTCTGGTTCTGCACTTTCTTCACCTCTCTACTCAGTTGCCGTCTGTGCACAGCTGATCTTCTCCGAGCCTGTATGGAGAACGCTTCTCATGTAAGGGGTTCCAAAAAACCTTAGCCCCCCCCATTTGCAGCTTGCATGTTTATTTATATCGAAATAGTTTTCAGTGATTATAAAAATATATAAAATTCTTTATTTATTGCAGGTATTAAAATTACTCTAGCTGATAAAGTGATAATATAATGGCTTCTCAATTAATTGGTGATTCGGAGAGGCAACGTGTGATAGATCGCATACGAGCAATAACATTTCGGGAAGCTCGTGATGCTGGAGCCACCTTTATAATACGTTCATGGGTTGCCAAAAAGTTGAGAAGAAGTGAGGACTTCGTCAAAAGAAATTGGAATAAAACTTTGGATGAATGTGAAATGGATACAACCAAATCTGGGCGCCCAAATTTGCCACTCTCTCAGGAAACAAAGGACATCATTGAAAGCGGTACGCGTAAGCGGAAAAAAAGCTGTGCTAACCTTTCTAGAGAGATCGAAGTGTTGAGAGGAAAGATCGCTAGTGGTGAGATCATTCGACTGTACCGTCATAGGCAAGGTTTAAAGCCTTGGCATGAACTTTCAAAGCCAAGAAAAACTCAACTTAACATCGATGACAGAATGTGGTTTGCCCATTATCTTGAAGATTGGGATGTGGATGATTTCATGCATTTAGCTGTCTCCGATGAATTTTTTGTTTACGTAACACGTCGGCCTAGCTACCAAAATGATCGAGTGTGGGCCACAACACCAGATGAAATCGATGACAATGAACATTATCGCGAATTATTAAAAAGTTCAGACTGTGTTGGTGTGTTTGTTTTGTTCACTGCAAAGAAGCTCATGTGGGTGCTGAAGCCAAATGGTCAGAGTTGGGATGAACAATATTTTCGTGATATTATTCTATCCCAGCATGTCATTCCTTTTCTAAGAAACCCAAACGATGTTATGGATGTCGATCAGGTCATACTTCTGCACGATAAGGCCCCCTGCTTTAAGGCATTAGCCACTCAACAGTTGTTGCGGAACCATGAGATCGATTTCTTTGGAAATGAAGAATGGCCAGGAAATTCTCCTGACCTGAACGTCTGTGAACACATTGGATCAGTTATAAAGGACAAGGTTAAATGCCTCTTGTTTCAAGAACCTGCAGCAAATCGATTTTCGAAGGATACAATGACGCACCACATTGAAACTGTTTTAGCAAATTTGCGTAACGATCAAGATCTATTCACGTCCCTTTTGGCAAGCTAACCAAAGCGAATTCAGGCTGTCTTGGAAGCCAATGGCGAGAACACCAAGTTTTAATTGTTTCTCATTAAATGCAGGATTAAATTCTCTTTTGTAAGGTATGTTTAGTTTTACTGTACCTCTAATGGTTTAGGCCATGGGCGGGGGGGGCTAAGGTTTATTGGAGCCCCCGTATATGGTAACTGAACCCACACAGCTCTACTTGACCGGGTAGAATCAAAAGCGTTTCGTCTCATCAATTATCTGCCTCTTACTGACTGTCTCCAATCCCTCTCTCCTCGCTGTAATTGTCTCACGCTTTCTTTACTCGCGATATTATCACGGACACTGCTCTTCTAAACTCTAACTCTAACGAGATCCTGCAGTACCAGACTTTCGACACATTCTTATCTATTTTCCGTCGAACCCTCTAACGCAAGGATTAATCGATATTTTTGGTCTTTCATCTACTCAACGGGTAAATTCTGGAACAACCTTCATCAATCCATCTTTCCCATTGTAATCTTTCAAACGCAGTTTCTCCAGGTATCTCAAAACTTTGGACCTTGATTTCGGTTCTCTTCATTTCCTTCTAGTGGAGGGGGTGGGTGTTTGCTGGCGCTTGCCTTTGAGCCTTCCTGCCTGTATAATATACATACATACACACACACACACACACACACACACACACATATATATATATATATATATATATATATATATATATATATACACGGTGGAAAGTAAAAACGGTAGACAGTGTCGTATTCCCAAATTAAAGGCGAGACAGGGAACATCCTTAACCCTGAAAGAAAATAGTTTTGTGGTGAGAGGATCAAAACTGTTTAATCAGCTGCCCAAAGACCTATGAAATACGAAGGGAGTTGCAGTAAACATCTTCAAAAGAAGAGTAGACGCCTGGCTCAGAACAATCCCCGATGAGCCGGGCGTACCTGGCTATGTAAGGTGGAGAGAGCACAAGAAACCAACTCACTACTTCACCAGGCCAACTCGAGAGGACGGGCGACAAGCTTGACCTTCGCGAAATGAGGAACCTTTGTAAGGTTGTAAGGTAAGGTGTATATATATAATATATATACAGGGCGTCCCAAAAAAATGTATACACACTTTAAATAATTATAAAGGCAGTGTTTATTAAAATACATTTCATTTTCAAAATGTAGTAGAATCTACAGACATTATTTAATTGTTTTGTCAACGCCTGTTTTCAAACTGACGTCCGTTCTGGTCCAGGCACTGCTGATAACGCGAAGCAATGGAATCGCAAACGTCACGAAACATTTCGTTTGGTATTTGTGTGCATTCTCGTTCAATGGCTGCTCTCAATTCAGCGACTGTTGCAGGTTTTATAGCGTAGACTTTGTCTTTTAAGTATCCCCATAAAAAAAGTCTAGTGGTGTGAGGTCTGGTGAACGCGGAGGGTATTCTACGAAACCCCTTCGTCCAGTCCACATCCACATCGTGCCAAGTACCACTCGCAATACTCCACTCTTCGGTCCGGATCATCTTCATTAATAGCATGGACTAATCTTGGAATGTAACTTTTCCATTGACAGCGCTTCAAAATGCGTTGGACAGACGATTCTGAAATTCCTACCTCACGACTCGCTTGCCGCACAGATTTTCTTGGACTTTGGTGATACGTTTCCAGTACTCTTTCTTGCTTTGTGGGGCTTGTCGATGTCCGTGGTCTTCCGGAACGCTTCTTGTGGACATTCTGAACAGTTCCATCGGCTTCAAACTTATCTCTAATTCGAGTGATGGTAAGTCGCGTTGGTGGATCTGTTTGAAACTCCCTCCTAAACTGTCTTTGCACTTCAACTGCGTTTTCACACTTCCAGTAGCATTTCAGAATGAATTTCCTTTGTTCAAAGCTTAGTCTGACTGCCATTATTAATTCTAATGGGTTTAACTTGGAAAGAAAGAAACATCAATTGAGCTATCAGCTGTTAAAGTGTGTATACATTTTTTTGGGACGCCCTGTATATATATATACACAACAAAGTGGAAAGAGAAGTAGGTTCGAGAGACAAAAGAGGGCATTGTTCCGAGCGAGAAAAGAGTGACTGCAAAATTAAGTTACTCTAAAGATAACAACATCAGAAAAATATTAAATGATAAACTGCAGAATATCGATTGCGTCATACAGGAACTAATTGAGAAGCACACAGAAAAAGAAGAAGGCGACGCGATAGAGGCGATAAAGGTTAATCCTTTAAGCCCTGAATTTTGTGTAGGGTTAAGTTATGAATGCTTGTATTTGAAACGTTAGCAATTTGTACCTTCAGTCCTTAAAGGGTTAACTTAAAGTACTTCTATAATATTGCAAAAAGGAAGTCGAAAAACTATGCGACTACTGGACCTTTGAAAAACGAAGACAGAGTTTTATTTGAAGATCTAACAGAAATATCCGAAATATTAAGAGCTCAGTACGAATCATTTTTCAGTATCCCAAAAACTGACAAACTGATATGCGATAGAAACGCGATCTTTAGAGAAGAACTAAAAGGGGAAAGTATAACGGACTCTGACTTTACGACAAATGATATTACACAAGCTATAGGGAGACTAAAAGCACACAGCGGCAGGACAGGACAAATGGAATGCCACACTGATCAAAAACTGCAAGAATGCAATCGCTGAGCCCCTATATTGGATATGGAGACGATCATTAGACACGGGAGAAATACCGGGCATCCTGAAGAGCGCGAACATAGTCCCAATATATAAAGGAGATCGATCCGAGGCCAGAAACTATAGGCCAGTGTCGCTTACATCTCATCTCACTAAAATATTTGAAAGAATAGTTTAACAGAAAATCTATAAATTTTTGGAAACTCAGAAAAAATTAAATGATAGCGAACATGGATTTCGGTCAGGCAGATCATGCCTATTACAACTAATGGAACACTATAACAACATTATTGATGCACCTGAAAGTAATGAAAACTATGATGTAATACTGTATACGCAGACTTTCCCAAAGCGATCGACAAGTGTGACCATGGAATCACAATACATAAACTGAAGTATATGGGAATAACAGGAAAAGTAGGAAAATGGATATATAATTTCCTTAATGAGCGGCGGCAAGTCGTTACAGTACAAGGGGCATCTTCATCTGAATCAGAGGTCCTTAGTTCAGGACCACAAGGAACAGTATTAGCTCCACTACTCTTCATAATCATGCTAACTGACATAGGTGAGAACGTTACCAGAGACAACACAGTAACATCCTTTGCCGATGACACAAAGATCAGTAGAAAAATAAGAAACCCAGAAGATATAGGAAATCTGCAAACAGACATGAACAGAATCTACACGTGGACGGAAGACAACAATATGAAGTTTAACACTCAGAAATTTCAGCTGTTACGGTTCGGAAAAAGAGGACCTAAAATCCATGGAATATTATACTCCAAATGGACAGGAAATTCAGAGAAATTCTAAAGCAAAAGACTTAGGGGTTGTAATGACTGATGATGCGAAAATTTGAAACACAAAATAAGCTAGCAGTAAACAGAGCAAAGAGAGCAACTAGGAAGATACTGAGAACCTTTAAACGAAGGGATAGGAATATAATGATTCCTCTACTGAAAACACTGATTATTGGAAATTGGAATACTGTTCGGTCCTAACATGTCCATATAAAAAAGAAGACATTAGACAACTAGAAGGGATTCAGAGAAGCTTCACAGCCAAGATCGATGGGTGTAAAGAACTAAACTACTGGGAAAGGTTACGCGAATTAAACCTATATTCACTGGGATGGAGGAGAAAGAGATACACCATTATTTACACTTGGAAAATAATGGAGAAACTAGTCCCTAATGTTACTCTGAACCCTGTAACTCCCCAAACAACAGTGGAAAGTAGAAAAGGAAGACTGTGTCTTGTTTCCAAATTAAAGGCTAAACAGGGAACATCTTTCACCCTGAAAGAAAATAGTTTTGTTGTATGAGGACCAAAACTGTTTAATCAGCTGCCCAATGACCTAAGGAACACGAGTGGTGTTAAAGTGGACATCTTCAAAAGAAGACTAGACGCCTGGCTCAGAACAATCCCCGATGAGCCGGGCGTACCTGGCTATGTGAGGTGGAGAGTACAAGAAACCAACTCACTACTTGACCAGGCCAACTCGAGAGGAGGGGCGACAAGTTTGACCTTCGTGAAATGAGGAATCATCGTGTGGAACATTTGAAAGGTTGAAAGGTGTATGTATATATATATATATATATATATATACTGTGTGGATATTATATATTATATATATATATATATATATATATATATATATATATATACAGGGTGGGACGTAAGTTTCCATACATAGGAAAATTTAAACGTTTGTTTTTATGTTTCAGATACCCTAAGAATATGCGTTTGTAAGATCTTGTTTACTGATGAAGCATTTTTACGTCAATGGAGAGGTTAATCGGCAAAACATACGTTATTGGAGTAATGCTAACCCTAACTGGCTGAGTCCGACGAAGATGCAAGGTGCCGGTAAAGTGATGGTGTGGGCCGGGATATGGGGTGACAGAATTATTGGACCAATTTTTGTCAGGAAATCTTAATGCCGAAAGGTATCTTAACATGTTGCAAGAAGAGATTTTCCCATCCCTGCTAAACGAGGAAGGTAACTTCCCAGTTTACTTCCAGCAAGATGGAGCTCCACCTCATTATGGTCTTCACGTGCGTCGGTATTTGGATCAGCAGTTTCCGGATGCTTGGATTGGTCGGCGTGGTCCTGTGGAGTGGCCTCCCAGATCCCCAGATCTCACCCCCTTGATTTCTATCTTTGGGGGCACTGAAGGCCATGGTGTATCAGGAAAAGATACGAGACATAAATCATCTAAAGGAACGTATCACCAACGCCATTACAAGCATAACGTCAACTGTGCTAATGCGTGTTCATCAACAGTGGGGAACACGTATTGAAATGTGTTTCAAAACAATGGCAACCATGTAGAGCATATTATATAAATAAAAATGGTTGTCCATAAAAAAATGTTTATTTTTCCTATGTATGGAAACTTACGGCCCACCCTGTATATATAATATATATATATATTATATATATATATATGAAAATTATTTCACGAAAGTAACACGTGAAAAATATTTATGATGAATAAAACCACGAAGGAAAGGAAACCAAAATGGTGCTCAAGCGCTTTCGTCTAATGACATCCTCAGTGTTCCTGAGGATGTCATTAGACGAAAGCGCTTGAGCACCATTTTGTGTTTCCTTTCCTTCGTGGTTTTATTTTTTTATTCATCATATATATATATATATATTAGGGTGGTCCTTATTTACATGTTTAATGTTGAGGTTAGGAAAGAGGTGGCTCCCAACCCCTGAAATGGTGGCATATAATGTAAAAACGCTTGCGTAGAAATTTCATTTGAATCAATAAATATTTAGAGGTAGTTCAAGGACTTCAAAGTTTCACTCTATATCCCTATGAGACCATGGCATTTGGGTCCCCCCAACCATATCGTTAGGTATTAGCTGTTCAAGACGGGGGTGTCTTGGTTGCAAAACCACTCACTGTTGCCCAATCAAGATCTCCTTTATGCTGTCGGGAAAGCTTCGGCGATGGTCAGCCACAACTTGAAGAAGGAACTGCAGTTGTTCTTCAGCTTTTGTATGCCTCTGGTTGAAATTTTGTATGAGAGCTACTGCGCGTTCAGCATTATCATTGATCACATTTATGCTAGAAACATCTTTTGTAGCGTCTTGGAATGAGGGAAAGGAATTCCAGTCATTAGGATCTTTCTCCAAGAAATCCTGCGGCAGGTTGAAATAAACGAATAGCTTCTTCGATTGTTTTGAGGCGAAGGCATCCAGGGTCATTGTCGGCTTGAAGGCTACTTTGTTGAACTTTCTTCGGGCATCCTCATATCTTTCTTTGTACTCCATAACCTTGATTATAGCCCTCTTCGTAGCCACAGAAACTTCTGGATCAAACAGCCTAATGCAACCAAGCTCTCAGAGAGACACTACAAGTGGTCACTGAATTTCGCTGTTGTAGCCTTTGCAATCATTGTATGTGGATAACTGGACAGAGCCTTCATCAGATTCAGATCCTCCAGCGGTGCAGCTGCTGGCAATGGGGCACGGAACCAGGCCCTCATGAATTGGTGACGGTGAATACGCAGATATCCCATAGGCTGCGCTCCTCCTGGGCTGTTAATTTAAACTGCTTCCAAAACATCCATATCTTGAAGGAATACAACACTTTCGATAACCAGCGAGCGTGATGCATGGCGCCAGGAGCTTTAAAAGAGTGATGAAAGCCGTGGGACTCTGCTCGACCCAAGAAAAGAAGAGCTAACTCTAGGAACTCTTTTTAGTCATCCCTTGCATAATCTTGTGACAGCTTGTACAAAGCGAAGTTGATCAGACTGGGACGTTGTTCTCTCGTAGATGCTTCAACTTCCTGGTCATCAATACCCGATGAAAACTGACTCGTATCCAGTTGAGGCCAGAAACGCTGAAATCTTTTGAACAAGAGGACTTCAGGCACAGAAGTTGGTCCAATGCAGGCCTGGAAAGCTGCACCGAAACCAAGTTCCATGATGTGATGTCTGCATAGCAAGTAGAGGAGATCTTTTCCAAGTTTTTGTTCTAAGAGGACGCAAGCCTCGGAGTGATGTCCCGTATTTGATGCGGTAGTGTCAAAACTCATTCCAACAACTCTGTCACTCAATTTCCATTCCTGCAGCTTATCCTGCACGGTCTGTGCTTGGTGTTCTCCAGTACCAGACGGAATTTTGGGGACTCCAAGAAGCTGTTGCACTCTCAGTGCAGACACTAGAACAGAGAGCCGGTCCACACGCTCTTTCCCTGTGAGGTCCACTAGGAGTTTGCCATCCCAGTGAATAATCAAGGGAACATCGTCTGCTACTTTTTTTTAAAGTTTCTGCTGTCTTGGCGCGATGACGCTCCCGAGCTCGCTTCACTGATGACCGATTAATGGTCAGTTTTCTCAAGTCACGTCCCAGACTGAGGGAAGTTTCCGCTATTACAATTGTTGCCTTTCTGTCACTGATTGAAGAACGGTCTAAAGCTGAAGCAAGTGCCGGAGTCAAAATGTTATTCACTCCACGGCTTCGTTTTGGAAGAGGCTCACCACCACAGGTTTCTTGTGATTCATCTTCTGAAGAATGTTCGTTACTGCTACTTGATGACGCCAGTGTTCCAATAGAACAGGATGCTTCCGCTTCTTCTTTGACTTTCCGTAGCTGCATATCTTGAGCTGCTTCTCTGTTTGCAAGTTTTTGCTCCGTTTTCGACAGTACGGTATCCACAGAACCCATCCTCCCACGTCTGCCTGGCTCCCGTTGGGCTAGCAGGAATTGGCGATCCTCTTCGTGTTTGATCATTTGAATAGCATTTTCATGAGCGATGTCGAAAAGGTTCTCCATCTGAGATTTGAACTCTTCTTCCTTCCTGATTTGGGTTTCTGAACGTCGGTTCTTGTTTTTACGAAGCAACTTCCATTCTTTGTTTAACTTCATTATTTTTCCAACAATGTGATCTTTCCGTTTTACGGGGACTCGAGCGCGGGCCCAAAACTCCAAAATTTCATTCATCACATCAGTGGCTGCTTCACGAATTGGTTTATGAAACGAATGATTGTAGAGGAAGACTGCAAGGACCTCTCCGATGGATGGGAGCTTTTGTCCTGTCAGCTTCTCCGACGTTTTGTCCACAAGGTAAAAAACCTAAATATACTGAAAATTTGAAATACATTTTCCTTTTTCAAAGCAGCAACTTGGGAATGATATTCGAGTCTGCTATTAAATTCGAATCCATATAAGCTAAATCCAATCAAGATTTATTTGCACTGTAAATGAAGCACAGAACACTTATTGCTGTGATAATAGAACAGAAACGGATGCGATAGTTTAAAGCTAAAACTCGTTAATTTCCGCCTGGACACTAAACGAACAAGAAAACAATTCAGAACAGCCAAGATTTAAAATAAACAAGAAATATGGGCAAATTTCCCCTCCCGCTCGACCCTTAATCTTTCTTCAGCCCAATTTCTTTGTTTTCAAACTTCGATGTTCGTTGGGAGGGTTAACTAATTGAATAAAAAACAGTGTATATACGAGGGGCCGTCAGAAAATAAGTTTACACGGCGTATAATTTCGTAACTAATTAATTATGTTTGTATCAGGTGAATTCGTTAATCATTGTTGGCAACACTGCACGTCGATTCGGCTGCCATCTACCGTACATTGGTTATATGAGTCAGTTGAACATGGCGACTCGATGGAACAGTGCCCTGCCCTACGGAGCAGTCCAGGACGTTTACGTTTAATGGCCGCTCGTAAACGTTCCAGTGTTGAACAATATGCAGCTGCATTGATTGTTGTGCTTTTTTGCATGAAGTCTGCGAGCGAAACACCTTTGTGGTCACAAAACACGGTAACCATCACTTTGCCAGTAGACCTCACAATCTTGAACTTCTTTGGTCGCGGGGACCCAGGGTGTTTCCATTCCATGCTGGCACGTTTGGTTTCCGGAGTACGGTGATGAACCCATGTCGCGTCTCCAGTGACAATATGCTCGAGAAATTCTTGACCACTGACAGACTCGGAATATCGTTGCAGAAATGACAGGGCACTGTTCCAGTCGAGACGCCATATTCAACTGATTCATATAACCAATGTACGGTAGATGGCAGCCGAATCGACGTGCAGTGTTGCCAACAATGATTAACGAATTCACCTGATACAAACATAATCGATGTAGTTCCTTTAGTTACGAAATTATACGCTATGTAAACTTATTTTCTGACCGCTCCTCGTATATGGTTTCCATCTAAGACTTCTAAGTGAATAGGAAAAATATTAACTATGAATATTAAAATGTTTGCAATAGCCTCAACAAAGGATTTTTGCATTTGTGAGAATGATAAAAATAATAAAGTTCTGCTTTGGAAGTTTTGACATATCTTTGAAAACATTTTTCAGGTGTTGTTCAAGGTAACTTGGCTGATGAAAAGTCTATTCTCTTTAGTTTTTAATACTGTGCGTATATTTTCTCAAATAAAATATTCTTAATATGAGTCCATTTAAATTTATTTACTGCATAATGTACTAAATTGTTATACATATATATATATATATATAATATATATATATATATATATATAATATGTATGTGTTACACACAGACCGTGTATGGAACAAGGAACTCTTCTGGAAAATTAAATCCACTATAGTCCGAATAAGTAAATGCATATAATGGTGATTACAAATAATGGGATTGTGATGGTATAAAAAATTTATGAGTAAATTTATAGGAATGTAGTTATAAAGTAATTCATTCGGCTGACTTACCAGAGTTGAGTGGGAGGTTATAAATAAAGGTTGCTGAAGAAGGGTCTATTAAATTTAACACAAATACTGGATGATAAGTTAAGGCCTTCATTTCAGCAGGGTTTTGTTTCAGAATTAACAGAATAGCGGTAACTTTAATCCTGAGACAGGAGGGTTTCTTTCATTATTCTGAAGTTGAAGGTGGAACTGTAGTCGTTGAGGACTAATTTTTACTGAGAATGTGTAGAGATTGGAATTGGCGTCTTTCACCTAACTCCGGGGAATAGCCACAAAGACTGTCTTCCGGAGGAACTTCCGACTGAAACTCTATGTGTGAATGAAGATTCTAGGATACGAAGGTCAGTTGGTTGGTTGCAGAATCAGTAATTCTGAAACTGGTTGGGTGTACGGGGTGGTCGTGAAGATGGCAGTGGTTTCTTATGACTGATTTTGATGGTTTATTTGAGTGTTGTGAAGTCCTGGGTGGAATATCGCGATGTTCGTCCACTCTGTTTGGTTGAAGGAGTAGATAGCGAACGAAAGAAGGGCTTCAGGGATTAAAGGGATTTGTAATTAAAGTATGATTTAGTAATGATGCTATTGATGAATTGAAATTTAAATTTAATTTGGAAATAGGGAGGGGGAGTAGGTGTCCGAGTTTGGTGTGTATTTCCTAACTTATATAGACGTAGAATGTGAAAGAGAAGCAATGCGTATCTGTTTACGACAGTGGGAACTTTAAGGGGAGGTTGATAACTGTTAATAAGGTGTTTCTGAGCAGGTGTTGAAGTCGGTGTTTTGGGAAAGAATATAATTTGAAAAATTGTTTGACTATTTATACTGAATTTTTGATGATATCATTATTATTTAATGTTAACCTGTTTTGTTTTTTATTATCAACAGGCTGAATTATTTTGCAAAATATTTGAAGATCAGGTAAATATTTTAGCTGTAGCAATGTCTAAACAGATAAACAAGATATTTGAAGATGAAGCCATATTTTTATTTTAAACCGCATATTGACAGATCTGATGTTATCATGATCTGCCGAATTAACTAAAAGTGGAAATCGAAATATGTATTTTATTATGAATTACAATTAAACATGGATATGAGCAAAAATTAAATGCCTAAAATTTAAAATTAAGTGTTAAGAAAGACATGACTTCATCTTTTACAACGAAGAGAGAATGTATAAAGAAAATGAACATTGCAGAATTTAACAAGATTACATTATGAAGCTAAATCTAAAAAAATGATTAAGTAAATTAGAAAGAAATAATTCTTCAATTATTCAGCGAAAATAAAATAGAAAAAATAAAAAATTTATCGAAATTCGTGTCAGCGTTATACGAATTTGGACTCTATATGTAAAAATGAATATAAGCATATAAATATACAGTATACAAATAAAAGTATTATGTGAATATAAAGAAATGAATATAGAATTATTCATTGTTCGTTTTTACAGGGCTCTCCCCTCTAGAATGATATTACAATAATATAACATCCTACTAATTCTAACTAGATAATAACTACTGGTTTTTATAATACAGATTTATATACAACACATGAGTTGGGGTGGTTTAGTCTCGTTCATGTGGTCTGGGTACGCACTCTTGGTCAGGCATATATAGTTTGACATAGTACAATGTTTTTTTGAGCTTTGCCATTGCGAGAATAGTCTTTTCACTATGGTCTGGGTACGCACTCTTGGTCAGGCATATATGTTTGACATAGTACAATGTTTTTTGAGCTTTGCCATTGCGAGAATAGTCTTTTCACTACAAATATATAGAGGATAATATCACACACAATGACAATACTGACGGCAGATGTTGAAAAATAATTGTTACTGGTTGCAGTATTTGTCAAAGGTTATTCTGGTTATCATCTCGAAATTTTAAAACGATTCAATTGATCATTGCATTTAAGGGCATGAAGTCCGGGTAGGATGGTCACCGGTTTCATGGCGGAATTCAAGATTTCTATAGTCGGTTTGAATTTTAGTTTCTGACAGAAAGGGGTACGAGTTGTTAATTGTAATCTCAAAATTATAAGGGGACAATTTTATTCATATCTACGACTTAAATTATACGGAACTGTTTGTGGTCGTGTAGATGTTTGTGTTTGTGTGCGGAGTGGTCGGCCTCGTTTAGGTGGTAGTGGGGGTCGAACATCCAGCTCGGATTCTGAGTGTGTTCGGTTTTTTCGTGAAGGTTCTAGTTCACGGAGTTGATGCATTTCCGGCCGGTATGTAGGGTCCTTGCCTCGATCATCAACTGGTGAGGGTGGTGACGGAGGAGATGGTGGAGATGGAGGAGATGGTGGAGTTGGAGGAGATGGTGGAGTTCCAATGAGTGATCCTCTAGAAGGGTTTCTCCAGGGTCTGGTTCCGATGGGACTCTCGGTTCTGGGATCTCTTCTTGTTCAGAGATTGGCTCGAGTACTGGTTGTATTACGAGGTACCAATATTTGTCACGGGTAGTGGTTTCTGCGGTGATCACTTCGGTTTTGTGGTTCCTGCTGGATTTGTTAATACCTTGATCTTTTGAAGGATAGGCGGTTCGAACGCCTGGCAGATGTTTTGTGGGAAGGTGTTGTTCGGCAGCTATCTTCAAATTATCAGCGTCAATGATCTTTACTTTGGAATGGTCTTGGAGGTCGAGGATTTCGTAACGGTTCTTTCCGAGGTTTTTCACAATCCGATATGGGCCATCCCATTTTGGGTATAATTTCCGATGAGCACTTGGCGGTTTCACGCTATTTATGTAACATCGCATATCGACGGGGATGACACCTATGTTGCTCTTGCTCCATTTGTTTGCTTCGTTGATCGAGGGCATATCAGATTATGTCATAAATTTTGAAAGATCGTTCAACTCGTTGCTGATTTGCTTCTGCCATCTCGGAAGGTGTTAGAACTGCCGGGCCGATTTGGTCAGGCAAATCAAAAGGTAGCGGTTTGTCATAGTGATATAGGACGAAATGAGGGGTGTCCACGATGGACACGTTATAGCAGTTGTTGATGGCTGTTTGCACCATGGGGAGGGAATCATCCCATGTACGAGAGGATGCATCGACAACATGGCGGAGGGCTTCTAGGATCTTCCGATTGTCTTTCCACTAAGCCGTTTGCCTGCGGATGGTATGCCTCAATGTATGTGTTTTAATTTTACACATGTTACAGAGTGACTCGAACAGTTTGGAAGTGAAACTAAGGGCGTTATCCGAAATTAGGATGGAACGAGTAGTATGGATTTGGATGACGCGTTCCACTAGGGCTCGTGCCACAGTTTCCGAGGTCTGGTTTGGAATGGCAACTACTTCGCTGTAACACGAGAAGTGGTCCGTAAACACAATGATGTACTGGTTTCCCTTTGATGTTTCGGGGAATGGTCCCAGGATGTCCATTCCAGTTCTTTGCCAGGGCCGTTGGCATACTGGATATTTATGCATGGGAGCTGTGGATGGTACGTTCCCTTTATGTTTTAAACAAGACGGGCATTCAGCGATGTATTCATGTACCTTTTTGTTCATTTCGGGAAAATGGTATCGCTCCAAAAGATTCTTGATGATGCGATCCAGCCCCATGTGGCCATACAAAGGCGAGTCGTGACAAAGTCCGATGGCTATATCTATGAGATCCTTTGGTATTTCCACGAGGTCGTTTCCATCTTTGTTCCTAAAATGTACGAGCCCATCGTTTAGGTTGTACTGTTCTTTTACCTTCGATGGTTCCTTTTGTTCCAGGAGAGCCCGAAGGTTCTGAGTCTGTTGGTCCTGTTGTTGGGGGTATTGCAGACATTCGTGGTCGAACACAGGACGAGTTTCTATCTTATTCACTTGGGTGTCGGGCTTGAGTCTCGACAATCCGTCCAGAATAACTTGAAGTTTTCCTGATTTGTATATGATTTTTTCCGCAAAGTCCTGAATCAACAAAGTCCATCTACTCAACCGTTCTTCAAGTGCCTTTTCCTTGAAGAGATACGTGAGTGGCTTATGGTTAGTTCTGATGGTTACATCGTAGCCGTAGACGATATTTCGGAATTTTTTAAAAGCACAATATACCGCTAGGGTCTCTCGGTCCGTAGTGGAATAATTCAGTTGAGGTCCAGAGAGAAGCTGACTGGCATAAGCAATGGGTAATTCCAAACCATCTGCGCCCTGTATTAGGACAGCTCCTAGTCCATAGGAGGAAGCATCTGTGGCTAGGGAAAGGATTTGGTGTAATCGGGATATTGGAGGATGGGATGACAAGTTAGTTTACCGATTAAAGTTTCAAGAGCATGTTGATGATCAGATTCCCAATGAAATTTAGCATTTTTCTGGGACAAATTGGTAGTGGGTTTAGCAATGTTGGAAAATTGTGGGATAAAATTTCGATAGAATCCGACAAATCCAATAAATGCACGAGCGTTGTCGATGGGTTTAGGTACAGGGTACCTTTCCAGTGCTTCATGTTTGGCTGGATCAGGTTTAATTCCAGTGGATAATAGTAGAAATCCTAAGTACATCAGGGATTCCTGTAAGAAGGTGCAATTTGCAAGTTTCAGTTTAAAGTGTGTTTTTCTCAAACGTGATAGCACATTCTGAAGTCGTTGAAAATGTGTCTTTATATCCGAACTATAAACGATAATATCGTCAAGATAGACCAGAGCTTCGACACCTAATAGGTCGGAAAGGACTATATTCATCAACCTAGAGAAACTAGCAGGCCCATTTCGGACTCCGAAAGGTAAAACCTGGAATTCATAATGGACTCGATTTGTGGAGAAAGCAGTCAATGACCTAAATTCTGGACTGACCTCCATTTGTCAGTAACCGGATGCTGAATCGATGTTCTGATAAATGTTCCGTCCTTTTTGGAAACAATGATCATAGGAGTGGATCAGGGACTAGCTGAAGGCTGAATGACATCCTGCTCCAACATGTCCTTGATGTGTTCCCTAATAGTTACTTATTGGGAATGTGGAACCCTACAGGGAGGAATGAAGATGGGTTTGGAAATGGGTTCCAGCTTGATTTCGAAAGGGACCCAATTAGTTCAACCCAGAGCATCTCCTTTTAGGGCAATCACATCTCTATTTCTTATCAGGAAATCGAGAAGTGATTCCAGTAGTTTGGGATCCTTTAAGGATGGTGACTCCTGAAGGGGGTGCTCCAGACATTTCTTATATTCTTCTTTCAGTGCTGAAATGTTTTACGCTAAGGAACTGGAAACACGATTTATAGTACTGGTGGGGAAATCTGAATTTATTTCTACTGTGGAAACAGTTCCTATTCTCTGAGTTGAAGATAATTCAATAGGGCTTTTTCCTTTGTTTAAACAAACAACAGGGATAGCTAAATTCTGACTATGACTTAGAACTTGGCCAATAAGAACATCTCTCTTGAAATTACTTTTCTCTGTAATAAGAGTACGATCTGACTCTAATAGTTTTCCTTGACCGTTTACTACCCTTGCGAGGAAACAAATCTTCTCATAAGGTGCGACTGTTATATGTTCTGTAGGCATATGAAAAATTGTGAATCTGACTCTGGTGATTAAAATTTACCTTATTGGCTGAAGAATCGTTTCAGTTGGATTTCGAACCTCAACTGCTGAGTTAACTGAAACTGGCTGACTGGAAACTGGCTGACTGGAAACTGACTGACTGGAAACTGACTGAATGGAAGCTGACTATCTGGAAACTGACTGACTGGAAACTGACTGAATGGAAGCTGACTGAATGGAAGCTGACTGTCTGGAAGCTGACTGTCTGGAAACTGACTGACTGGAAACTGACTGAATGGAAGCTGACTGACTGGAAACTGACTGTGTTGATCCTGCTGGATTCAACAACTGGAATTGATTACTCTGGGGGCTGATTTCTGGGGCGGTTGTCCCTCTGGATGCAACCGACTGACTTGAACTCCTATGAACTGGAGTGGGTTTCTTATTTCTTTCGGAAATCCGAAATAAACTAATTCTGTTAGCATTAAGCTGAACGTGCGACACCTGTCTATTATTCTCATGAAGAGGGTGTGTCTTATTTCTATACTTAACTAATTTTTCGGATAGCTAAATTTCCCATTGATTCCGTTTGAAGAAATCCATACCTAGTAAGATATCTGTCTGAAAGGTGGCGACTGCGTTCACAATACAACATTTTGCGGGAAACACCGCCTTACCAACTTCTAAATATAATTCGATTTCTCTATATGTAGGTATGGGTGTGCCTGTAACTCCTCTGAGTTGGCAGGAAGGTGCCTTAATTTCATATTTATAATCTGTGCTCTATAGTAACTCATCTGCAAATTGCTTCTTAATTAATGTCGCATGTGCTTCTGTATCTGGGAGAGCGGTTAAATCTCGGTTATCTGTGCTGCAATTTATTACTAAATCTAATACAGTAGGTTCGCACCTATTATCCTGATGGCTAGTTTGTGTGTGTATGTGGGTTTATTACTGCTATTTAGGAGGGAGGAGGTTGAACTGCTGCTACCAATGTGGGATCTAAAAAAGAACTTGATCTGACTTCTATGGGAGGACCTGAGTCATATTCTACAGGATCACCATACACTGGAAGGTCTTCTTGAAAAGTGTATTCTGGAAAAACTGATTCTTCAACTGGTACGACTACGTACCGAACCATCCGACCTTGCTGATTATATTGGGGTCTGTACATCGGGTAATAGTGTGGTTGACCTTGTGGTCGTGATCTATTTGGTTGGTGGTTCTGTTGAGGCTGGGAATTGACTGGTTTCTGAGAATTAGAGGGCTTTTGGGAACGTTGATGATTTGATTTCTGGAAGTAGGGCCTTTACTCTGCAGGGGTTTTGTCAGCACATTTTTGTCGTTCGCCACGGCGATGACCATGTTCATGACAGTGGGAGCAATAAGGGGGATAATTGCATTGACTCATCATGTGCCCAAAACTATCACAATTAAAACACTGAGGAGGAGGGCGTGCATTCTGGGTTTGTGGGGCTTGTTTCTGAGGTGGTGTTCCCTGCATCGGCCTAGATTTATAGGGTTGTTGTTGTTGCTGCTGCTGCTGAATGTAGTGTATGCGGGTCTCTTTTCGGTAGTTCTGGCTCGCTAAGTCTGGGTAATGTTCCCTTGTTTTATTTATAGCTTCACTTACTGGTTTGTCAATATTTAGACACTCTTCAAATTTCTTTTTAGGTGCTACTGGTATGTTTTGGTAAACGGATGCTACTACTATTAGGTTTCTTTGCTTTGAAATGAATGTAATGTCGCATGCATTTTCTGCGGCTCGAAGGGCTTCTCCTACCAGTTTGTGTTCATGTAATAAAATTATTTAAATCTTCGTGTTCTTCTTTCTTTCATTTAGTTTGGAAGACAGTTTCTAATGTGGCCAAAGGTTGTGCGAGTGTTATTTCTTTGAAAAATTCTAATGATATTTTTTTTAAATTGTCCCAAGTTGTGGCTTCGCTAATGGATGGGACGTATGTTACTGTATCATATTGAAAAATTTTGTCTAAACTCTTTATTTTTTGGAGAGAGAGAGATTATTTAGGTGTAATATTAAGGTTAAGTTTACTTTAAATAGACACAGTAATTATAGAAATAATAATGGCCCATTTAGACACTGTCAACATAGCTACAGACTTTTTCACTGTAGGCTGCAGTGGTTTTCAGGTTAAAATTTGGTCAGCAGCCAGATTACTAACTATGGTCAAGCTAAATTCATTAAAATGAATTTAGACTTACCAAAAATGAAGTTGCCAGTTGAACGTTACCCTTTCTGTTTCTAACTAATCCATAAGTTTCATTTAGTTTCCAGATTTGAATTTCATTTGTTAAGTTTTAAGTACTATTGAACATACTGCTAGTTATTTATTTGTAGGGGCTATTTCCCAGACCTAGGTTTTGCAGGTTAAGTTAGGCTAGGGCTGTATTGCCCTTAAGTTTTTGGTTTTAAAGGTTTAAGGTTTAAGATTTTGAAGGTTTTACTCAAGTTAAGTTAGGGCTATATTGCCTTAGTTTTAATAGGGGCTATAACAGCCATTTAATTATTTAGTTAGGGCAGTTGTAGCCCGGTTCGAGTTTCTTCTAGGTACCTAGTTTTTCTCTTACCTTAGTTATTTTCTTTAATTAAATTACTTACACCTAGTTCTGATAGGCCTCTATTTAGTTAAACAGGGTTTTAGTTTTTGCAGTGGTTAATGATAAGGTTTAAAGGTTGTGAGGTTTAAAGGTTGACTTTAAGTTGCCCGGTTAGTTGGGGAACCACGAGAATTTTATTTTACGAAAAAACTAGCCCGCTTCATGCAGTCAAAATTTTTCAAGAACGGACAAAGCTCCGTTTTTCTTTGTCTCAGAAACTTTTTTTTTTCTTTTTGTTAATTAGGGAAACCCAACTTCACTAGTTGGTTAGAAACGAGGTTGTTATTTTATTCTATATTTATTTTGTTTATATTTTATTTGGAAATATATGCGGTTATTTCTAACCACTTTTTTTAACATTCCCCCCAAGGGGAAAAATTTACCAGAATTATATTCTTGGGAAATTTTATTATTTTTTTTTTTTTTGTGATGAATGAAAATGACATGCTCTACAGAAAAGTTCCTTTTAGGTGAAATATGAAATGAAAGCGTCTTTTCTGTAGAACGTTAGTCCTAAGTTATAGCTATTTACAATTATTTACAATTTTCAATTTGTGGTCTTCACAAAGATCCACTCTGTATTTTCCTTTGCAGTTCTTCCCGAAATCTAACTGCAGCTTGTCTTTGTGGTCGGGGTTGAGTAGCGGCAGTAGTAGTGTCAGGAGAATCTACAGTTCCTGATTCTGTGGAAGAATTTTCCAGTTCTTCCAGGTCAATATTCGGTTTATCAGTTATTTCCAGTGGGTATAACCGATATATGTCTTCTGGAGAGATGACCATTGGGTGTTTTTACAGTTACATGCCTGATTATGCCATCTTCATCTGGGTGTAATGTTTCAATTACAGCAATCTTCCAGAAGTATTTGGGATTCATAGAATTTTCATCTAAGAGACAGTTCTCCTACTTTAGGTTCTTTACTTACTGGTTGTTTGTGTTGTTGGTATTCTTTTTCCCTCAAACTACTCAAATATTCATATCGCCATCTTTTTTTATTTCTTGAGATTGTTTAACTCCCTTATGAAAGTAATCCAGTATTTTCTTTCTTTCTTTGTCCTCTGTTGCTGTCATATAATCAGCATCCACCTGATCACCTTCATTAACAGCTTCTTGGGTATCATTAGTGGTTAAAAAGTTGAATTTGGTATTGTCATACCCAAAAAGCAACTTGAAAGGAGTTAGTAGGTCAGAGGAGGGATCTTCATTTGAGTTAACATAAGTGAGTGGTCTTGAATTAATTGTATTCATTATTTCAAGAACAATTGTTTTTAGTTCAGTTAAAGGGATTTTTCTTCCTTTTAGGGAGGTATAGAGGGCTCTTTTGACTAAACCCACCATTCTTTCAGCTATTCCTAAGGTTCTGGGTGAATAGGCTGCTGTAAATTTCCACTGGATACCATGATCAGAGAGGTACTGAGACACAAGAACATTTTGGAACCAATGTTTAAGGTAATCTTCAGATCTTTTGAAGGTGGATTGATTGTCTGAAATCAAAACCTTTGGAAGGGAGTAGTTTAAGGACAAATGGTAAGTTCTCTTAAAAAGGTTTTAGCAGAAAGGTCAGTGCAGATGTGAAGGCTGGTGAATCTGGTGGCGCAGCAAGTGAACAATAATAAGTAGACTTTCATGAATTGGTTATTCTCATCCTGGACAGAAATTGGACCAGCATAGTCAAGGGCAGTTTTTTCAAAGGGTTTTTCATAGCTTAAACGTTCCGTTACTAATGGTCCAGTAGTAGGCACTTCATAAGCCATGGCAAAGTATTTTTGGCAAAACAGACATTGTTTCAGAACCTTTTTAACTACTTGCCTTATTTTGGGGATCCAGAATTCCTGTCTGAGGAAATTGCATGTGGTAGCTAAGGTTGCATGACTGGCTTTTGCATGACATTCAGTTACGATTAACGTTGTTAAATGAGAATTTTCAGGCAGTAGTACAGGATACCTAGCAGAATAGTTAAGGTTGGTTGCATATTTATATCTCCCCATTGTTCTGACTAACCCTTCTTTGTCAATTAAGAGTTTTAGATTCTTTTGCAGCTTTGTTAGGTCCTCAACTTTTTCTCCTATATTTAGTTTGTTGATTATTTCTTTTTCTTTTAAGAAATGCTGTTGCTGGACTAATTTTATCCAGTAATTTGTGGCCTTAGTTTTGTAAGCTGTATGATTTTTCTCCAAAACAGCAATTTGTTCTTCCATTGTCAGGTTACATTTGGGGTTACATTTGTGAGTGCGGAAGTACTTTAAGTTTTTTCCTGTTAGAGAATTTTTCCATGTTTAACAAGGGAGTTTTTTTATTTATTTCTTTACAGGTTGTTTGACACACATTTATTGTTGTCTGTAAGGTTTCTTGGTGGGGGTTAAAAATTAAGTTGGTTGGCCATTCAATTTCATTTCTCAAAAATGTGGGACCATGTTGGTAAAAGGGAAGAAGTTTTTGAAATTTCTTGAAAGATATTGTTCTGGTGAGTAGGTCTGCTGGGTTGTCTTTTCCTGCTACATGTCTGAATTCCAGGTGATGGTTTAAGTTTCTTGTTGCTTCCTGAATGTCTTTCACTCTGTTTTTTACAAAGATCGATTTCATTTTTAGAGATTTTTGAGCAATCCAATTTAAAGCCACCTGTGAGTCTGTCCAAATTATTGTTTTGAAGAACTTTTGGTTTTCTGAGTTTTCTTCTAGGTAGGTTTCTTTAAGGTATTCTAGGACTTTGGTTCCTAGGCAGATTGCCATTAATTCCAAGTTACAAATGGTCCAATTTTTTATTTGGGGTTGACTCTTGATTTAGCGTAAATTAGTTCGGATTTTCCATTTCCAACTAGATAGCAACTTACTGCATAACCTTCTTGGCTGGCATCACAAAAGATGTGGAGTTGAAGATTTTCCATGAGAGGTTTGGGATTTTCAAAAGCTTGTCTAGGAAAATTCAGAAATTCCACTTTGTTTATTTCTTTACAAAGTTTTTTCCATTCACGCAGCATTTCAGGTTCTAGATATTCATCCCAATCTTTTTTGGTAGCTGCTACTTTCTGCATGAAGAGTTTTAATTTAAACACTAAGGGTGCAACAAATCCAATTGGATCAAACAATGATTGCACAGAACTTAGTATTTCTCTTTTAGTTTTGGCTTCTGAGTTCAAGTTTACAGTTTTTAGATGGAGTGTATCAGCATTTGTGTTCCAACCATATCCTAATAGTTTTACATTTTCTTTATCTTCTGAGGAGGCTATGTCATGTTTTTCAAATAGTCCTTGAAGTTCTGAGTGATTGGAGGCCCATTCATATAGCTTCAAATTATATTCAATTAAGGTGTTTACACTATAATTGTAAAGGTCTTTGAGTTCTGAGAGATTGTTGGCATTAATTAAAGCATTGTCCATGTAAAAGCGGTTAGCTAGGTAGTCTGCCACTTGGTTTTGTTGTTCATTAAAAATGTGTTGGAGAGATTGTTGTAGTAAAAATGGACTGCTTTTGTTGCCAAAGGTAACTCTTTATATTTATAGCAGATCAGGTTGTCGTCATTTGGAGCCAATTGGGTATCTTTTAACCACAGAATTTTGTGGGCATTGCAGTCAAATTCTGTTTGATATTTAAGTTGTAAATATGCTTTTTGAATGTCTCCAATCATCAAATATTTACCATGCCTTAATTTAATGCACAATTTTGCTAAATGAGGTAGGAGTGAAGGGCAGTCCTCAGTAGCATCATTTACTGTTATTTCTTCTGGTTTGCTTTTACCCGAGGGATCTACTACAATCCTAACTTTAGTTGTTTGTACTCCAGGGCGAACTACTGGAAAATGAGGTAAAAAATTTCCTTCTTGTTTAAGTTTCTGTTAGGGCTACTTCTTCTATTATTCCTTCCTGGAATTGTTGTTCAAGGATGTCTGAATAAGGTTGCATTAAGTTATCTTTTTTTAATTTTTTGCAAGTGGACTTTAACCTGCTAATAGCATAGTTAAAGTTTGGTGAAATTTTATCTTTTTGGTCATTCCATGGTACCTTAACAGACAATCTTTCATCTTCTATTTTAACTTCCTTTTCAAGTTTGCAATCAGATCTTTTTCTTTGTTTGAAAATGGTTCATCCCCAGAAATACCCAAGTTTTCTAGTTTGCTAAATTGTGCAATCTGGTGTTCAATTTTTTCTAGATCTTCATTAGAAGTTGTACTAGTAAGTAGAGGGTTGGTAATACAGAAGCTGATCTGATCTCTTATTGGTTCTTTTTCTTTTTCAGGGTAGTAATCTGAAGGGAAACCCAATAAAAGTATTCCATAGGGAGATTTATAACAAGAGGCAGTATGAATCTGATGAGTGCTGAGGGCAAAAAGTTTGTGGGTTGCAGCCCCAAAAATTAACATGAAGTCAGCCACTTCATCAGCTTCAAAGTGATCTGCAAGCTGATAATTTAAGGATTTTAAATAAGTTTGAAGTTTCAGTAATCCTGAACTTCATATTTAATATTAATATCATCAATTATGATGGCTTCTATTTCTTGGTAGTTTCCAGGGTTTCTAGAATCCTCCAATTTAATTATAGCTACTTCATAATTTGGTTGTTTCTTGTTGGCTATAAATCCTGTTATGGTTATGGATTCCTCGTAGTGTTTAGTTGGAAGATTTAATTTTTTCACAAGTTCCTTGGTAATGTAGCTGGCTTGACTACAATTATCCAAAAGTGCTCTGCATTTAATTGATTTTTCTGAGTTTCTTATTCTCATCTGCATGGAAGGAATTAATGCTACTTCTTGATCAGTGTTTTTTAAACTTAATAAGTTAGTAACTTGTTTCCCTTGTTTTGAGTTTTCTTTTTGGGTAGCTACTTCAGTACTGGTTTTGGTTTTCTTATCTTCCTCTGGTTTTCCTTTTTGTTTGGTACAAAGGAAGGATAAATGGTTAGAAAACCTACAAAATGAACAGGGTTGGAAAGAAATGGGCATTCTTTGGCTTGGTGTTTAGATGAGGTGCATTTAGTACAATAATTTAATTTAGCAAGTTTTTTCAGTTTATCCCAACTTTCAGGGAAAGAATCACATTTTGAGATTCTGTGAGAGTTTTTCTTACACAATTTGCAGTAAAGTTCTCTCTGGTCAGTATGTTGAGCTCTTCTTGAGGATTGTCTTTGGGTGGAAACTGCCAGAGTAGCTGTAGTTTGGCCAGAATACCATGGTTTTCTGACTGGTTCTGGAGAGAAGTTTCTTTTTTGTTTAGGTATTAAGGTGGTTAATTCACTTTGACTTAGATCAAAATTAACATTAGCTAAGGTTTTGGTAGCTTCAGCAATGGCTTCTTTAAATTTATCAAAGTGGTCATAGAGTTTAAAACCACAAGTTCTTAAAAATTCCTGAGTTTCTTGCCTTAGTTTATTATAATATACATACAAAAGTATATCTTCTAATTCTAATTTTTGAGTTTGCATTAAATTTAGGGTAGAGTGCATATCTGCTTGAAAGTCATGAAGTGGTTTAAAATCTTTGGTTATTTGGGATTTGGTTAAAAGTGATTTTATTATGGAGAATTTAATTTGGCCTGGTGTTGCATAACAGCCCTCCAACTGCTGCCATGCTTCTTCATAAGATGTTTTACTTTCTTGCATGCAGTTTATTTGAATGGCAGGGTTTCCACTCAAATGTTGTTTTAGGTAGGCAAATTTCTCTTCTTCGGAAAGACCTATGTTATCATAAATGTTTCTGAATGAGGTCTTAAAGTTTTGAAATTTAGAGGGATTTCCGTCAAATGGTAATATTTGAAGCTCAGGAATTTTAGTACTTATTCTTGGTTTAGGTTTGGCTTCGGCATTATTTTCTTTTTTAGTTGTTAATGCTTGTATCATTTGATCTATTTCAATTTGGTAATAACTGTTTTTTTCATCTAGTTTTTCTTGTTTAGCCTCTGAGAAGCCTTCGGAACAAATATACTTACTAAGGATTTCCTCATCTAAATTTTGTAACTTGTCCAGTTGTGAGGACAAAAGCCGAGCATATGCATTTTTTTGTTCCTCATTCCAATCATCCAATTTCTCTTTGATTGTAGCTAAAAGTTTAGTAGCTGAGGCTCTGATTGCTCTCCTCTTTTTTACCAATTTACTAGTTTCAAGTGCTTCCACATCACTTCCCAACCATATCTCCATACTTTTTCCTGGAGTGGCTTCAGTTTCATTAGCCATTTTTTAGGTTTAATATTATAAATGATATTATCAATGATATTTATAATTAAATTTTCAGATTATGTAAAAAAAATTATTTCACTGGATTTAAAACTATTGTATCAGAAATAAAACAAAAAAGGGTAACTAGCTTCTCGACTGCCCACCCGGGGGCGCCATATTGAAAAATTTTATCTAAACTCTTTATTTTTTGGAGAGAGAGATTATTTAGGTGTAATATTAAGGTTAATTTTACTTTAAATAGACACAGTAATTATAGAAATAATAATGGCCCATTTAGACACTGTCAACATAGCTACAGACTTTTTCACTGTAGGCTGCAGTGGTTTTCAGGTTAAAATTTGGTCAGCAGCCAGATTACTAACTATGGTCAAGCTAAATTCATTAAAATGAATTTAGACTTACCAAAATTGAAGTTGCCAGTTGAGCGTTACCCTTTCTGTTTCTAACTAATCCATAAGTTTCATTTAGTTTCCAGATTTGAATTTCATTTGTTAAGTTTTAAGGTACTATTGAACATACTGCTAAGTTATTTATTTGTAGGGGCTATTTCCCAGACCTAGGTTTTGCAGGTTAAGTTAGGCTAGGGCTGTATTGCCCTTAAGTTTTTGGTTTTAAAGGTTTAAGGTTTAAGATTTTGAAGGTTTTACTCAAGTTAAGTTAGGGCTATATTGCCCTTAAGTTTTAATAGGGGCTGTAACAGCCATTTAATTATTTAGTTAGGGCAGTTGTAGCCCGGTTCGAATTTCTTCTAGGTACCTAGTTTTTCTCTTACCTTCGTTATTTTCTTTAATTAAATTACTTACACCTAGTTCTGATAGGCCTCTATTTAGTTAAACAGGGTTTTAGTTTGATTGCAGTGGTTAATGATAAGGTTTAAAGGTTGACTTTAAGTTGCCCGGTTAGTTGGGGAACCACGAGAATTTTATTTTACGAAAAAACTAGCCCGCTTCATGCAGTCAAAATTTTTCAAGAACGGACAAAGCTCCGTTTTTCTTTGTCTCAGAAACTTTTTCTTTCTTCTTTTTGTTAATTAGGGAAACCCAACTTCACTAGTTGGTTAGAAACGAGGGTTGTTATTTTTATTCTATATTTATTTTGTTTATAATTTATTTGGAAATATATGCGGTTATTTCTAACCACTTTTTTTAACAGTATTCCCCTCTTTTGGTTCGATAAACCTTTTAGCTTCCCTATTCTTTATATGATCCTCTGTGATGTTTTCGCGTAAGAAATGCTGTTCTAGAGACTCAATCCAAGGTTTTACGGGCGCGGTTCAACGAAGTTATTTTCTATGGTTCCCTTAAAAATTAGGACAGTATAGGGAAAGTTTACAAGTCTACCTAAATTAATGTATGCAGGGGGAGCGGTTTGAGACATGTTGGTTTGTGCTTGATCTGAAGTTTGCGTGTTTGGAAATATGTTTGAAGGCCTGAGGTAGGTGGAAAAAGGGGTGTAGGGGAATTTTCACTGTCAGAAAGCGCACCGTCTGAATCGCTCATATGTGAAGGTACTGTTAATGTATTCTAATTTGGTCTGCTTCACCGATCTTCATCTATGGATAGATTACTTGAGTGGCTTCCCTAACTACTCTATCTAAGAAATACACAAATAAATGCACAACAATTTGCCTAACTAGGAAGAAATTTGAAAAAATTGTAAACAAAATAATAAAAAAAAGGAAACAAAATTTCACTCGAATGTACGTAAATGTACGGTAATATTATGATTGGCACATTAAATAAAATTATTCTATGCTAACTATAATAGTGGAAATAACTCGGTTTCAATAAAAAGAAATGTATCACTGGCGTATGGAATGTTCACTGTGTTTTGTGTTAATTTTGGCTTGATACGTCCCACCTCACCAAAGTATTTGAAAGAATAGGTAGAGAGAAAATTTATGATTTCTTGGAGACACTGCAAAGATTCAACGAAAATCAGCAAGGATTCCGATCAGGTAGATCATGCCTATCACAACCAATAACTACGATGTTATATACACAGATTTTGCTAAAGCTTTCAACAAATGTGATCACGGTAAAATAGCACATAAAATGAAATATATGGGAATAACAGGCAAAGTGGGAAAATGGATCTACAACTTCCTCAGAGAACGTCTACAGGTCATCAAAATTCAAGGTACATTATCATCAGAATCGGTAGTACGCAGCTCAGTACCACAAGGGACAGTACTGGCCCCATTCCTGTTCATGATCATGCTAACAGACATGGACAGCGGAGTAAACAGCAACAGTATAGTAACATCCTTTGCAGACGATACAAAGATCAGCAGAAAAATCGGCGATGTAAATGAAGTGGAGGCCTTGCAGAGGGACACAAACAAAATATACAAATGGTCAGAAGCTAACAACATGACATTTGACACCGAGAAATTTCAGCTCTTGAGATATGGTAGAAAAGAGGAACTTAAACAGACTGCATATTATGCTCCAGATAGACAAGAAAGTCAGAGAAACACGAAAGCGATCAATCTGGAGGTAATAATGACCGATGATGCAAAATTCGAAACACAAAATCAGATAGCGATAAATAAAGCAAAAAGAGTCGCGGAACATGTACAAAGAACGTTCAAAAGAAGGGACAGGACAATAATGATTCCCCTGCTAAAAACACTGATTGTACCAAAACTTGAATACTGCTCAGTTTTGAGGTCCCCATATAAAAAGAAACTAATAAACTAGAAGAAACACAGAGACATTTCACAGCCAACATTGATGGCTGCAAAGAACTCAACTACTGGGAAAGACTACGTAAACTAAATCTGTACTCATCACTGGAAAGAAGAAGAGAGAGGTACACCATAATCTACATATGGAAAATGATCGAAAAACTAGTACCAAACCTAGAACTAAACCCAATTACCATTCAAACAACACTGGAAAATAGGAAAGGCAGAATGTGTGGTGTTCCCAAATTAAAGGCCCGACGAGGGACATCCACAACACTGAAGGAAAATAGCTTGTTGTCAGGGGGCCGAGGCTTTTTAAAGGCTTTTTAAAATTAAATGCCTAAAATTTAAAATTAAGTGTTAAGAAAGACATGACTTCATCTTTTACAACGAAGAGAGAATGTATAAAGAAAATGAACATTGCAGAAATTAACAAGATTATATTATGAAGCTAAATCTAAAAAATTGATTAAGTAAATTAAAAAGAAATAATTCTTCAATTATTCAGGAAAAATAAAATAGAAAGAAAATAAAAAATTTATCCAAACTCGTGTCAACGTTATGCGAATTTGGACTTTATATGTAAAAATGAATATAAGAATATAAATATATACAAATATAAGTATTATATGAATATAAAGACATGAATGTCGCAATTATTCATTGTTCTTGTTTACACACACACACACACACACACACACACACATATATATATATATATATATATATATATATATATATATATATATGTATGTGTGTGTGTGTGTGTGTGTATGAAAATTAAAATTATTTCATGAAAGTAACACGTGAAAAATATTTATGATGAAAAAAACCACGAAGGAAAGGAAACACAGAATGGTGCTCAAGCGCTTTCGTCTAATGACATCCTCAGGAACACTTAAGTAAATAAAGAGTTCGAGACTATATATAGGTCACAAAATATATATATATACAAATTTGTAAGGAGAAACTACCAATTTTAGCACTTTGCCCTTCTTGTCTAAATCCGCTCTGAACGAATTCAAAACAACAGGATCCAATGGATTGTGTACAACCAATTTTATAGATAATGCCTGAATTATATATAGGTAAAAAAAATATATATATATATATATATGTATATATATATATATATATAAATAAAAATTGTAAGACGAGCGTACAAATTTATAAGGGAAAACTACAAAAGTTTTTGCACTCTGCCCTTCTTGTCTAAATCCATTCTGAACGAATTCAGAACAACAGGATCAAGTGAAAAAAGACCTTGGCTCATGATAAAGTTATTTGTAAGTTGGATAATAGCAAACTCAAGAATATTTCTATTAATAATGCTGCTAGAATGAAGCAAAACTGAAGCATTAGTCCAATCAATACCGTGGGATAACTCTGACAAATGGACAAAAAGGGCACTGGACGACTGTCCCGTTCTAACGGAATATTGATGCTGTTTTAAACGCGTGTGCAAATCCTTTCCCGTCTGACCAATGTAAAAGGAATCACATTGTTTACAACCTATTTTATAGATAATGCCTGAGTTATTGGTAGGGCTATTTTTAACTATGATATTTTTCACAATATTGTTATATGAAAATACTACATTAATATTCAAAAGTTTAAGTACATTAGCAATGCCTAAAAAGCCTGGAAAAAATGGAAGTACTAAAATATTCTTTGACAAAGTACGAGTGTTATTATTCCCATGATAGAATGTTCGTTTTGCCTTGTTGAGACAAGATTCCATAAACGCAGGTGGGTAGCACAGATCATTTCCAATACCGTTGAATTTTTCCAATTCGGCATCCATGTATTCCGGACTGGCGATCCTAAGAGCGCTGAGAAACATTGAAGAAAATATGGCCTTCTTAATGGGGGTGTCATGTACAGAGTAAAAGCGTACGTAGGAGAAATTGTTTGTTTTTTCCGATAGATACTAAACTTAAAACCATGCGCCGATATTATTAGCTCGGTGGGTTCTATTACTATAAACTCTCCAAATAGCTTGTCAAAGTCTTGTCCCCCATTCTCGGAACTATCTCTGATTCACATGTAAAAAATTCCATGGATCTTACTGAAAAATAGAATAATGTACGCACTGAAACCAACGATAGATTGATCAGTTTTGACGTTTGTTCATTGTTTACAAAAGTGCCGATTGACGATATGCTTGACTTTCTCTCCCGAGAACTACATAAGTACGACTTGCCACTACCTGCACACATCGTTTCGGAACTCATTAAACTTTGCATCAAAGACTGTAAATTCACTTTCAATAGCGAGTATTATCAACAGGTTTTTTGGGATGGCCATGGGCAACCCCTTGTCGCCCCTCCCCTACAATATTTATATGGAGTTTTTCGAAATTACTTACATTCCGAGAATCCTGGGGGTTGGCATCCCATGGTTGCGGTACGTCGACGATATTTTGCGTATCTGGCCCATGAATCGTGACCTGGATGACTTTCTCCTTCAGTTAAATGATCAAGTCCCATCCATTAAGTTTACTTTAGAAGTGGAAAAGACAACTCAATCCCGTTTTTCGATGTGCGTGTATATAGGGAAAGCTGTTTTACACTCGTGTGCAAATCCTTTCCCGTCTGTCCAATGTAAAAGGAATCACATTGTTTACAACCAATTTTATAGATAATGCCTGAATTATTGGTAGGGCTATTTTTTCCTGATATTTTTCACAATATTTTCATACGAAAATACTACATTAATATTCAAAAGTTTAAGTACATTAGCAATGCCCAGAAAGCCTAGGAAAAATGGAAGTACTAAAATATTCTTCGACAAAGTGCGAGGGTTATTATTCACACGAGAGAAACGTTTTGCCTTGTTAAGACAACATTCCAAAAATGCAGGAGGGTAACACAAATCACTTCCAAATCTTTCACACAGATCGTGCAAGGACTCACGGAACTCACCACCGGACAACTCAGGACAACACGCACCATTCCCCCTCGCCCCCGCTGCAGTAAGTTCCAACTCGCTTAAAACGGCCTTGTTTCGTCAACACCTTGCCCAAATATATTCAACGGTCTCTTTTCGGCCGCTGTACGGAAAATCATTTGGCAGGAACCCTGACAACGCGCCCTTTTGCACCAGCGAACTCTTCCTCAAGCACTACGTGGTGTTTTTCCCCCCACCCCCATTCCTACGGGAAGGTTTAAAAAGCATTCTTCAAGTAAACAAGCACGCACTCACACACACATCCACGCAACGAAAGAGCGTACTGCAAAGCACAGACACTCATCAGGGCACAGGGTTGGCGATCCCCTGCCTTTCTTCAACTGTCTCTTTGCATCATTCCGTGGATTTACTACCACTGCTTCTTTCCCCGAACAACGCTTTTTTCTTTCCCTTCGGCAGGAGCGCATTCATCGAGAACTGCCATGCGACGAGTTTTGGGCACCGCATAAAAAAACAATACAGTTTCCCCTGCCCCCTCTCGTCTCCTCCTTTTCTCCCCCACTCGCTTCGCATTCCTACTGTACCCCAGCCCCATCCTCCTGTGGACCCCCACTTCCCAATACAGCAGCGCCTCCTCTGACTACCTCCCCAGTCCGAGACCACCCTTCACTTCCTCCTGCGTCAGGAATCCCATGAAATACCAGGCCCGGCGTCAGAACTCGGAGTGGCCTCGTCACTTTTCGCTACGAAATGGTAATTATTCTTAGTATCGTTCCTGTGCAGTCTTTGAGAAGGGACTACTTATAGAGGTCGACCGGAAATCCTTTCCTCGCCGTTCTCAATCAGTCATGAAATCAAAACAAAGGCTATACATGTGGGCATGAAACAGGCCCACACAAGAAACACAGATTGTGTGGTATTTCCCGAAACGACCACCAGAGGACGTCACCAAAGCCAATAAAATGCAGTTTCTTTCTCAAATTTCTCTCACTTGCCATTTTCTCGTTTTGGTCATCACATCTCACTCTCAGCACCTTCGTCAGTAGCACCACTCGTCACGCCACCCGCTCTCCGGCGAAGGCGGGGAGAGCGTCCTGCCGTTCATTCAAGACTCCGGTTGAGCATACACGAAATCTATCATCAAGTAAGGTCCTCTACAATTTCATCCTGCAAAAAGCAACATCACTGCTGCAGGAGTTTCCGTTGCCCCCCTTCTCAACAAGTCTCTAACGGCCCTCAACACTCATCCTCTCGCCGGTAAGGCCAGTCCGCCTGCAGAAGCAATCACCAGAAGCACAGGTCCGTAAACCTTCTATTAGGCTAGGAGCCACAAACCTCACTTTGCTTGTCACTTATCCTCTTACCACAGTTCAATCGGCGCCTGTTCAACAAGTACTTCAACAGGCCCTCAGCATATCCTCCTTCACGTAGACCCTCAGCACGTCTTCAGAGTGATCAGCGTCGCGGTAAACCTCTTGTCGGCCCTCACTCTGCCTACAGTGTTTTGTTACGTCGTGCTTTCACAAGCTCTGCCTAATCGCGTAGGCCCTAAAAGTTTCTTCATTACCGTTTCAAACTAACTCTCTCGTTAAGACTGCAGTAGGCCTATTCAAGTGTTGTACCAATACCGTAACTTTGTATCACTCTGTTATTGTGTTCATTCTTACGACCTAATCCATTTACTGTACCAACCGTACTTGCATTATTTCAGTTATCAATAGGCTTATTAACAATTATTTGTTATATCATTAGCCTACCTGAATTAGTGTATTTACTTAATAATTAGACTGTATAACCATTCCTTATTGCTAAGAATCACTCATCGTTAGCATAGTATAAATGCCGCTATGTAATTGTTAATCACTATAAATACCGTTATGGAATTGTTAATCACTGTGAAAAAATAATCGATTTATTTTCCTAATTAAACAAAAACAAGAAAGTAATTTCTCTCTCCTTATTAAATATTGTTTGTTTGGGTTGTAGGCCCAAGCTGGTGACCCCTAATTATTCATTTCAATTTAATTCATAAATTATAGTAAGCTTACTTTCTTCGTCACATCAAACTGGTGATCCGTAGGCCACTATATATATATATATATATATATATATATATATATATATAATATATATATATATATTAGGGTGTGACAGTTGCCCCAACTTTGTCCTACAATGCTGTTCAAAATTTTGGTGTTGCATATTGACATAAAAAATATCCACGTGCAATTTTTTGAAGATTCATGCATATTCGAGTGAGCACCAGCAATTTGAAAAATAGCGATTTTGCTTATACGGCATACGCGCCTATATATGAGATTACACAACCATCATAAGGGATATTAACACAAATCATTTGCCTGTCTTAATTAAAAGCTGTTATCACTAACACAAAAAAGTTAATCATTCTTATTCTCTCATGGTACATTAAGGGGTTTTATCATATATTCACAAGGTATTATTTCTCTAGAGCAAGAAACCATGATTTCTGTTCGGAAACAGATGATCGTTTGCGCTGATTAGGAACGCGGAGTCTGTCATTTTCAACTACTTGAAGGACTTCTTGAAAGCGCTCCTCATCCCTGGCAACATTAAGAAAGTCATGGCAAAGTTTTACACCACGCTCTGCAGCCTCATTGACGACCTGAAGCTTGTCCACAACCCGTTTCATGTTCAGATAGTCGTCATGATCCGCCCATTCACTGGCTGGACTGTGGAGAAACTGATAGGGCATGCCTAAAATGGTGAAGAACCGGCTTGAGTCAGGCCCAATTAGGTCCACCAGGGCAGTGCCACTTTCTGGGACAGGGGGAAGATATGGCTTTCCATATCCCCCATGATTGAGCCCCACTCTCTTAGTAACTTCAGTGCCTTCATGGCAAAGAAGGGCCTTCCTCATCTCCTCTTTTGTCCTTTCTTGTACTTGGGACGAGAACAAAGCCAGTGGGGCCAACTCCTCAGTTAGGTACCAAGTGTGTCTACCGAGTGCCACACGTGCTTTGTCAACTATTGTGGCGTCATATGGGGCAAATTCAGCCAAGGTTTCGACCAAATTCAAGTCATTCAGTGGCGCACTTGCTGGAACGGGGCAAACAATCCACCATGGGACATAAACAGCGACTGTGAACACAGCAAACCGTTCTAACTTGCTGATTTGACTTTTAGTCACAACCTCGGCTTTGGCAAACTGCTCTTTGATCTGGCCTGACAAAAGAACAATCTTGAGGGTATAGAGCAGTTTAGCCATCCACCTTGCTTTGTGAAGTCCGCCGGGGTAGACCATTGTGAAGTTCACTGGCTCGGATCCTTTAGTTACAAGCAGCAGACAAAGCTCTACCAGCTCCTTGTAGTCGCCACGTGTAAATGGTTCGGCTAGAGATTCACGGAAGAAGTCAGCCATCTCCTCCTGGCGCTCCTCAAACACTCCAGGCAGCATTGCGGGGTAGTAGTATTTCTTTTTTTCATTGTACGCCAGTTGAGAGAAATGGTTCTTGAACCTAGAAATGCAATTATTGGGATTATTGTATTTCGTACTAATCTATAATATTGTTTTAGGGGTATTAAGATTGATATGATCAATCATTTGCTTGGTGTTAGTATATCTTATAAGTCTAATAAAAGAAATTCCACTAAATTTGTTCATTAGATAATAATATTCCTTGTTATTTTCTAAAGCTTATGACTCACCTCTGGAAAACCATTATGTTTGGACTTGAAGAGCCCTCCACTTTCAAGCAATCCCAGCAAACACCTAGGATGACTTCGCCCACATGCCTGCGACAGGCGCACCAGAATACGGCACGCTCTAATTCCTTTTGGAGGGAGATGCAAGCAGCTGTTTTTTGTCCTGAAAAAAAATGTAATTGTAGTTTAAGGCCACCATTTCAGGCACGTGCTTTTTGCAGATTTCTGTTAAATCATTCACTGTATTTTGGTATTAATGTCGTGATAAATTCACGCTGATGTTTGAAATAGGTTTACCTGTATTGGATGAAGTTGTGTCGAAAACCATACCAACGACATTCTGTTCACACTCCCAATCGACCAGAAGTTGTTTGGTTGCTGTTGATATCAAGTCTCCTTGAACCAGGCCAGCTTTTTGAGTCAAATGCGGAAGAGGTGGGACTCCAAGAAGCTTTGTGCCATTGACACCAGACACAAGAATGGGCAGGCGGTCATCAGTGCCTTTGGAATCCAGCGTGTCCATAAGTTTACCATCCCAGTGCACCAGTACTTTGTCTGATGGTTGCCATTCATCCATGATTTTTAAACTTATTTCTGACACGATGGAAGCTCGGTATCGGTGGGCCGTCCTTGCATTTAGACTCAGCTTTGATGTATCTCCACCACATGCAGATACAAGGGAGTACACAATTGCACTCAGCTGGGTCGGCGAGATGATGTTTCGAACACTGCATGAAACAAGTTCTGCCGACTTCAGAATATCATGGGGCACAAAAATTGAAACTCCCTCTTTCACTGTTCTCCGATGTTTTCTCTTTGGTTCAGCAGTGCTGGCCTCATCAATGTCATCGTCCTCATCAGAGCTAATAGGTGAATCAATATCAGCCTGTACATTCTTAGCATGATCACATTGCTCTCTCTCTTGTCGCTTCTCTTCTCGCATCTGCCTTTTCTGTCGCTTCTGAACCTTTTCTGTGAGTACTTTGTTTACCCCAGAGTAGGTAGCTACTCTGTCACTTAGCATACTTTTCATAAAGAGTATGTCAGTATCGATGGCATCTTGTTCGGCCTGAGTTTTCCCCTTTTTTGCAGCCGCCATGTCTTTCAACACTGTGTTCTTATAAAATTTCATCGTCAGGCTCAATTCTGATTTAAACTTCATAATTCCAGGATCATCAGCCCGTCTTCTATCCTCATTCTTTTTCATAAGCATCATGTAGTCTTTGTCATAGTAAGTTTTAATCACTCGGCCAATATTGTTCCTGCCTGTAATGGTCGGGACATTCGCCTTCTGGTAATGCAAAAGCACATTGTCAATGTGGCAGATAAAGCCTTGTCCCAATGCATATCCCGAAGGTTTGCTAACAGACATAGTAAGACCTGCCTATTAGTTGGCAGTTTGCAGCCCTTTATTTCCTTTTCTTCTTCTCGGGGTACGGTGCCCAATAACATTCTGACATACTCATCATCTTGCCGTGTATCCATGATTAAATTCTCTATTCACAACATCAAATAACTGTCAAGGGAAAAGAAAGAGCATCATTAAAATTAAATGCAATAAAATAATACGTGGAAAATTTGTGGGTCAGCGTTCCAGACCCGGAAATGAAAATCTGATAAAATGTGCTATTTTCACACTTATTTATGAAGTTCATAAGCTGAAATAGCAATACTTGCTGGTACGACGGTGCTAGCTCAAACATGCACCGATCTCCAAGAAAATTTACAGGGGTGTTTCGTAGATAAATACACAACACTAAAACTTTGAACAGCATTGTAGGACCATTTTTTTGATTTTTGGAGGGCAACGGTCACACCCTAATATATATATATATATATATAAAATTATATATATATATATATATATATATATATACAGGGTGTCCCGTAAGTCTGGACCCATAGGGAAAAATAATAAAATTACAAAATAGTCCAAAAATTTATTTATAATATATTTTTTTATTATTTTTATTATTATTTTTATTATTTTTTATTATGATCTTACTCCGCTGGAGTTTTATTTGTGGGGCCACTTGAAAGCCAAAGTGTACGAGGTCAAACTTCAGAACATTTTCACCTTAAAGCACGCATTGTGGAGGCGTGTCAAGAAATTTCTGCGACTGTGATTCAGAAAGTGCTGTCGCAGTGGAGATTGCGTCTTCAACTATGTGTGCGACACAACGGCGGACACTTTGAACAGATTATGTAATAAATTTTTGGACTATTTGTAATTTTATTATTTTTCCCTATGGGTCCAGACTTACGGGACACCCTGTATATATATATATATATATATATATAAATGAGAACAAGCTATACTTTTACATAAAATTACCTCAATTTTGACTAAATTCCGCATAGCAATAACAATCCTCCTTTCGTTTTATGAATAATATTTGGAATATTATAGGGCCTACAACCAGCCCTCGCCTGCCAACAGGTTGCCTTTATTATGATAAAAAATGAATAAATACATAACTTGCATTATATATACCGGAAGTTGAAAGGAGAAGCATTTTTCATATAATCTCTGGGGAAGAAAATAAGTTATAAATTGCTTATAATGTAATATGGGAAGCGAAATTAGCAATGGATAATATACATATTTATTAAAGCTGAAAATTTGTATATGCGTTGTATGTATGCTTTGTATATCCGTTACCATAGGTGTCTTATTTCAGGATAGGAATACAGGCATGCTCGAGTGAGCATGTGAGGTTTCTGCGCGCGGGAAAGATGTTGAAAGAGTTTTTTTTCTGTTGTTTATCTTAAAGGTATTTGTCTGTTTAGCATTAGCTTTACTTTGCATGTCAGTGAGTGTATTTCACTTACATGACTAGTTTAATGCAGTGGTTTCTTGCATGAGAGACCGACACTTCTATACATTATAATCAATCATTTACAGTTGCGAAAACATTATTATTTTAAACTACAATATAATTGTGATAAACGGTGGTTAGTTATATACAATAATAATAATAATAATAATAATAATAATAATAATAATTTTATTAAAGAAAAATTATTAACACTTACCACAAAAAGATAAAAGCAAAACTTACCACGTAAATTCCATAAAAATATTTCAAATGCTTCCACAATCCAGTGGTGGGCACCGTTAACCAAAAAGTTAACTTCGATAACGATAATCCGTTAACCCCAATTTTTAACTCCGATAACGATAATCCGATAATTTTACTACACAGTTAACGGAAGTTAACGATAATCCGTTAACGATAACTATTTCTTTACTAACATTTTAAAAAATCAAGGAAAAAAGCTTTAAAACCCATAGAAAATGTTTATTTATGCAAAATCCAACAATAAATAGGTATTTAACTGTATTTTTATCAAGTTTTGCAACTTTTTTGCTTAATAACTTTTTTTAATTTTTAATAAAAAATGTACTGATTACATGTTTTGAAACCCTTGTAACCACTAACCATTAACTAAATTTTAATTTACCAGAGAATTATTATGTCGGGAACTGAAAGGTAAAATTAAATTTTAGGCACATTTATTAAAGACTATGACACAATGTGCTGGTTGCCCTTCAGAAAGACCAACTTCTCAAAGTTAGGCCCAACTGCCAGTCTTGACCTCTTGGGCGTCAGGATGTCCTTGCCGAGAGAGAAGAGCCGTTCCACTGCGGCAGAGGACGGAATTGGCAGACTGAAGTTATGGCGGTTTGAATTAATTCGCGGAGCGGTGATCTTCCGTGAATGACTCCTCGCAGTTAACGTGTTAACGGACTTTAACAGACTAAATATCGAGTTATCGGAAGTTAACTGGTCCGATAACGATAAATGGAAATTAACTTCCGTTAATAGTCCGTTAAAAAAGTTAACTTCGTTAATTAACTGTTATCGGATTAACGCTTTAGTGCCCAACACTGCCACAAACCCAACTTTTCTTGCAGGTATTTTTTATGTAATAACCAAAAAATTTTAGAACATAAGTTAAAAAGGGAGATTATTGACAGCCAATAAATCACTTCAAACTTCTAAACATATAATGTTTTGGTTGCATGAGCTTTAATTTCGATGGAAATTGATGTGTGTAACTTTCACTTCATCTACTTCATTTTATGATTCGATTTAAAAAAAGAAAAGTTAAAAGAAGTTCAAAACATAGAAATTTTATATATACAGAGCGTTCACAAAAGCAAATAGACACCACAATGAATATCCTCAAGAACAAATGGCAAAGTTCATCAATGGAATGAAAGTACGTGTCAACTGGACATATTGCAAAGAGAAAAGTAACACGACTGTAAATATATTGACTCAATAAATGTTATTATTTATTAAATTTTATTATCAAATCAAAAACTATGAAAAACCCGAATGTGTCTATTTATTTTTGGCACTCCAATATTTATATATATTTATTTTTTTTTTGTCTTATGCAGGAAGAAGGGGCCAAGAGCGAACGACATCATAAAAATGCCCTCCCCAATAGAAGTATCAGGTTAAGGGAAAAGTATTGTCGGTTTTGGAACAGCGAAATTAAAAGGTGCACACGTTTTATTTCGTTGTATCTCTATATAGTAAACTAAGAGAGGTTATAATTATTTTAATTTGTTATATTATAAATATATATATTTTGTTCTTTTTTACATTTTTCATATTTTTTCAGCATTCACAAGAAAAATGACATCGGAGCAAATTCGAATATGCCTTTTGTACGAGTTCAAACTTGAGAGTAGTGCGGCTCTGACTTGCACAAAATTTGTCAAGTATGAGGAGAAGACTCCGTCAGCGAACGTGATGTTCAACAATGTTTTGAGTAATTCCCTTTCGGTGACACGAGCCTTCAAGATAAACCTCGCTCCGGCTGTCCGGTGGCTATTGACAACAACATTCTGAGATCGCTTGTGAAGTCAAACCCACGTCAAACCACACGAGAACTCGCACAGATACTCCAAGTAGATAATACAACTGTTTGCGAGCGATCATCTGCGTCAAATTGGAAAAGTGAGAAAGCTGGATAATTGGGTCCCTCACGAACTTAGCGAAAAGAACAAGACTCGGCGCCTGTCCATCTGCTCATCATTGCTGCTAAGAAACAACAATAAGCCATTTCTTGAAAGAATTGTAACGTGTGATGAAAATGGATCTTGTACGATAATGTGAGATGCTCGGGTCAATGGTTGGATAAGGATGCCGTCGTGCAAAGATGCCTAAACGCGAACTCCATCCAAAGACTTCCGGAGCGAGGTTTATCTTGAAGGCTCGTGTCACCGAAACGAAATTTTTGAAATCATCGTTGAGCATCAAGTTCGCTGACGGAGTCCTTTCCCTATACTTGACAAATTTTGCGCGAAGTCAGAGCCGCACTATTCCCAAGTTTGAACTTTTACCAAAGGCACACACGAATTTGCTCCGATGTCATTATTCTTCTGAATGCTTAAAAAATATGAAAAATATAAAAAAGGAAGAAAATATATATTTTTATAATATAACAAATTAAAGCAATTATAACCTATCTTAACTTAATGTATAGAGATACAAAAAACAAAAACATGTGCACCTTTTAATTTCATTGTTCCAAAACCGACAATACTTTTCTCTCAACCTGATAGAAGAAGAGAGCCGAACTCAAAGTCCAGCGTTTTCGAGATGACTGGTCACTCTGCGTTTCAAAGATTGGAAGTCAAAGACGGAGCGAAAGATGCACTGAGGAAGGTGTTCTAGAGTTCAACGGTTGAGTAGATTAAATACTGAGAATATCGATTACCCTTTGCGTTATCGAGTTGGAGGGAATCGGAATGAGAATGTGTCGAAAGTTTGGTAGTGCAACCTCTCCTTAAAGGAGGAGGCATACAGCTAGAGAGTTCAGAAGAGCAGTGTCCATTATAATAGTGAGAGTAAAGAGAAAGTGAGGCAACATTGCGGCGAAGAGAGAAAGATTGAAGACAGTCAGTAACAGGTGGTTGGTGAAATGATGAGACAAAAAGCCTTTGATTCAATCCGGTCAAGTAGAGCTGTGTGTGTTGAGCCAACCCACGCATGAGAAGCATACTCAGTACAAGGAGAGACAAGACCCTGTACAGAGAGAGCAACTGAGTGAAGTATAAAAAAAACTACGGTGCCGGTACAACACACCTAACTTCTTAGAAGCTGTTTTAGAAATAGAGTATATGTATGTAATCTTTCTAGGATAGATCACGAGAAAAGGAAACACCAAGAATGTTAAGAGAAGAGAAAGGATTGAGTTTTGTATTATTGAAGATAAGGGGATATTCGTGTGGAAGATTGTGACTAGTAGACAGATGAAGGAAATGGGTTTTTGAGGCATTGAAAGCCACAAGGTTATCTCTACCCCAATCAAAGATAGTAGAAAAGTCAGAAGTCAAGTGTGCCACAGGCATCTTACGCAAGCAGGAAGTAACTGTTGAGAGCGACGCTCTGTGAAACGGGTGAAAGGTAGACAGTACAGATGTATTTAGTTTGTGATTGGCATGTAAGTCGTTGTCATAGTGTGTAGAATTCGGAATTGAAGTTCGGGAATACAAGAGGAAGTTGGGTCGTTGCCTACATAGACGCAACATCCACCTTTGGAATGAAACTGAGTATATAGAAAGTAGGAGGGTACATAAAAGGAGTTGCTGTCAGTCGTTCCAGACACCTGAGTTTGAGTGAGGGACAGAAGGTGAGGTTTAGAGGAGAAGAGGTGGTGTTCAACAGATTGAAATTTTGAGGAGAGGCTCCGAATGTTGCAGAGGTTTATGAAAAGTGGAACAGGCAGAGGCTCAGAACATCTCGAATGGGCAGTAGCAGAACGCGCCTCGCTGCCAGGGTCCGCGTTCCAGGTATCAGTAGCCAGAAGTGGGGATATTTATGCTCCCCTCTCCAGAAGACTCCGAGGCTCTTAACTCTTAAGATCAATGCCATTTTGTTTTTGTTTTTTAAATTTTGAAAAGATTGTGTAGTATGTAAGATGCATATTTCTTGAGCGAGGACTAGTGAGAGAAGTGTGTGTCTGAGAGCAATGGACTGCTCAGAGCGTAGATGAGACACGGGAGAAGATCAGCTAAGGAGGACAGTGACAGGAGAAACGGGAGTTCCAGCACTCCCTGTTTCCTGCCTAACGTCACCCTCGAAGTACTTCACTGGTCGATTGGTGTCTACAATCTCCTACAGATAGGTACTTTACAATCTTCTGTTTAGTCAGTTCCTCCATCTCTCTGCTGGTCACAATCTTCCACACGACTATCTCCTTACCTTCAACAACACACAACTCAACCGTTCCTCTTTTCTTAACATTCTTAGTGTATCCTTTTCTCCTGATCTTTCCATGTCCTCTCTTTCCAAAACAGCTTCTAAGAGTTTAGGTGTGTTGTACTGCCTCCGCAGCTTCATCACTCCCACTTAGTTGTCTCTGTACAGCGGTCTTGTTCGTTCCTGTATGGAGTGTGCTTCTCCCCCTATGGGGTGGCTCAACCCATACAACCGTACTTGACGGGGTAGAATCAAAGACTTTTCGTCTCATCAATTCCACGCCTCTTGCTCACTGTCTTCATTAAAGAGAGCACGTAGCACCAGACTTTCAACACCTTTTCATTATTTTTCTGTGCAACTCCGTAACGCAAGAGTTAATCGGCATTTTCAATCTTTCATCTACTCAACCGATGAACTCTGGAACAATCTTCCTCAGTCCAACTTTCTCCCTGTCTATGACCTCCAATCTTTCAAACGCACAGTGTCTAGTTATCCCTCACCCCGATAATAACCTGGTAAGACACTTCTCAATTTCGATTCACCTTTTAACTGTTTCATATTTTGACTATTGACCACACTCCTATATTTTATATTATTTTATTTTTAATTTTAATTAATTAAATATACAGTATACTGTAATTATACTATTAATTATCACACGTTTATTTAAATACATATATTGTATGTTTCTATCCTCTCTTGCCTAGAACAGGGGTTCCAACCTTTTAAGGTCGACGTAACACCTTTTGCCATCATGGACCATGGTCTTTTAAGTACCACCATGTGGTGTTCAATGTTGAAATTTCAGCCTTGTCTATAAAGTGTTATATTTATTCTAATGGGATTCATCGACATTTGTACTGAATCAAAATCTTGATTTTGGCATTGCACGTTACCGTTACATAATCTGAAATCTGCCTGGATGCCACATTGGATAGCATGCAAACCCGCAGCCGGAAAAGTTGCGACTTATTTATCTCCGGCTAATATTACAGTACTTTTGAAAACGTTATCATGAAAGTAACAATCAGTTAGCGAGCTGCGTATTTATAACCCTCTTGCGTACCACCAAATTGAACTCCTCGTGCCACACTGGGAATCGCTGGCTTAGAAGATTCACTATTTAATATAATCTTTGTTTAAAACCTTCGTATGGACAGCATATACGTGAATATCTAACTACACATCAATCTTAAGAGAACCCTAGAGGAAGAAGTCGCATGGGTTCAGGTCTGGGCTGTGTGATGGCCATTCTCGCTCCGTGCGTCGAGAGAGGATCCTGTCCTGCAGCTTTTCTTTCAGCCAGTCCAGCACCACGTTGGCTGTGTGAAGAGGAGCACCATCATGTATGAACCAGAGATCGTTTTGAATGATATCATTACGGCTCTGCATTGTTGGCCAGTACTTCCTTCTGAGCATCTTAAGATAACGGGTAGTGTTGACGGTCACAGTGTCACTACTTTCATCTTCAAAAAGGAATGGGCCGATGATGCATCCATATCTTATAGTACACCACATAGTTAACTTTTCTACACTGAAAGGACGCTCCTCAGAATCATGTGGCTGATTACAAGCCCATATTCGAAGATATTGCTTGTTTATGTGGCCAGTAAGATAAAAATAGTCCTTATCCGTAAACTGAATTCGTGCATGATCCCTGAATTTTGCTCCACCAACTTTGACATTTCTTCTAAAAAGTGCAGTCGAGCTGCCTTGTTTTCTGATCAGTTTGTGATTAAAGAACCTGAATCTTATAGCGGAATAACTTAAGATCATTGTGTAACATTTGCAACACAGAACCTCTAGTGATGCGAAGTTCAGCAGAGAGTCGGCCTGACGATTTTCCGGGACTTTGCTGAAGAAACCTCCTAATTTGTTTAACATTTTCGTTTGTTGTAGCAACTTTAGGGGGTCCATTTCCGCCTTTGTTCCTGTTTTTGACGCTACCAGTTTTCTGAAAGTTATATATGGCTCGCAGTATTGTGTGCCTTGATGGAGCTGTCTTGCAATTGTGTGTACGTTTGTATGCACGTTGTACCCTTATCAGAGACTTGCGATATTCATAGTACAGCTTCACCAGTTCTGCTCTCTGCTCAGAAGTGAGCTGTGACATTGTTATCTAACCTGCAAAAGAGAAGTATTATATATCAATAAAAAAGTAAAGGCATCTTCTTTCAAATGAGGAATAATTCATTTATATAACTTGGATATTGTCCAAGTAACAACATTTTAAATTTGCGAGGGTTTTTTCTGACCACTCTGTATTTAACATGTGACCATATTTTCAATTGTAATTTGTAGACTCAAATCTAGAAAATCTCTTTTGTTTCCCTATACTCATTATTTATAAGTTAGTAACACAGTTAATGAAATGAATTGGATTTAGAGTGTCAGAAATTAATTTCTGAAATCAAGATATACACAAAACAATAATTTTTCATCATGCTTATGTGTGGCTTTGGGAATTTGTGAATTACTCGTGTACAATATTATCGTGCATAGGAGTACAGTAGTTGTTTACTGCTGTCGCATTACACTGGACCACACTCGTCTCACGCCCAAATGTACCTCACTTCTGTAAACGATTGTACAAATAGCCATTGACTATGCAACACCATTCTGAGAAATTGTCATGGAGTGAGTAGTATGGCGTAATATGGACGAGTGCATATGCAATTGCAATGTTGATCATATGAGTGCCAGTGCCACCCCAACCCCCTTGTTGCAAGGTGCCAGCCCCACCCAACCCACCACGGTGCCCACCTAACCTCTTTGGGGAATAAGATGTGATGGCCTAACCCCACAAAGGGGTATACCTAACCTAAGAGAGAGAGACAAGGAGAGAGCGGAAGAGACCACCCAGCACCTGCGAGATGCAGACGCTTAATGAGAGCTCAGCTAGCATCACTTGGCTTAGAACTCGAAATCCGGCAGTTGGCTTAATCCGTCAGTTGGCTTAATCAACCAGTTGACTTACGTAGAAGACTTAGAAGGCAGATGTATATGTGTGTATTATATATATATATATATATATATATATATATATATATATATATATATATATATATATATGTACAGGGTGGGCGGAAAGTAGCTCCCTATTTTGGATTGGTAAAAAAATACGTATATTATCCATTTATTTCAGAAGAAATAATATGAAAAGGTAGGCATACATGGTAGGTTTTCTCTGAAATTCAATGTGGGCTCCAACTCTTTCCATCAGCTTCTGGAGCCGCCCAGGAATGGCGTCCACTGACTTTAGCAGGAACTCCGGCGGGATGGAGGACATGACTTCCCGAATTCGGTCCTCCAGTTCTTCCAATGTCCTCGGTTTGGTGCGGTAGACTTCTTCCTTTACCCACCCCAAAGAAAGAAGTCGCACGGTGTCAAGTCGGGGCTCCTGGCTGGCCATTGATGTGGACCACGACGACCCATCCAACGCCCAGGGAAGTGGGCATCCAGCCACTCACGGACAACAAGAGCGAAGTGCGGAGGGGCGCCATCTTGCATAAATATCAGATCGTCGATGTTCTCCCATGTGCTGACAACCGGCCAGACCTCGTTTCGCAACATAGCAAGGTACCGCTCAGCATTCATGGTGTTGCGCAGAAGGAACGGGCCCACAACCTGATCTGAGGTCATACCACACCACACCGTTACACTGAACCGATTCTGCCGTTTTTCAGCGGTAACCGTGCGACTTCTTTCTTTGGGGTGGGTAAAGGAAGAAGTCTACCGCACCAAACCGAGGACATTGGAAGAACTGGAGGACCAAATTCGGGAAGTCATGTCCTCCATCCCGCCGGAGTTCCTGCTAAAGTCAGTGGACGCCATTCCTGGGCGGCTCCAGAAGGTGGTGGAAAGAGTTGGAGCCCACATTGAATTTTAGAGAAAACCTACCATGTATGCCTACCTTTTCATATTATTTCTTCTGAAATAAATGGATAATATACATATTTTTTTACCAATCCAAAATAGGGAGCTACTTTCCGCCCACCCTGTATATACATATATAACTTTTCAGATACTAGATTGTGCTAGTCAGATATTCTTGACAGTTGGCTTAGAAACCCGTCATTCGGCTTAGAAGGCATAACCAGCCATTTGGTATATATATATTCCCATCTCCCCAGTTATTCCTTAATATCGTTTATATACACAACCAAAATAAATAAATAAAACACCATAACATCATTCTGTTTATTTAGAGGAGTTAAGGGAAATAATTCATGAAATATATAGGAAATAGATATATCATACATTCAGAAATAAGATACAGCAAAAATGCACACATTAAGCGAAGGATATATATATATATACATTCTTAAATAATAATATTAGTACAGGATAAAATTATATAACCATTTAATATATGTACGAGCAAATACGCCCATATATATATATATACATACACACATATATATATATATATATATATTAGGGTGTCCCAATTTTCTTTCTTAACACGACCTGACCACTCGTGTCATGCCCGGATGTGGTTTGGTCTAAAGCATTGGCTGTGTGATTTTCAACTCGATCAGATGATATTTAGAGGTCCCGACGTTTGATGACTTTTTTTTGGTTTTCAGAATTGATCATTATGGCGTTGACAAGATCAAACATCAAGTTGTGGCTTCTTGAGAGGTCTCCGATAGCAGAGCTGGCTAAATCTCGATTACCAAGTAATATGGACGTGTTGCTTCTTTTCTTCTACCATCACCGCGACCAAAAGAAAGATTCCAACAGTGTCAAGGCTGTAATACCGGCTGTATTAGAAATCTGGGCTAGAGCCAACTCGAATCTGGCAACAACCTCCGTTCATGCCTCGACTAAACTGAAAGCTTTGGTTCAGAGGTATCGAAATTTGCATAAAAACAAGAACAAGACTGGAATGACTTACAATATGCAGCGGGATGTATTCTTGGCTGATATGGAGGATATTTTTGATGTCGCCCGCTCAGACGTTCTGGATCGGGGAGATATCCCTCTTGAAGACAAGGAATTCCTCATTTCCCAAAGGGCAGATCGACATACGAGTTACATGGGAGGTGAAGATAGAAAATATAATGCAGCCACAATGAAAAGACAGGAAAGGGAAAGAGCTCTTGAGCGGGCACACCGGCGTCAAACGGAGGAGGCTCTAGCTGTAGGAGTCACAGAAGAGGCTACCGACAGCAGTTCTAGCACATCGTCAGCTGACAGTGGAAACGAAGCCGTCACTTGTGGACTTAAACCTTCGAAAGCTCCCAAACATGACAGACTAAAAGAAAGTCTGAGTGATCTTGACCTGGCAGCAACTTGGGATCGCGAGGGCCTTTCTGTTCTGAGCCTTGTATACGTGCGTCACTGGCACGAGGCTCCCATCGCCATCAAATCTCCCAAAAATGACGTTAGGCTGTGCAATCTTCTTGTAGGTTACCCTGACAAGGACGTTGGAAACACAGCTTACCGGGCTGTGCTCCGTCATCTGTGGTATATCTCGGAGGACGTAATCTATCTGTCTTGCACTGTTTGATGACAGAGTTGACGACAATGAAAAGCGTAACATGACGGCTAACCTGAAAAAGCGCCCTGGGAAAGGACTCAAACGGGTCCTAGGCAAGGGACTGCAAGTGGATGGCCGTTTAAGTCCGTGGGTGACGAGTCGATCCACCACACTCTTCCAGTTTCTCCAAGTTGAGCCCACGTTCCTCACCAAAGACCCTGAAACATGGCCTACTGACGAAAACTACCGTCTGGCAAAGAGCCGAGCTGCAGAACTGATGGTGGTCAATGATGCAGCAGAGCGAGGCATCGCCCTCATTGAGAAATACACAAGCAAACCTCTGTGCCGTGATGAAGAAGACCTCCAGTTCCTCCTTCGAACTGACCACTCACACCGACGGAATGTGAGCCGGAAGGGAACAAAAACGGATCTCATGAAACACGTGTTTAGTTAAAATGCATAAATGTGATGCTTTGAAATTGTTGTTTGTGTGTTAAGATTAAAATACATGTTTATTTTGTATAATCATCTTTGTGATGGAACTTTTGAGAGAAATATTTCAGTTAATTTGCCTTTCAGTTAAGAGGAGAAATAAAGTGTTCAAAGTTCGGGACCTTTAAATTTCCTTCGATCTCTCTGAAATTTTACAGGAAGACTTCTAATGGGAAACATCAAGAGAGCGCAACACGAGCGGATTTGTATCCCGAAAAAACATTTGGCCCCCTATGAGTTTGGGACACCCTAATATATATATATATATATATATATATTAGGGTGATTCAAATATGGGGGTAAAAAAAAATTTATTTTATTTTAATGTGTTCAACCCTTTAAATGGTTCATTTCAGCATAAAAATAACTATCCTAAAATATTTTAGCAAATTTTTAATTTTTAAGGGTTGCTACCAGCAATTAAAAATTGACAGAACGACTCAAATTGTCAAATTTTTCCACACCACCCAGGAGGTACAGTACAAGGCGCATTGCTTTTTTTTAATGTGGAAAGCTCCCCCGTAGGTCCTACCATAACCACAAGCATGCATAATTAAACTAGAATGATATTTGAGACATTAGCTGTCCTTACTTCATCAATGTTTCTTTTTTTCTATCAGGGTAAACAGCCCTGTAGTTTTTCACTACTTGTAGCAAGAATTGTTTTTGATCTTCGTCATGTGTTAGTATTTTATTATATTCATCCATTAATTTTACTCCTCTTTCCGCTATATCATTCACGACTTTCCACTGTTTGATAGATTTCTTAGCGGAGTTAAACTCTTCATCATTATGCCATTCTTTAGCAGCTTTGAGTAAAAATTTTGAACTAAATTCTGTTATTGTAAAGAATCTTTGAGTATTTGATGTGACAAAATCTTCTAATTTCTTCGTTAGAATAAGTGCAGGATCTAGAAAAGCCCGTTTTGCAGGAAGAGTTTCTGTTTTATTTTGCAAGGCCTTTACCATTTTGTTTTTTGTTTCAGTAGGCACTTCATCATCATAAAAGGCCAACGCTACCAGTTCTTCTGATAGGTACCAGAGGTGACCTAACAGTTTTTTAATAGCAACAAATGCAATTGTGTCATTTATTTGTTTGTAGACTACAAGATTCTGTAATAATTCCAGATCAAGACGAAGAGCGCAAGATGGCACAGGAGCTGTAAACCATGCCTTTACATATAACCGAGTAGCAAATAGACAGATGTCTTTTAGTCCTTTTTTGTCTTTTACTGAAATTTTGAACTGAGATTTGAACAAAAAAATTTTAATGAATATGTAATTTTGGCCATCCACCTAGCCCGACGAAGTCCGCTGGATGTTTAAATTTGATTCCACCTTTTGGTTCATCTCCCAAAAAAATAATTGTTAACTGCAATAGTTCTAGGTAATCGTCTCTTGGTTGGAATGTGTCTAGTTGATTTGCTGCAAATATATTATGTCATCTTTGATGTCATGAATATTTTCATAGATATCTGGATCTGATAATACTGTTTCGTAGTCCTCCTTATTAATGCTTGACCATTTTTCTCTGAACTTCTTAAAAAGGACTATATCTGGGCCAGAAGATGGTGATAAAGACTTTGAAACAACAGCTTCCAGCATAATTTCAAATATGTGGTGTCGACATGCCAGCCACAATAAATTGTTGTCGAATTTTTGTTCTAGAAGAATAGCTGCACCATTTCTAGGACCAGTATTGGCTGCCGTTGTATCGAAACACGCATTTTATTTGGTCGCAGATGCCCCATTCAAGCGATGTCTGATTGTTGGCATTAAAACTAGAGACGCATTTCTGCCACTCAATTTTGCAACATCAAGACTCCCTAATAATTTATCATCAAACAATTTTCTACGTTTGCCTACCTTACTTTTCCATGTTGAAGGTTGTGCAGCACAGAAACCAGATTCATCACTTTTACTCTCCTCTGATTCTGATTCTGATGATGTACTGGTGAGTATGACAGCCTCTTCATTCTTCTTTCTTTTGATCTCTTCTTCTGCTTTCCTCTTTTCATAATGTTGCTTTTCTGCTGCTCTTTGCTCTTTTTTAGCAACAGCCTTATCAATGGTACCCATTTTTCCATGACGTCCTTTCTCACGTTGCATTTTCATCTTCTATTTTTATAAGCTGCATAGCATTCTCATGAGCAATGTCAAATAAGTTTTCCAGTTTATCTTTCCATTTTTCTTCTTTATTATTTAAATTTTGTGATCTTTTCAATTTGTTTGCTTTGTTTTTCTTAAGCAGCTGCCATTCCTTCAGTATTCCTTGAATTTTATCTACTACATGTACTCTGTTTTGCTGGTATTCCTGTTTTTTTTCCAAACTGCTAGCACATCATCTGCAGTGGAGTAGCATGATTCTCTAATGCCTTGCTTTTTAATATTTCTGCAGTGCATGAAGAGGGCCATCATTTCCTTCTCTGATGGTAATACGGATGTTTTAGTACTGCAGAAGGCTGCCCAATTAGCCATACTTCAGTTTCTTTTCTTGTAGAACTTCTCCCAACTGAGCAACTAGGTGATGGTGAATTAGGCCTAGCTTCCATAATCGATTAATTGATATCAAAATTACGAGTTCCAAACAACAATTAAAAGCAAGCTAGTATATAAACCATTAATTAAAAATTCTGAAATATAAACAATTAAACATAAAATCATAAGTTGTAAAAACAAACAAATTGAAAAAAAGGGAAACTTTGACGCCTGGTAGCACATAGTAAATTTTATTTAAAATTCACCAAATTTGGCATACACTACTTTTTTGTCAAAGGGAACAAAAATACAGGTTGAACAATTAAAAAAAAAACTTTGATTTTTTTGAATCACCCTAATATATATATATATATATATATATATATATATATATAAACACCAAAACGTATATAAAAAATAGTTATAGCATAGGATAAAACTATATACCCATTAATATATATATATATATATATATATATATATACATATATATACATAAACAGGAAAACTTATATAAAATCAAAATACATACACTTTATGTTCTACCGCGCTTAACTAAAATACTAAACTCGCACGTGATCGAGTTTAAAGTTACATCATTGTTGCTTTGTACTGTACAATAAATACGATTTAGTATTATTTCACCACTGAAGGTGTGCGGGTGCCTATGCTCGATGTAAAGGGCCTTCATAGCGTTCAATACTATTTTTGTGCCCACCTTACAATTGGTTGGCAAATTATCTTTAAACACGGACAGAATACAATCAAAAGCACGCACAAAGAGGGCGTCGTTAGCCACAACATCATTATTAAGTTCAAGTTTATAAACACTCCTTTCCAATCGAGGGTTTTTTCTTACAGATCCGAGCTTTTCAATCGTGAATTCTTCTTCACAACGCATAGAGGCAGTTGAAATAATCTTCTAAATCGTAACGAAATCACCTCATTATATAAAGATACAACTCTTCAGGGTGAACAGTGTAGGGGAGCTCTGCCCTGTACCGCTCAAGTCCTTTGTACCAAAGTTCATGATATTTCGAAGAGTCTAAACTATTTAAATAAACATCAAGCTGTAGACCATTCTCGCCATGTTAATTCCTACATTCGATAAACCCATCGAGCAGAGTGGTGTATGCTTATTCAAGAACCGTATCAAAATAAACTATATCCGTAACAAGTGCGTCTAATATAGGTTTTAGTTTGCAGAAACCTGCGATTTCAAACATTCTGTCGAGGATGAAGCGGTTTCGCGTAGGGACAAGAACGTTATTATCAGATGCATTCTTCCACATCAGTCGTGTATCAATGCATGGCTGATCGTTATTTATACACAACGTACAAACAATGGCATATGAGTGGGTATCACTAATCTGTTCTCTTCTTGTACCTACACCTGCAAGTATTTTATAACAATCCTCACCCCACTTCTCAACTATCACGAAGACTCTATTCATCTCATTAACACTTAAATAAACAACATTACGTTTACCAGAGTTTGCTTGTCTACAAGTCGTTTCAAGTACAGAGTTAATGGCACCAGTTTTACGTTTGAACACACGCAATGACTTCGTCACGGACACGCCGTATACGGCATTGAGAATGCTGCTCAAAGGAAGCTCCATCGATTTCTATTGTGAGAGTGCACAACCAGTCGGGTCAAGCTCTGAGATGACTATGAGCAACCGGTGCGCTGTTTGGCTTGGGGACAGGTGTGGAGGAGTGAGTCATACCAAGCGTTAATGTTTCGTGTGCGGGTTTGTTCCAGCATGAAAGAATAATGCGACTACTTGTACCCATTATACCGGGCAATCTCGTGGCCGGACAGTTTGCCTACGGACAGTTTGCCTACGGACAGTTTGCCTACGGACAATTTGCCTACTGGACAGTTTGCCTACTGGACAGTTTGCCTACTGGACATTATGCCTATGGACACCATGCCTATGTGGTATATTTATCCTTACCTTATTTAACTTATTTAACTTATTTAACTTCAGATTCATGCAAAAGAATTAATTCAAAATTAAAATGTGTTGTTGCCCTTAATAGCATAAATGTCTGAAAATATATCAAGTAAGAAAGGGAAACAGAAGTTTTCACATAATGGATATTTTTATGTGTTTGATAAATGTAGCAAGCGCGACCCTTCGTTACTTTTTTGGCGGTGCGAGCAAAAGAGTCAGTGTATTATAAGGTGTATATATAATATGGGTACTTTTCCGTTATCTGCCCCATTGACGATTGGTTAGGTTCAGTCATGATATTTTCATTAAAACTATCAAAAATATCACAACTTAACCTAACCAATCGTCACTGCCCGGTTAGGTCAACTGTACGCCCTTGACGATTGGTTAGGTTAAGTCGTGATATTTTCGTTAAAATTAACAAAAATATCACAACTTAACCTAACCAATCGTCAAGGGGGCAGATAACGGAAAAGTACCCATATTATATATACACACCTTATAATACACTGACTCTTTTGCTCGCACCGCCAAAAAAGTAACGAAGGGTCGCGCTTGCTACACTTATCAAACACACAAATATCCATTATGTGAAAACTTCTGTTTCCCTTTCTTACTTGATATATTTTCAGACATTTATGCTATTAAGGGCAACAACACATTTTAATTTTGAATGAATTCTTTTGCATGAATCTGAAGTTAAATAAGTTAAATAAGTTAAATAAGGTAAGGATAAATATACCACATAGGCATGGTGTCCATAGGCATAATGTCCAGTAGGCAAACTGTCCAGTAGGCAAACTGTCCGTAGGCAAACTGTCCGTAGGCAAACTGTCCGTAGGCAAACTGTCCTAGCGCCTGCAGAAGAGACCCTCACCCTCACATTGATTGTCGCTGTCCTCGTGAGAAGAAGATCCCTGTTTTGGAGCTGGCTTTCATAAAGGCGCAGAGAACAAAGGAAGGAGGCCAAGGAAGTATGCAGATTGGTTCGGCAGATTATTCAGAAACCAAAAAACAGATTGTTATTGCTAAGAAAAAAGAGAAAATCCGAGAGAGGGAAGAAAGGAAGAAAAAGAAGAGTGAAGAAGCCACCCAAAGAGATGAAGAGCTCTATCAAGAGGTTTCTCACTTCTTTGAAAGCTCTTCAGATGAACAGAAAAAAGCAACATCAGATGATAGCTCCAAAATGCCATCTGAAACTTCGCCGAAGAGAATGAAATACAACACTAAAGACATCTCAAACATTGCCCTTGCCAGTATTCGCCACCATACGGGGCTACGAGAGACTGCAGAGATTGCCACTGCCGCTTAGATAGATGCAGGCCTCATCAGCCGAGAGGATACATCCTTAGTGATAGATCATAATAAGATAAGAAGAGCACAAGAAAAAATAATGAAGGAAATATCTGATCAGCATGAAAAAGATTTGAAGGAGGAAGGTCTCTCTTGCCTTTTGTTTGATGGAAGAAGAGATGACACAAAAGTTCTCCTAGAGGTAGAGGGAATGGACAAAAAGTTTCCCGGTCTCATCAAAGAAGAACACTACTCTGTGTTCCGAACCTGGTGGCCGCTATTTGTTTCACTTTGTTCCTGAAGCAGAAGTAGAAGGCAAGAAACATGCAGAGACAATTGCTGATCAAATAATATGTTGGCTTCAAGAAAGAAGACTTGACAGTCCACTGCAGGCCGTTGGTGGAGACTCAACTGCGGTGAACACTGGATGGCAGGGCGGTGTTATGACGCATTTAGAGAAAAAACTTGGAAGAAGGCTTGTTTGGATTGTATGTGATTTGCACACAGGGGAACTACCTCTTCGTCGTCTCATCCAGGAACTTGATGGTCCTACAAAGAGCAACAACAAGTGGTCAGGCCCCTTTGGCAACATGCTAGATGAAGCAACGGAATTAGAAATAAATACAAAATTTCCAAAGGTCGAAGTAGGCCCTCCCCTTCCAGTGTTGTCTGAAGAAGTTATCAAAGACCTCAGCACGGATCAATCTTACGCTTATCGTATTGTTCAAGCAATCAGATCAGGAGAGTTGCCTCAAAATCTGGCTCTCTTGGAGATTGGACCCGTAAGTCACAGTCGTTGGTTAACTACAGCTATTCGTTTCTGCAGGATTTGGGTTTCCAAACATGCACTGAAGGGCAAAATGCTACAGAATTTGATGTTGATTGTTGAATTTATTATTGGGTTTTATCTTCCTCACTGGTTCAATGTAAAACTTAATCCAATGTGGATGGAGGGGCCCAACCACATCTTGTTTCAATTACAGCTACTGAGAACCCAAAGGAAAGTAGTGGTGGACATCGTGTTACCTGTGGTGAGAAGGTCCGCTTGGTATGCTAGGCCAGAGGCAGTTTTGCAAGCAATACTCTGCAGCCAATGTACCAAAGAGCGAACTGAGGCTGTGGAAATCATTCTAAAGCTTAGAGGAACATCACTAGATGATGACCAGCTGGGAGACTGCTCTGTTCAGACAAGGAAGGTACCTCCGATAAACGTCAATGCCACGAAATTCTCAGAATTAGTTAACTTGAGTTCGGAAGTTTTGGAGCCACCACTGACAATATGTGTAACAAACAAAGATTTAACACAACTTAAAGAGTCCCCAATGCAAGTGCCAAAGTGGCCTTCTCACACTCAGAGTGTGGAGAGATGTGTGAAAATGGTCACAGAAGCAGCTAGTCAAGTTTACAGTCACGAGAGGTAATAAGGCTACATCAAAGCGCAAGTAGCAAGCCGAATGATGATGTCAAGGAACCGCAGCAAAAAGGACATGACTGCATTGGTTACTTTCAAATAAAGACTCTGAATGATATCTTACTGCCACTTTAAATGTTGATAGGATGTTTGCGCACATTTGTTATTTTGTTACGAATTCACGGAAAAATGGAATTTTTGAATTAAAATTGATGTAGGTAGGAGTTATTTTTATTGTTTTTGAAGCAAGGATATTATTTTGTATGTCAAATGATTACATTAAATTGCTACCAAATCACATGATTTTCAATTTAGTCATTTCACCCACAAAATTGACACACCCTAATATATATATATATATATATATATATATATATATATATATATATTAGGGTGGTAAAAAATATGAAAATGAAAAATATATTTCTCATGACATTTGCCCATATTTCTCAACCACGAACGATGTTGGAAATAAAAAACTGGATCGATTCGTGCATATTTAGAGGTGGCACAACTCGAAGCCTTAGTATCATTATACAGTTTGGGGTGGCAAATTTCTTCAAACTTGCGCAACCCTTAAATATTAATGGATTTAGCTCGAAATCCGGTCTAAGATCTTTTTCCATACAAGGAATGAGAACATGCTTTGGGAGGGGTCTTATTTGTGCATTTTAATTTTTTACCATTAAAATGCACAAATAAAATTAAAAATGCATTTTAATTATTCATCTCAAGCTTTAACAGACTTAAGGAATTCCAGAAGCAACATAATTTACCCGAAAACAAACTTATAACAGACGTTATCACCCAATGGAACTCAACATTCTCTATGCTACCACGACTTCTTCAACGAACAACTGCGGTTGTTGCATACGCCTCGGACTATAACATACTGTAGCAACCTTCACATGGTATCTCCCAATGTAACAGGTCTCGTGGTATTTTTGCCTAACATAACTGATGATGCAGGTGTTCATACTATGAAAAACGATTTAATAGAAAATTTACAGAATCGTTTCAGGCAGTGGAAGGCAGATATTACTTGTATGATTTCTCACGTTTTAGATTCTCGCTTCAAAGTTGCTTGTATAACAGTGCCTGAGTTTGTAAAAAATGAGATAATCATTATGTCTGCATCACCTAACGCTAGTCCTGCACGTAATATAACTTATGGCGATGAAGCAACTGATTTTATTTTACGTGAAGATCAAGAACCTTTGAAAAAGAAGCCGAAGATTAATTTTTGGAGTTATTTAGATGAGATTGTTCATCCACCTATCAAAAATAGTCAGAAAGTCATCAAAAAGAATTAGACATCTATTCAAAGGAGCCACGAGTCAGTCGCGACAAGAACACTCTTGATTGGGGTCACCATAGTGATGAAAGATTCTCGAAACTACTGAACAGCTGGGTTTTGCTGCGCGCCAGCTGACGGCACCGGTCTCGATCCCGAGGCCGATGGATTCGTAGTCACCGAGGCGTGTGTATATATATATATATATATATATATATATATATATATATTAGGGTGAGCCACACATATATGGTAAAAAATTTAAATGTACAAATAAGAGCTCCTAATACATTTTCTCATTCCTTATATGGAAAAAGATCTCAGACCGGAGATTGTGCTAAATCCATTAATATTTAAGGGTGGCGCAAGTTTGAAGAAATTTGCCACCCCAAACTGTATAATGATAATAACGTAGGCTTAGGATAATTATGCATTTGCATATATGCATATGCATATGCATATTTTAGTCATTTTTAAGCTAAAGTGCATACTCATAAAGTTTTTGTTTTATAAAACATATTTTTGGAAAATACCAAGAAATTATAATAAATTCATCAACCCGCTGTGATATTTAAGTGCTATAATATCCATAAGGCTCAAAATCAGGCTGGTTTGGCGGTTAGCTAGGCCATGGAACGAGTGTTTTTACAGTATAAATGTATTCTTGGTGATAATAGGCGAAAGTTTGTCTTTGAACATCTAGTCCACCATATTGTCATAAAGTGCAATTCAGGTTTGTAGATTGCTGTGATTTTTAGTTTGTGTTGATATTATTCATTTTCCTAAACCGTAGCATTAATTTTCACATTATTTTGGTTTTGAATATTGCTAAATAAATATTGTGTGTATTTAAGATACGTAAAAGTTTGCAGTGAATAAGTACCGCTTAAGCAAGAAAACTGATTTAATTTGTTTTTTCTGTTTTTTTAGAATTTAAAAAAAGTACTTGATAGTTAGGTTCTCTATGTATTTTTGTTCAAATTTTATGGATATTAGCAAACCAGTACATTTTTGAGAAGCTTATGGCATCAGGAATATGAAAAAGTAATGCTTACATTTGCGCAGATGCCTGCTTGGCGGCCATTTTGGCGGCAGTTGCAACAGTGTTTATAAATCCTGATGCTTCAATAATTTTGCAGTATTTTTGCAGTAGTGTTGCAATATTTAATTTTATACTGTAAACATTTATGTTAACACAACTAGTACACAATTATCTTGGTGTTAGTTAATATAGTGGTGGCTCTCTTTCTTTTCAGTGCCTGAGTCATCATGAGTGAAGACCCGGGAACCAGCAAGTTGAGTTCGGTCAAGTCGTCCATGGACACAGTAGACTGGAAGCAGTGCATTCTTTGTCAGGAGTCCACTGTTAGCAAAGGAACACTTGTTCAATATCCCAGAACAGGATCATACCAGAAACTACTCGATGTAGTGGAAGAAAGAGCAAGCTTACAGGATGGAAAATATGTTGACATCCAAAGACGCCTCAAAGACTTTACCAAAGAAGTATTGATTGAAAGGAAACCCATGTGGCATCGCAGTTGTTATTCTGATGCCACAAATCAAATATCCATACAGCGAGGGAGAGACCGCTTGCAGCATGCCATGTCTACAGGAACCTATGCTGTGAAAAAACGTGGGCCTAAAAGAACAAGCTCTGAAATGGAGCAATCAGCAACCCCAGGCACCTCAGCACCTTTCACTAGATCTGCGACAGAACCGTTGACAAGGGATCACTGCTTCTTATGTCAAGAAGATGATGACCAGCGTCTCTTCACCGTACGAACTGGAAACGCGGGGAAGGCACTTAGACGAGCTGTGGATATTTCCCAAGATCCAGTATTGATGACAAGACTAAGCAATGCACTCTCACCAAGTGATGCCCATGTGATAGATGTAAGATACCACAAACCATGCTGGACACGATATGTGTTCCATGTCCTGAGGGATGATGCCAGCAACCGGGCCAAGTCTACAAAGACAGACCTACCAATGCAAGTGCCATGATTGATTGAGCTGATCACGACAGTGGCTAAAGGACAAAATTCTTGCAGAGTTACCAAGTGTGAAGTCAGTGAGGCAGAAAGACAGACGGAAACCATCTGTTCTTTACTGTCCTGAAGCCTGCGAAGAAAATATGGTCTACACTTCCTTGATGCAAGATGCCACAAGTGAAATGGACAAGACAATGATGATATACAAGACAGCTAAGCTTATACGCAACAGCATTGCCAATTTCGCTGAGGAGAAGGAAACACACACTTACAGTATCCAGCACAAGAGAGGATGTCCCGACCTAGTCCAGGCAATCTATAGCAAAAATAGCTTCAACCTGGGCAAAATTGCTTCAGAAGCTTTCTAAACTGTTTCCAGCTCAGGAACCATTGCAGAAAAACATATCCAAAATCCGACAAAATTGGACCCCGGGAACACCCCCAAAAATTAAATTCAAAATGGCGGACTGGCAGTTTCCTACGAAATACAATAAATTTTAATTTCGCTTTGTAGAGAGAGTTATGACGTTTTTCTTGATCAGTAAAATGTTTTAAAACACATTTTCGTTTCTAAATTAACCTATATGACACTAAAAATTGTATTAGGCGGCTAGTATTAAACTATGACGTCACGTAATGTAAATAAAATATACTGTATGGAGTGTATGTGAGAATGGACATTGCTACATCTTTATAAACTTATATTATATACAACTCTTTAATTCCTACTACCCACTATCAAATCTGCGTATTTGTGCTTGTCATTTTCTTTAAAACTGTTATTATGTACTCCTTTTAAATACTGCAACACAGTTTATTAATTTGTGTTTTCTGTTTCAGACTGACTCGGTGTACGGCTGACTCGGTGTGCGTCCGCCTTCAAGAATGCAGACCCCTGAAGAATTGTGCGTGATTTGTAAGGAGAAATTGGACAGCGGACAGGAAGTGGTTCACATCTCGCAAAAAGGAGCAGATGGTATAAATGCATCCAGCCGCAGCCGTGGAAGCGATGTTGTTGCAACAGCTGGAATAAGTGTTCACGTTGTATGTAGGAAAAGGTTTACGGACAAAAAGACCATTGAAATAAAGAAGCGACAGACCGCAGCCGAGGCAATTCCAAGGAAAAGTGCTCGTTTTCATGAATACGCATTTTCCAGTGCTACTCACTGTTTGTTTTGTGATACCTTTGTGGACTTTTTTTCCAAACACAAACCAAAATCAGAGCATGTCAAAATAAGAACTACAGAGTTCTCCGAAACCATAAAAAGGTGCTGTGAAAGCCGCTGCGATGAATGGTCGTTTAATGTAAAAGGCCGTCTGGAGTATTATCTTCGTGATCTTCCTGCTGCAGATTGTGTCTACCATCACACCTGCAGCGTAAATTTTCGAAGTGGAAAAAACATTCCTCGCGCATACTCCTCCGACGATCATGATTCGAAGAAAGGGAGACCAACTAATGAAGAGCAACACCAAGCATTCCTTCAGACCTGTGCTTACCTGGAAGAGAATGATGATGAACAACTGTTAATTGGAGACCTAATTTCCAAAATGGAGAAACATCTTCAAGGAAGTCAGAGCTCTGTCTACGAACGCAGGCACATGAAGAGAAAGCTTTTAGAACGTTACGGAGACAAGATCATAATATCAGGTGAAAGTGGGAAGGCAGATGTAGTAACACTACGAGAGACAGCTAATGAAATTCTTATAGATTATCACAAAAAGTCGAAAGAATGTGATATAGATATAGAGCTACAGAAGATTTACCTAGTAGAAGCTGCTGCAAAAATAATCAGAAGTGATATCAAGTCTGTCGACTCGCCTAGAAAAGATGTATCCATCTCCAAATGACATCACTGCAGAAAGTGCTCTTGATTACATTCCCAACAGTCTGAAATTGCTATTATCCAAAGCATTTGCGGGACAGGATGCTTCAAGAAAAATAGGTGCAATTGGGCAGAGCATTATGCAAGCAACCCGTCCTAGAGGATTACTATGTCCACTACAGATCGGTTTGTCGGTTCAGCTACACCACAACTTTAGGTCAAGGTACCTTATTGACGTTCTCCATCAGCTGGGTTACTGTTCGTCGTATGCAGAACTAACAAGATTCGAAAGAAACGCGGCGCTGGCAAGTGGGTCTGGCTCTTTTACTGTTGATGAAAACACTGCAGTCCTTCTAGCAGCAGATAACGTCGATCATGATGTCTGCACTTTGGATGGGAAGAATACCTTTCATGGAATGGGTATGATTGCCGCAATAACTCCGAAGATCAAGATCCACCCTTCTATTCACAGGCGTAATGTTGGTGACAATGACATTAAGAAGATTGCAACCGTTGACATTAGGGAATATAGACACGCGAGAAGCATGTTGAGGGACATCTCATTCTGCGAACTTCCAGTACCCACTGCCACCATAAGTCGACTTAGTCTTCTCTGGCAGATATCTTCAGCAGAAAGATCAGGTCCAAGTTGGTCCGGAACAATGCAGGCAATTCACGGTGGATCAAGTGTCTCACATCCAGGTGTGGCGTCGATCACGTTCCTTCCCATCATAGATATGTCGCCAACTGACATGACCTGCATATTTTCGACATTACTATATTTGAGCAAGATAGCACGCGATCAAAAAGTCCCATGCATTATTACCTTTGATCAGCCTTTGTTCTGGAAAGCTTCCCAAATCATCAATGAACAGAGAGACCTGCAGGACATTGTTTTAATGCTGGGATCATTTCACACTCTGATGAATCTTTTGGGAGCAGTCGGTACTCTTATGAATGGTTCAGGATTGTCTGAAGTACTTCAAGAAATATACGGACCAAATGCCGTGCAACACATGATGTCTGGAAAAGCTGTTTCAAGAGCGATACGTGGTCATATGATAGTAGATGCAGCTCTTAGTACCTTACTAGTCGCAGACGTTTTCCCTCGTAATGAAGATGGAACTCCTCATGACCTCCATAAGGAAGCTTGTGACCTGCTCGACGATGTTATGACCGCCAAACAATCAGTTGAGGATGTGGAATCTTTGAATGCATTGTCTCAGATTGCTACCACTTTGGATGCGAAGAAGACTGACCTACAATCTACTTCGCAAACAAGTCAACTCTGGTTGGAATATCAGCGAATGATCAACATTGCACGTTCCTTGATAACAGCAGACAGAACCGGCTCGTGGGATTTGCACTTGCAAGCTATGCTGGAGACCATCCCCATAATTGCAGCAGCCGGACATCACAATTACCTGAAATCGATATACCTGTACCTGCAGAAAATGTTAAGTTGCCTTCTGAAAATCCAGCCGTTAACAAAATGTTCCAGGAAGGTAAGTTTGTGGTAAGAAGAAGCGACAGATTATGGGCCGGACTCGGCACAGACCTGGTGATAGAACAAGTACTAATGCGTTCTCTGAAAAGCAGAGGCGGACTGACACGCGGAAGTGGATTTACAGACATCCAAAGGACAACGTGGCTCTTTTCTATGCCTCTGTGTTCCACTTATAACTTAGCAATGCAGGAATACACCAGAGTTTTGTTGGAAAGTAGTGAACAGCACGAGGAAATGAGGGGAAGTAGACAAATCAGGGACAGTAATGACATGAAGAAAGTACTTGAACGTCTGGAATCCTTATCCCCATTCCATTCTACCTCGGGTCTCTGCAACATTGTAACAGGGCTAACTGCTGATCCTGGAGTTAACGTTCATCAATTGCATTCAATCGGTACGAACATTGTCGTAAAAATGAGGAAACAAGCCTTTACATATTCTGCCAAAAGATCTGACAAAGTGAAAACACTAGGATCTGCTTCTGCCGTTGTGATCACTGATGCTTCAGATATAGAAGTAGATCCTGCACTACTGTTTCAGAGAATGATGACTGTTGCCACTGGCGGAGACATGAATCTTGAAGATGTCATGTGTTACGAACTGTGTGCATATCCTCCTGCATTGTTCGAATCACGAAGTATCTTGAGGAAACCCGATAAGTCTCAGCTAGCTCATGCAATAATCAAATACACTGACACTTTACGCATGGAAGAAGTTCAAGAAATTCAGTGCACAGACCAGTACGTATTGGATGGTGGATCTCTACTACATCGTGTTTCCTGGCGTCAAGATGAAACATATGACAGCATCGCCAACTCATATGCCGATTTCACTCTGAAAACATATGGAAAAGCAATCATTGTTTTTGATGGCTACAGCAGCTCTCCTACGATCAAGGACATGACCCACAGAAGACGCAGCACCAAGACAAGCAGAAATGTGAATCTCAGTCCAAGCATGAAGTTTGTTGGCCAGAAGGAACACTTCTTGGCTAATGAAAACAACAAGCAAGCATTTATTTCCCTCGTAGGTGAGATGTTGAAGAAGCACGGGTGTACTGTTCACAACGCAGATGGGGATGCTGATGTGGACATCGTTCGTGCAGCAGTTTCCTCATCAGAAAATGCAACTACAACAGTAATAGGGGAAGACACCGACTTGCTGATTCTCCTTCTGTACCATGCCAAGGACAGTGGTTTCAAGTTGTACTATCGCAGCGATATAAGACGGGGACCATCTCCTAATCCTGTGTATGATATTCTCAGCATTCAATCATTGTTAGGCAATGACATCTGCAAGTATCTCCTGTTTGTGCATGCTTTCACGGGCTGTGATAGCACATCCAGAATTTTTTCGATCGGTAAAGCCAAAGCATTCGACACACTGATGAAGGTGGCTGAACTCCGTTCAGTTGCAAATACATTCTGTTCTGATTGTTGCCAACACTCTGACATTGAAGCCGCTGGAAGAAAGGCAATGCTTCTGTTGTATGGCTGCAAAACACTTGAATCCACTAACGCACTACGTCATCGAATGTTAGTTGAAAAGGTAGCTACAGCTAAATCTTTTGTTACACCCGAACGTTTGCCACCTACCGATGCGTCCACAAAGTACCACAGCTTTCGCACATACTTTCAAATACTAATCTGGAAGTCTACAGAAGAGAAGATCGATGCAGAACAGTGGGGTTGGTATGTAAAGAATAATTCCTACTACCCTACAGCCTGCGACAAGCCACCAGCTCCAAATTATCTACTCAACATGATCCGCTGCTCCTGCAAGACGAAATGTGCTACTTCAAGATGTGGATGCAAGCGTAATGGAATGCCCTGTTCAGCCGCTTGTGGCGAGTGCCAAATCAGTGGTTGCGATAACAACCCAAGTACCGGTAATCTATCCGATGATAGTGATGAAGAGGATTAATTTCTGTATGTTTGTGACCAGGTATCACTTCTTCTGTAATGAACATAACTTGAAACTGGGAAAAAAATAATTGTTGTATTATTGATTATAAAAATCTGTAAAAAGCTATATAACATTATATTTGCGTAACAACTGGTTGTGTTGTATATTGTTGAATTATTTAAAACATTACAACTGAAAGAAAAAGCATCAAATGTATCTCTATAAATAAAAGCGTAAATTATATATATATTTTTTTTCGTAGGAAACATCCAGTCCGCCATTTTGAATTTCATTTTGGGGGTGTTCTCGGGGTCCAATTTTGTCGGATTTTGGATATGTTATTCGGCAATGGTTCCTGAGCTGGAAACAGTTTAGAAAGCTTCTAAAGCAATTTTGCCCAGGTCTAACTACAAATTGCCTGGACTAACCGAGCTGTACAGCCTTATACGGTGGATTTTAGTGGGATCTGAGGAGGAGCTGCAAACGGAGATGAGGAGCAGGACAGTTGACAGGTCAGCATTGACCATAAGTCAGAATATCATGTATGCTTTCAAGACCAGGAGACAAGTGCACCACGTGCCCAAGAAAGCCACTGACACATTTCGGACACCACACACACGAGAAAACCCACAGGTTGTAGGGTTGGTACTCACTGTACATCATGACACCAGGAACAAGGCGCTGATGGACCTCCTCCATGTACAGAACTACTGCGTATCACACAGCCGTGCCTTGCTCCTAGAAACAGCAATTGCCAATGCTGTTGTGGAAAACACAAAACAATTTGATGGATTGTATGTACCACCTTTCCTCAAGAAAGGTACATTTGTCTTCTTCGCTGTTGATAATACAGATTTTGCAGAGGACACTGTAGATGGCAAAGGCACCACACATGGCACAATCACCGCAGTGTATCAGAAGGCAGATGCGCCTGGAGAATCAATCGCACCCAATTTGGAAGTTAGTGAGGCAAAAAACCTGTCGGTTGTCCCTTATCATGTACCCATCGAGCCTTGCAGTAAACCAAAACCTGGGCCAGTCAAGAGAGCAAAGGAATTCAAGGCGTGTTCCACAGGTGTTGCTGAATCCTATGAACTAACCAATCTTGGTTGGATGATTGCATCTGCTTTGTCTAGATCAACCGACAGTGAATCACAAAGCAGTATCCCAGGCTGGGCAGGCTACAAATCACTTGTGTCATCTAGTCAGTCACTGACTCAAGTCGGTGCCTTGCCTCTACTTCCAGAGGTCGCACATGAGTGGTCTACCATGCTGACTGTGATGTTGCAAGCGTCTCAGTTGAAGAGCTTGGCAGTTGGTGAAAACCACCCAACTGTCATAACCTTTGACATGGCCCTGTACGAGAAGGCAGTACAGTTGCTAGATGCAAGACCTAACTTGAAAAGAGAAGTTGTTCCGAGACTTGGGGAGCTGCATGCTGTGATGGCTGCACTGAGGGCACTCGGAGCCTCAATAGAAAATTCTGGCATAGATGATGCATGGATTGAGGCAGATGTATATGGGCCTGCTACAACGAGACAGATCCTCAAGTGCGGCCACTACAAGAGAGCACTCCGTGCACACATCCACACTTACATGGCTCTGTATGAACTTGCTCTAGAACAGTTCTTCACAGAGATGCCACAACTAAAAGAAATCTGCTCGAAACCAGCAAATGAATTGCAGGAAGCCTGCACAAACACAGCTTCTGGGACAAGTGATGGAGCAGAATGCATCAGAATTGCTAACACTCACCTGCTTCAAGTCTTGACCAACGAAGATGTCATTCAACAGCTGAAGAAGTGGGAAGCTCAGAAATCATCTAACGCTATGTTCAAGTCATTGATGAATTACCTCCACCGGGTTGAAACCATCTTGTTCTTTGTTGAAGCATCCAGAAATGCTGATCTCGTTCTCCATCTGGAGGCTGGAGAAGCACTCAGCAAGCTGTTTTTCGCAATGGATCGAATAAAATACAAACGCCTCTGGCCAAGGTACATCGCCGACATGCACGAAATGAAGACAAGCCATCCAGCAACATGGCGAGAACTTCAAGATGGAAACATATCTGTCACCAAGAGTGAGATTCCGTTCGTCTCAATAGGTGCAGACCATGCCTGCGAACATCTCAACAAGATGATGAAGGTTCATTCTGGCCTAATTGGCATTTCCAATAATGCGAATGCTAGGCAGCGGTTCTTCTTGGCTTCTCCAGAGATGTCGTGCCTCTCAACAGAGTTTAAAGGACAGTTCGGGCTTCAAGTAAACAAGCCAGAGGAACACCATGATGTACGACCCAGTGCTGTCAGGAAAGAACATGAAGCTGTTGACAAAATCAAGGCTGCAATACTGAGCCACGGGAATCCCTTTGCTGTTGAAGGTGATCAGCTATACAATTTCATCACACATGCATATGTACGACAAGAGTATGTTCCACAAATCTTGAACATTGATGACATCGGACAGAAGCTTTATGAAGATTATGTCACTGAACGTATCAATGGAGATGTTAGTCTCTGGGCACCAGTCAAAAAGCAGAACAAGATGTACATGTCTGGCAGCAAGAAACAAACTTTCAAGTTCCGTGACCAGACAGTTGACCTAAAAGAGACCAAAGATCTCTATGGTCGGCTGATGGTTCTCACCAGGTCGAGCAGGGACATCGATCAGAAGAATGCAGTTGGCAACTATGAGTTCACATTGACTCCGAGAGCACTATTTGCACCAGACGGCTCAATGCTGCCATGCACTGACAAGTCCAAGCTGATACACAGCCTTGAGAAGCTGGCAAAAACAGATGAAACCCAGGAACAGACAGAAGCTCTAGCGGCCAAAGAGCAGGATGATGACAGAGGTCCTGTATCATCATCTCCATCGTCGTCATCAAATCAAAAGATCGCCATTGTTGATGGAATGGTGCTTGTCCAGAAGATGACAAAGAAATCAGGGACAATCAGCACAGTCAAAGATCTAGCCCAGTGTTTCAATGACAGGCTCGTGAGCTTGACAGCAGGGTTCAGTGAGGTCATCCTGGTCTTCGATACATACAAACCTGACTCACTAAAGGAGGAAACTAGAGAGAGACGACGACAAGGAAAAGCTCCTATACAGTATCAGGTTGCAGATGATACGAACATCAAACACATCCTACTGGCACGGTTTCTATCGCACGAAAAAACGAAAGCAGATTTGACAGACTATCTCGCCAAAGCAACCCTTGATTACAACAAAAACTCACCTCAGTTAGTCATCACATCAGCATCAGGTCACACCAGAAGCAACAGAAACATGCACTTTGAAGACAACAATCACGAGGAGGCTGACACATTGATGATCTGCCTGGCAGCGGAGGCATCACAGCGGTGTCCTGATGCACAGCTAGTATTCTTCACTCCTGATACTGACGTCTTGGTTCTGGCTGTGGCACACTATGACAAGCTCTGCAAAAAGACATCTATTTTGATGGTATCAGGTACAGTCGAAATAGAGCCAATCTGGAGAGCTTTGGGCAAAGAAAAGGCGCAAGCTTTACCTGTATTCCACGCATTCACTGGAGCAGACAATGTTGGAAAATTCTCAGGAATAGGCAAAACAAAATGGTTTCAGCAGTATATGAAAGCTGACATGCACTTAGTCAGAGCACTGATGAAACTACCGGAGAAAGGTGACCTAACACAGGAGGTGAAAGACGTATTGGCCAAATTTGTGTGCTCAAGCTACTGTCCCAAGGGTATTCACATTGCAAGTATCCCTGATCTAAGATGGTATCTGTTTTGTAAACACCTAGCTGAAAGCAACAACTTACCTCCTACACTCGGTGCACTTGAGGAACACATCCAGCGTGTGCGGTTACAAAGCCGAGTATGGTGCCAAGCCAATGTTATGCAGCAACAGCCTTTTGACCCCCTGAAATTTGGTTACTATCAGGACAAAAGTGGCCAAATACTGCCAGTCACCACAAAGGTTCCTCCTGCCCCGCAAGCCATCATCGAGTTGGTCAGATACCACTGCAAAACCAACTGTTCTACACAGAGATGTTCATGCAGAAGGAATAACTTGCCTTGCACAGAACTATGCTTGTGCGGCAAAGAATGCGAAAACGATGCAGACTGTAATGTTGAATATGACACTGAGAGTGATGATGATGTGTAATGATGTGTCAAACTGAGATAGGAAATACGTCTATACGTATGCTGTTGTCACTACCAACAATTTGAGTGTGCATTTTTTCATGAAAATACAAACATAATTTCACAAACTTCTTTTCTTGGTTTTTGGTGTTCATAATCACTAATTTGATATAAGCTTTGGATTCCTTTGGCCTGGAAACACAGGATTAGCATTTAGAATGAAGTTTCTATGTCAATTACAAGCTGAGATATTCGGAAATTCTTATTTTATGGCGGCCATTTTGAAAATCCAAAATGGCAGCTATGCATGCATCTGCGCAAATGTAAACATTGATTTTCAGATTCCTGATGCCATAAGCTTTCCAAAAATGCACTGGTTTGCTAATCTCCATAAATTTTGAACGAAAGTGTTTTTATTGACATAATGAACCGGACTATGATGTCAGTATTTTGTTTTTTGTGCTTTATCCTTCAATAGGAAATGCTACTTAGTGATATCCTGCCTGGGAAAGAGTAAATTTACCTTGGAAAAGTACCTAAAATTTATAATTTTAAAGTGCATATTTAACCCTTCGTGGGCTAGGTGGGACCGACTAACAAAGAAGACTATGTGGGGTCACCCAGACCCCAAATTTCAATGGTGAATTTTTGCCATATGCTTAAGTTTATATATACACTAAAGTTTGTACATATGTTGCCCAGGACACGGCACGTGGAGCCAATTCACCATGTGTCCCTTTTTTTTTTTTTACATTTATTTAAGAATTTTTTAACTTAAAGAATTCAGCACTCAGAAACACTTTTTATATTCACAATATAGATTATAGAATAGAAAGAAATAGAAACATAGAACATATGAAACAATGTTTACTGTACACAATCATCACATACATAGTTGGAGTGACTTTCGCAAAGAGGCACATCACATTTTGTGCATGACTTTCTCGTCTTCTTATCCATCTTCCTCGGGCACTTTCCACATCTCTTCCTACCTCCTGGATTAGGCCTTGGCTGGGGTGCTGCTTCTACCTCATCCATAAATGTCTCCATACATGCTCTAACATGCTTTGGCAAATATCTACCAGCTGACTCAAAACGTTTCTGGATTGCTGGTTTGCAGAGCTGTTCTGCTAAGTCTGCCAGAAACTTCCTTCGCCTTTGATTCCCTCGATACACATCAGGGGTTTTCTCCATGAAACAGCAACTAGCATTGTAAGCTGCAACATCTACCATCCAGTAGAAGATAACTAATGGCCATCTGTTTGTTATGAGCTTACATGAGTAACTTTTGATAAGTTGGTCTAATCGATCAACAGTAGGCTGACCATACGTACCGTTTTGAACGGGACAGTACCGTTTTTTTTATGGGTTCTGTATGGGTTCTGTCACTGAAGAATAATTGTAAGCTCAATATGTTTATGTACTTACTTTTTCATGAATACAGAATATTACATAACCCCCGTCCCTTTTTTGCCATCCCAATGTCCCGTTTTTGTCTCAAGGAAATATGGTCAGCCTAATCAACAGCTCCTTTTGTGGCATTGTAATCTAGAATTACATCAGGTTTGAAAGGTTCTTCCTGCTGCTTTTTTTGGTCGAAATGCATGGTGCTTAATAACAGAACTGCCTTTCTTACATTTGGGACATAGCTGCATATCATAAGATGCTGGTCCCTACTAAAGCCAAACTTTGATGAATAGAGCTGACGATCATTTGAGGCTTGAAATGACTTAGGTATTTGGCGCTTATTTTTCCTCATAGTTCCTAAGAGTGTTAAATTTTTATCAAGTAATTCTATGGCAAGGTCAACATCAGTAAACAGGTTGTCAGTGGTAACATTTCTTCCTGACTTCACAATAGTTGAAGTAAGATCTCGAACAATTCTTTGGGCTTGGTGGCGTTCTGGACCTTCATGACCTTTTCCACTGTATATCTGGCCATTTAGAAGATACCCATTCTTAACGTCGGCCATACTCCAAACCTTTATGCCATACTTATCTGGTTTAGATGGCATGTATACTTTGAATGAGCATTTCCTTCAAAATGAGAGTAGAGATTCATCCACAGTTACATATGTGTTGGATTTATAGTTTATTTGACATGCTTCAATAAACTTCTGCCAAACTTCGAATATAGGCGCCAACTTGCCTTGTTCACCATTCCTTCGTTCTGCACGAGTAGTCATGTTATCAAATCTTATTGACCCTTTTATTTCCTTGAAACGGTCACGGCTCATAGAAGCACGATAAATTGGTGGACAGGTCTTAGTGCCAAATAATTCATCAACTGGGCGGAAGCTATCTTTGTCCAGCCCAGATCTGAGATGAAGTCCTAGCCATGCCATCAGCTCAATAGAATCCAGCTGTTTCCATTTTTCACCATAGAGAGCACCACCTTTTTGATTTGTTGCATCGAGAACCAATTCAACAATTTCATCTGTGATAAAGAAGCTGAAAGTAGCAGATGCAGCATGCGTAGGTATACTTTCATGAACACCACCTTCTTCACGAACAATGTTTTGCCTCACATTTCGTCTAAGCCGGGGAGGCTCAGTGCACCACACAAAGTTATCTTTCCCTAACACAATATTGTCATCATCATCATCATGATCGCTTGCATTGTCACTATCAAAACCACTAAAGTCACTGTCAGAAGATTGTTCAACATATTCATATTCACTAGTATCAGATAAGTCTACTTCTGATTCACTATCATCTGACAAATTTGGTTGGTCTACATCTACATCTCCCTCTCCCACCCTGCTAGGAGCATAAAACGTCGATATTGGAATTGACGTTGCCATTAGAATGAAAATCTAAGAAAATTTATGAAAAAATCTGAAAAAAAATTAAAATAAATTAGTCACATTGCAGGCGAGGTGGGGTAAGGCAGACCCCATTCAAGTTTGCTACCCTGTCACTTCCAATGGTGTGACATTTTTCTCTTATATTTTGTGAGTATATACCATACCTACATACAATAAAAGTCATAGATGACCAGGCTCTAAAAATAATACTTGAATGAATGGCAGATTTTTTAAATATGCTTGGGGTCCAGTGGACCCCATCAGCCCACGAAGGGTTAAGTGCATATTTCCTAAATTTTGGCTGCATATTTGCATGCATATTTAACCATTTTTAAGTGCATAATTATCCTAAGCCTGATAATAAGGTTTAGAGTTGCGCCACCTCTAAATATAAACAAATCGATCCATTTTTTATTTCCAACATTGTTAGTGTTTGTGGAATATGAGCAAATGTCATGAAATATATATTTTTCTTTTTCATTTTTTATGGACCACCTTAATATAGGCCTCTCTCTCTCTCTCTCTCTCTCTCTCTCTCTCTCTCTCTATATATATATATATATATATATATATATATATATACACAGTATATATATATATATGGGATGAATTTCACAATTAAACACGTGAAATGAATGAATGATGCAAACTAACACGGAAAAAGAAAAATGATTCCAAGACCTTTCGTGTATTCAGAAGTACACCTCGTCAGGGATTCCCTGACGAGGTATACTTCTGAATACACGACTAATTTTTTTTATTTTTCCTTGTGAGTTTGCATCATATATATATATCAAAGCTATTGATTTCTCCTTAGGGAAACGGAGCTTACAGGTGAAAAGAAGGACCAACACAACAGCAAACTTTTTCGTTTATTTTTATACTTCAGACCAGGGTTGTTTTGTTTAAACCATTTGGTTTAAATCAATGGTTTAAAGTTTTAAACCATGGTTTAAATCATTTTAAAAAAAAAGTATATGAAGAAGAAATAAAAGAATACAGGCAACCTTGCATTTATATTTTGTGCATGCATGTATTTCCATTAATCAAAACATAACCCCACTTGCATGATGGAGATCTATCAGGGAACTGTCTGAAGATGTGCAGAACAATGCATCAGTATTCATAACTGTCATCTCGTGCTGCAGTTGAAAGAATCTTCTCTGCTTTTGGACTGGTACAGTCCAAATTAAGGAATAAATTAGGAGTTCATAAAGCTTCTAAACTTGTATTTATTTATAAATGTTTTAACAAATAGCTAATGTGAAATAAATTTAGAGGCTATACCTATAAACTTAAAGGCCAAAGAACAATATATTTTTATTTTGTTTATTTTTCTATTCAGTACTGTACCATACATTAAAGGATTTTTATTTTTTTAATATTTGTTTAGCTATATGCACAAAGTCAAGTTAAATGTTTATTTTATTTAGTTTATGGTTAAACTATTGATTTCTTTCTTTTTTCTAATTGTCAGCAGTTAAATTATATGAGAAATACTAAAATTTTTCAATTTCCTCAATTTATATATATATATAAGCCTACACAGGCTGTATATTAAAAACCAATGGCTTTTGGTTTTTTTACCAACCCTGCTTCAGACGTTTCGACAAATCTTTTGTCATCATTAGTGAATTATAAGTCTTCAAACCTTAAAACAAAAATAAGACTAATGAAAATTACATCAATACAAAAGAAAATTAAAATCATTAAAATTACATCAATACAAGAGAAAATTAAAATCATTAAAATTCAATTCAATTAAAATTACTTCAACTGGTAAATACACAATGTTTACGTCAACCTCCATATTTGGCAGAAACTGAGAGAAAACTGTATGGTCAGTTAATTGGAAGGTATGATATGTCTATAAAAGTTGGTTGTTTAGTTAGAAGAGCTGTAATTTATAAGATAAACTACTGTTGTTAATGGAGGGTTTGTTTCTATAGATGTACAATATATATATATATATATATATATATATATAATCATGCGGGTTGCTTCTACAGAGCTTCAATTTAATATTTAGGAGAAATCCAATGACAAGGAGAAATGTAAATGCCATGAAAAGTCTTCTTTATTGCGCAACGTTTCGAGCAATACGCTCATCTTCAGGCTGTTTAATAACAATGTGAAATTAAAATCAATATTGAATGAAAAACAAAACAGAAAATTTCTATAACCTATTCGTAAAGACAAATTTTAAAAGACTGAGAAAAGAGGGTTAAATTCTAAGTTATACAGATTTACATATAAAAAATTAAGAAGTTATTTTTAAATACATGTAGTAAATGTGAAATTAATACACTGGAAAAATTACCAATAGTACACTGGAACAATGGAGCTATCTACCTTACACTGCGGTATCCGAGGCTGACTAATTTGAGCAGAGGCAAAGAACGGGAAACACGAAGGATGGCGAGGGCGATTGGGAAGGAGGGATTATAAGGAATTGGGGAAGGAGGAGGGATCATAGCAAATTGAGAGGGACGGCCGATGAGTCAACATTCAGACTAGGGGACAATGCTTTAATGAAAGGGATTCTAAAATTCTTAGTGAGTTGGACAAGTATTACAACCAAGAATTTTAAAATTGTCTAAAGTGACATCAATTTTGCATTTAATGCTGTGTTCACGAATACTCGAGGCTTCCTTAGTTTTAAAATTTTACCTGTTCGGCCACTTATTCCCATATGCGAATAAAATCTAGCCCTGAGAGAGCGAACAGTGCTGCCGATGTAATTCCCAAGGAAGCCTCGAGTATTCGTGAACACAGCATTAAATGCAAAATTGATGTCACTTTAGACAATTTTAAAATTCTTGGTTGTAATACTTGTCCCAACTCACTAAGAATTTTAGAATCCCTTTTCATTAAAGCATTGTCCCCTAGTCTGAATGTTGACTCATCGGCCGTCCCTCTCAATTTGCTATGATCCCTCCTCCTTCCCCAATTCCTTATAATCCCTCCTTCCCCAATCGCCCTCGCCATCCTTCGTGTTTCCCGTTCTTTGCCTCTGCTCAAATTAGTCAGCCTCGGATACCGCAGTGTAAGGTAGATAGCTCCATTGTTCCAGTGTACTATTGGTAATTTTTCCAGTGTATTAATTTCACATTTACTACATGTATTTAAAAATAACTTCTTAATTTTTATATGTAAATCTGTATAACTTAGAATTTAACCCTCTTTCTCAGTCTTTTAAAATTTGTCTTTACGAATAGGTTATAGAAATTTTCTGTTTGTTTTTCATTCAATATTGATTTTAATTTCACATTGTTATTAAACAGCCTGAAGATGAGCGTATTGCTCGAAACGTTGCGCAATAAAGAAGACTTTTCATGGCATTTACATTTCTCCTTGTCATTGGATTTCTCCTAAATATATATATATATATATATATATAATATATATATACACACACCTTATGAACCTTATGTTGTTTCGTGCGTTGGTCTCTCTTCACACGGAGGTCAAGCTGGTGGCCCCGCCTCTAGGTCTGGCCTGGTGGAGGAGCGAGTTGCTTTCTTGCGCTCTCCACCGTACATAGCCAGGCACGCCCGGCTCATCTTGTACTGTCCTGAGCCAGGCATCCAATCTTTTCTTGAAGACTTCAACTTTGATCCCCGTTACGTTTCTGAGGTCCTTAGGAAGCTGGTTGAAAAGTCTTGGCTCCCTGACAACCAAGCTATTTTCCTTCAGGGTTGAGGAGGTCCCTTGTCGGGCCTTTAATTTGGGAACACTACACATTCTGCCTTTCCTATTTTCCAGTGTTGTTTGAATGGTAATTGGGTTTAGTTTTAGGTTCGGTACTAGTTTTTCGATCATTTTCCATATGTAGATTATGATGTACCTCTCTCTTCTTCTTTCCAGTGAGTACAGATTTAGTTTACGTAGTCTTTCCCAGTAGTTGAGTTCTTTGCAGCCATCAATCTTGGCTGTAAAATGCCTTTGTGTTTCTTCTAGTTTATTAGTTTCTTCCTTTTTATATGGGGACGTCAAAACTGAGCAGTATTCAAGTTTTGGGAAAATCAGTGTTTTTAGCAGGGGAATCATTACTGTCCTGTCCCTTCTCTTGAACGTTCTTAGAACCTGTCCGGCGACTCTTTTTGCTTTATTTATCGCTATCTGATTTTGTGCTTCGAATTTCGCATCATCTGTCATTATTATCCCGAGATTGATCGCTTTCATGCTTCTCTGAATTTCCTGTCTATCTGGAGCATAATATGCAGTCTGTTTAAGTTCTTCTTTTCTACCATGTCTCAAGAGCTGAAATTTCTCGGCGTTGAATCACATGTTGTTGTCTTCTGACCATTTGTATATTTTGCTCGTGTCCCTCTGCAAGGCCTCCACGTCATATACATCGCTGATTTTTCTGCTGATCTTTGTATCGTCCGCAAAGGATGTTACTATACTATTGCTGTTTACTCGGCTGTCTATGTCTGTTAGCATGATAATGAACAGGAGTGGGGCCAGTACTGTCCCTTGTGGTGCTGAGCTGCGTACTTCCGATTCTGATGATGATGTATCTTGAATTTTGACGACCTGCAGATGATCACTAAGGAAGTTGTAGATCCATTTTCCCACTTTGCCTGTTATTCTCATATATTTCATTTTATGTGCTATTATACCATGGTCACATTTATCGAAAGCTTTAGCAAAATCTGTGTATATAACATCGTAGTTGTCATTGCCTTCCAATGCATCTAGGATATTGTTGTAGTGCTCGGAATCCATGCTGATTTTCGTTGAATCTTTCCCGTGTCTCCAGGAAATCATAAATTTTCTCTCTAACTATTCTTTCAAATACTTTGGTGAGGTGGGACGTCAATGACACTGGTCTATAGTTCTTTGCTTGAGATCTGCCCCTCCTTCATATATAGGGACAATGTTTGCTCTTTTCAAGATGCTCGGTATTTCCCCAGTGTCTAGGGATCTTCTCCATATCCAGTATAAAGGACTAAAGGTGTAGCTATTTCATTTTTACATTTTTTAATCAATAATGCGTTCCAATTGTCCGGACCTGCAGCTGAATGTAGTTTCATTTGTCCTATAGCTCTCGCTACATCTTCTGGTGTAAAATCAAAGCCTGTTATATACTCTCCTTGCAATTCTTCTTCAAAGAATGCATTTATGTCAGGTATCGCTTTGTCACTTTTTGGGGTACTGAAAACTGATTCATATTGAGCTCTCAATGTATCAGATATTTCTTTTGGATCGTCGGTTAGTTCATTATTTCCCGTCCTTAAGGGCCCAATAGCGGCGCGCGTTTTTGTTTTCCTTTTTGCATAGCTATAGAAGTATTTTGGATTTTCCTTTATTGCTTCTACCGCCTTTTCCTCTTCCCTCTCTGTATGGTCCTTAATCAGGGCTTGTGTTTCCCTATCGATACCCTCCAGTTTTTCTTTTATTGCTTTCCTGTCATTATCTCCGCAGTTACCTAACTTCGCCTCCACTCTCTTTCTTTTGCGGAATAGTCTTCTCTTTTGCCTTTCTAGCCAGCTCCTCTTTCCTTTTGGCTGTGATTTCGGAGCATATTTTTCTAAAATTCTCAGCGTTTTTTCCTCCAAGGTTGTTAGCATTTCTTCAGTTGTTTTATTCTCGAAAATTGTTCTCCATTCTATTTGGGCCATGTGCGATCTGATTTCTTCCCAATTTATAGTCTTCGAGTTTAAGTTAAAGGCCCCGAATTTACTTCTTTCCACAATATGTGTATTGTCTTCTAATGCTGCCGTCATATTTGTTGATATCTCGATTAAGTTGTGGTCTGAGATAATGGTTGGGGTTATTTTTATATCAGCAATCAAGTTCGTGTTATTCGTGAATACCAGATCCAGGCAGTTATTTTTTCTGGTATTTTCTGTTATCTCCTGTGTCAGCATAAACTCATTTGTGAGAGCCATCAACATTTTTGCTTGTTTTTGGTCTTCTCTTGTGCCCCCGTTGTCCTGGTGAATATATATATATTCCTATTCACCTTTTTGTATTTTATAAATGGGAAGTTAAAGTCTCCGCAGATCATTATATTGGGGGATAGAGGTTTATGGCCTTTATTAGCTTTCTAATGTCATCAATGGCCCCGGAGAATTTTTCGGTTGGGGTGCTTTGAGGTCTATAGATGACTATTACTATCAAGTTTAGTTTTTCTATTTTCACTGCTTGGAGTTCCACATAGCTGTTTGATTCACTTATTATCGTCTCTGTCATATGACCTTCCTGTACATATATAGCACAGCCACCTTTCCGTCTCGTCGTTCTATCCGCTCTTAGTAAGTTGAAGCCCTCATATTTATCTCTTTCTTATCAATACAATGTTCGCAGTTTTCACAATTTCCTTGGCAATCTTTAAGATGAGTTTCTGTGAGGCATGCGATGTCCGCCCTTGTTTCGTCCATAAATCCTTTCATATATATATATATATATATATATATATATATATATATATATATACACACACGAGGGCCACTCAATATATTTTGCCCCACCTTTTTTTTCTCTTTCCAAGTTTCCTTGTAAGTTCCAGAAATTTTGTACACAAGTAGTTACATCCCTTTTTAGAAGATTTTATTTTTCCACGTAGTCTCCATCTTTTTATACGGCTTTCCTTCACCTCGAAACAAGGGCCTTTATTCCTTGCTGGTAAAAGTCCGCTGGGTTCCGTTAGAGCCACCTCTTAACCTCCTCAACAACCTCATCGTCACTCAGAAACTTTCTTCCACGAATAGCATCCTTCATTGGCCCAAACAAATGGAAGTCTGAAGGTGTCAGATCCGGGATGTATGGAGGGTGTGGTAACACAGTCAAACACATTTTTGTTAGGGTCTCTTGTTTGCAAACTGTTGTGTGGTCTTGCGTTATCGTGCAAAAGAAGGACGTCTTCCAGTTTTCTATCCGGTCGAACTCGCTTTATACGTCTCTGGAATCTCTGTGGGGTAGCAATGCATGCCTCTGAGTTGATTGTTTGTCTTTTCTTCATAATGTCTACTAGAATCTCCCCTTTCATGTCGCAGAAGATGGTGGCCATAACCTTTTGTGCAGAGGGAGCCATTTTGAACTTTTTCTTGCGTGGGGAGTCTGCGTGATGCCACACCATGGATTGGTGTTTTGTTTCAGGTTCGAAGTGGTGTACTCAAGTCGCAATTCGTGAAAGGAAGTCATCCCCTTCTGTCTCGTATCGAACCAACGACTCAGAAGCAATTTCTTTTCTTTGGGCTTTGTGATCTTCAGTCAGTTCGCGAGGAACAAACCGTGAACAAACTTTTGAGTATCTCAGTTGCTGAATTATCGTATTCACACCTCCTTCACTAATACCGAGCTCCAGTGATAGCTCCTTGTATGTGACGCGCCGATTTGATCGAATGATGCTGTTAGCACGTTGCACAGTGTGAGATGTCACAGCCGATGCCGGGCGACCGCTGCGTGGCTCGTCATCGAGGCTGGCTCTCCCTCTCTCCGATGGTCTCTCACGTTTAGACCAGCGTCCATCTGTGCTTCGATCAACAACAGCATCTCCGTAAACGTTTTGTAGACGTTTGTGAATATTTCCAACTGATTCCTTCTCTGCGGTTAAGAACTCGATAACATCTCTGTTTACGATGCACATCACTGTCAGACGCCATTTTCTAAACTGCGTTAACCATCGGTTTTATACAATGCCGTTTAAAAGCGGTTTTATACAAGGAGGGGAGGTTCAAACTGAAAAAATCCGATTATGTGAAGTGCAGAAAGTTCATATTTACGCCCCAAAAGACAGTTTAGTTCCATGGCCTATTATTTAACTAAGAAAAAAGGGTGGGGCAAATATGTGGATCAATGAAAGAAAGCCACCCCCAGCCTTCTTTAGTTAGCCTTATAAGGTTAACTAAAGAAAATATAACGACCTAACCTAACCAATCGTCAAGGGCGTACAGTTGACCTAATGATTGGTTAGGATACACTAGGATAATGTAGGGGAACGTAAACTACACTAGGCACCCCAGGGGGACGTAAACTACACTTGCTCTGTAATCGTGCATATGGTGAAAATCATCCAATAATAACAAATTTAAATTAATTTGTAAAATGGATAAACCATAGTTTCAGAATTAATTCAGAATTAGTTCAGAATTAAAAGAATAAGTGCCTCTTCATTTTTTCATATTTTTATTAGTTTAATGCGAATTTTCAACAAAATTTCTAATAATATGGTGTTTATAACAGTGCTGTAACTTCACAAGCTTTAAATTAGGATAAAACATATGTTAATCTTATAATATTTATATTTAGTGTCTTACAATACAGTTTCTGTTGCGAGTATAATTTCATGATTCAAAGGGTAACAAAAGTAAACTTCAGTTTTTAATTTAATATTTCGGAAATTATGTAAGTTAATTATAAATACTTGGTTTATTACCAGAAATGTACTGATTAATTTAATTTGGCCCTTAAACATTAGGCTTTACTAGGCTCTCTGATTAATTAATGATAAAACACATGACTTCATAGTTAGTTATAAATAAATTATAACTAACTATGAAGTCACGTGTTTTATGAGCGGGTGGTTATGAGCAGGTAAAGGATTATTCCTCATAACCTCCATTTACTCTTAGGTCACGGAATACAAGTTTGTGTATTCTAATTTCATACTTCTTATTTAAAAATTAGGATCAAATGTAGAATTCGGACCCCAGCCTTCTTTAGTTAGCTTTATAAGGCTAACTAACGAAAATATCACGACCTAACCTAACCAATCGTCAAGGGCGTACAGTTAACCTAACGATTGGTTAGGTTAGGTCGTGATATTTTAGTTAGTTAGCCTTATAAAGCTAACTAAAGAAGGCTGGGGTCCGAATTCTACATTTGATCCAAAAATTATATATCACTAATTATAACTTTAAAAATTATATATCACTAATTATAACTTATAATTAGTGATATATAATTTTTAAATAAGAAGTATGAAATTAGAATACACAAACTCGTATTCCGTGAACTAAGGGTAAGTGCAGGTTATGAGGAATAATCCTTTACCCGCTCATAACCACTATATAAGCAGTCAACCTAAAATAGAATTCGTTAGTAAAAAAATTCGGATCACCTGAAGATCAGGACCCCGAGCCTTCGTTAGTTAGCCTTTTAAGGTTAACTAACAAAAATATCACGACTTAACCTGACCAATCGTCAAAGGGGTACAGTTGACTTAACGAATAGTTAGGTTAAGTCGTGATATTTTCGTTAGTTAGCCTTATAAGGCTAATAACGAAGGCTGGGGCACTGATCTTCAGGTGATCCAAAAATTCTTCCGTGTCCATATGCGTTACATCGCTTGTGTTAAATCGAGAAACCGAACTCGTCAAACTCCAGTGCCGACTTTTTATCGTAAGTGCTATATTTTTTCTTATTATCTGTGAAAGTTGGTTCTTTTTCAAATTATTTTAATTTTTTATAGTTCTATTAAAAATGTGTACAATTTTTTACTCATTGTAGAGCTCGCGACCTATTTCTCGACGCTGGTGAGAACGATGTCATCTTTGATAAAGTCCAAATCGATGAAACAAACGTGATTATTGCCGATGTTTTGTAAGTAAATATTTGTTATTACTTAATTGTTAATACCCTCTGTTAATTTTGCCATTCTCATATTCCTTCAAATTCAATCTCTAATTTTAAGATTTTATAATGATATAATTTTAATTTTTAACTTAACTTTTAACTTTAAGCTTTAATAATTCTATAATTTCATAACTTTCAACTCTTCAGTCTCACCTGGAGATGCATACGAAATATTCTTGCTTTAACAACAACCGTTTTTTATTTTTATTTTTATTTTTATTTTTATTTTAGCGTATTTTATTTATATATATATATATATATATATATATATATATTTGTGTGTGTGTGTGTGTGTGTGTGTGTGTTTCCTTAGGTTGTGATCAGTCTTTCCTTGTGAACAGACGTGTTTTATCGAGTGTCAAGTGTTATCAATTGAATAAGTGGTTTTCGTTGGTGTTTTAAAAAAAAAAGTGTTCCGTGCATTCTTAACTAAATTACTTCGTGCTACTAATCATTCATTAACGAATATATTTCATTTATTGACGTTATTCAGTACTATATATTTGATCAAACCAAGGCTACTGCCTTGTTTGTTTTTCAAATCACTCAGAAAACGTGCAGTCATAAGGTTGAAATTCCCTTGGTTTGCCTTTGTTGTTTTTCAAATCTATCAAAACGTGGTTTCTTAAGGTTCATTTTTCCTTCACACACTACCTGACCTCCAAAAAGGTCACCTACCGTGGGAAAAAAAAGGATTAAGTCAGTAAACAGCGACCAGATAAGTTTCATTTAATACTTTTTCTTTAACATTTCTTTCGTCGGTAGCTTAATTATATATTCATTTAGCATAAAATTGTGTTACAAGAACCTGTTTCTGCGTTTCAAGAACAATTTTGCAGGTTTTCGCAGGTGACGGCACAATAAGCACGCGTAGACCTACGTTGTAATTTATTAATTTCCAAACGCTCGTTTTGTTTTGTTTTTGTTTTTTAACTAATTAAAAGCATGGCACCCCCGTCAAGTACTTGCAGTCGCTGTGAAGGGAAATTTGCCGCTTACGCGTTTACAATGGCTAATAATAATGAACAATTAGTTTGCAGGTGGTGCTCAAGCATGGAAGTCCTGAGGAACGAATTAGACCGTGAGAGGGAGTCCAGGGTGAGGCTTCAAGAAAGCGTGATGCTTCTGACGGCAAAATTGGATTCCCTTGAGACTCCAGTTACGACCCCTCATGCCTCAGTTTCTACTAATAATATAAATAGTATTAATAGCCCTCTCTCTTCCCCTAGTTCCCAACCCTTCGTTCGAGTGCGAAATGGAGCCCCATTGCGAAAAGAAAAGACTTGTCTACCAGTAATAACAAGCAATAAGTTTCTGTTTTAGGTTTCGAAGATGCTGATGAACCGGAAATACGACTCGTTGGCGATTCCATTATTCGAGGGCAGCTCGAGGAATTCTGTGGGAGAAACCCTCGTCGTAGGCGCCGTTACTGCTACCCTGGTGCAAGGGTGGAGGATATAACTAATAGTGTTGACCATTTTACAGACGGTACCCCGAGGACACAACGTATGTTATTCATGTCGGTACTAATAACGTTTTAAATTCTAGATCGGAAGAACTGCTGGCTAGGTACAGGACTTAATAGAGCGACTAAAGGAGAAAACTAATAAGATTGTCTTAACAGGTATACTTCCTCGAATTATCCAACGTAACGATTTCTACAGCAAGGCGACCTATATTAACAATAACCTAAAGTCTCTTTGCCAACAGGAAGGAGTGCATTATGCGAATTTTTGGAACAGTTTCTACGGCAGGACGGACTTGTTCCTTGAAGATGGACTTCATCTTAATGACGTAGGAGCTGCGCGTTTAGGAAGACTATTTCATAATACTGTCTCTTCTTTTCAGGCTGCCGTAACTCGAACGGTCCCAGCGTAAATTCTACAAGTTTCCCCTGCGCTCGCGAAGGTGTCGTAATTGCAAGCAATTTGAAGGTTCTATCCTTAAATGCTCGTAGCCTACGAAAAAAATAAATGAATTTTTTTCTTTAATTGCTTGTAAAGACTATGATTTAATTGCGATAAACGAATCGTGGCTTAGCACTGAAACACGCGACTTTGTAGGAGAGTATCAAATTAAAGGTTATAGACTTTTTGTTAAAAACAGAATAGGTAGGCGAGGAGGCGGTGTTATGTTGTATATCAAAGATAATATGCGAACGTTATAGAAGTAAAGCACTCAATTCCAGAACCGATAGATTTGACTATAGCAGAACTTAAATTAAACGACTTCAAACTTCTTGTTGCGGTTATATATAGGCCCCCTAATCAAACAGCTGATACGGACGAAGCGTTATATCGTGAACTAAAGAGAATAATCGGTAGTGAGAAGGCTTTAGTTATGGGTGACTTTAATTGCGCCAACGTGAATTACGATACAATGCAGGGAGACGCGGAAGGTAATCGTTTAGTTAATTTTCTCGAGGATAGCTTTCTTATTCAAAAGGTTGGGGAACCTACGAGGTTGGACAGTATTTTAGATTTAGTAATAACGACGGATGATAGGCTAATTACTGATCTTCAAGTAATAGAACCGTTAAGCAATAGCGATCATCATATGGTAGAGTTTGTCCTCTCAGTAAGTCACTCGAAACCAACTAACTCGACTAAAATTCCTAACTTCCAGCACTCAGACTTTTGTAAATTTCGAGTTAAATTGTCACACGTCAATTGGGAAAACGTGATGGGGAACTCCAACGCAAAACTAATGTGGGAATCGTTCGAAACAGTATTTAGGACTATAAATGAGGAATGTGTACCGTACAAAATTAAGCGTGCGAAAGTAAAAAACAAGCCCTTGTGGTTTACTTCTAGAGTAGGAGACATTATAAAGAGTAGATATAGGGCTTATAGGCAACATAACTGCGATAAAAACAATTTGTTGTTACGAAACAACTACATCTCTCTGAGGCGTGAAGCGAAAAGTGTAATAAAAAAGTCCAAGCGCGAATTTGAAATCTCCATAGCTCGTGACGGTAAAGAAAACCCCAAGCGATTCTTTCAATACATCAATAATAGAAATCCAGTAAAAGGTGTCTTGGGTCCATTGAAAAATGTAAAAGGAGATCTAGTTTCTGAAAACAAGGAAATGGCTACCTTGCTAAACGAACTTTTTACGTCAGTTTTTACTATAGAAGATGTAACGAATATCCCTACGGTCACAGACATAATACCTTTTGATAATGGTAATATTTTGGATAATATTGTCGTTAGTGATGGGGAGGTAATGCGCTATATTGATAAAATGAAAACGCGTAAATCACCGGGGCCGGATTCCATATATTCCATACAACTAAAAGAATTAAAAGATAGCATTGTTGTGCCGCTAACAAAGATTTTTAATGCGTCTATTTCTAAGGGGTGCGTACCAGATAATTTCAAGTTAGCAAACGTAACACCTATCTTTAAGAAAGGCGATAAAGGTGCGGCGGGAAATTATAGGCCAATCAGTTTAACGTCTGTTGTAGGTAAGCTACTGGAATCAATAATTAGGGATCGTATAGTCGAACACTTAGAATTCCATAAGCTAGTTAGAAATACGCAGCACGGATTTAGGCGAAACAAATCTTGCTTAACTAATCTTTTAGAATTTTTCCAAAGCGTGGTTGACGTTTACGATAGACATCGGGCGGTTGATGTAGTGTATTTAGATTTTCAAAAAACGTTTGACACCGTGCCGCACAAAAGACTCATTGAAAAAACTAAGGCTCATGGAATCAGGGGTGTAGTAATAAATTGGCTAGAAGAGTTGTTGCGAGGTAGGAAACAGAGGGTGGTCGTTGATGGAGCGGAGTCGTGTTGGGCTAATGTAGCGAGTGGCGTTCCTCAGGGTTCTGTTTTGAGCCCCTTGCTTTTTCTTATATATATAACGATTTAGATGTCGGCCTAGTCGGTACAGTTTCAAAGTTTGCGGATGACACGAAGCTGGGTGGTAGAGCGATTAATGACGAAGATAGAGGTAAAATTCAGGAAGATCTGAATAAAATCGTTGATTGGTCAGTCACATGGCCAATGAGATTTAACGTGGATAAGTGCAAAATTTTGCATATAGGCTCGCGTAACGGTAATTTTGCGTATAGTATGTCAGGGAAAGATTTAACAAGCATAGAGCAGGAAAAAGATTTAGGAGTTATAGTCACTAGTGATTTAAAAGTAGCGAAACAAAGTACAGCAGCGGTCAATAAGGCGAACAAAGTGTTAGGTTTTATAGCTCGAAATATTGAGTACAAATCGCGCGATATTATAGTTCCACTTTATAAATCATTAGTTAGACCCCATTTGGAGTACGCGGTCCAATTTTGGAATCCGCATATGCGCAAAGATATAGACAAAATCGAAAGAGTTCAAAGACGAGCAACTAAGATGATTCCGTCACTTAGGTCAAAGTCGTACGAGGATAAGCTTAAGGAGTTAAAATTGACAACACTCGAGACTAGGAGGTTAAGGGGTGATCTAATCCAGGTTTTCAAAATTATGAATGGGTTCGATAACGTAGATAGAGATAGCTTTTTCGAAATTTCTCAATATAATAGGACTAGAAATAACGGGTGTAAGTTGACAAGTAGAAGGTTCGAGACAGCAGTTGCCAAAAACTTTTTTACGCATAGAATAGTAAATAGGTGGAATAGTTTGCCGGTAGAAGTAATTAGTAGCACGTCTATAAACATGTTTAAAAATCGATTAGACGCATATGTTGATAGATTGGGTATAGTTTAAGGTAGTAAAATTAAGGCTTTGTGGGGATAGATCCCACAGCTCAACACAAGTGTTGTGGGATATAGGGAGGCAGCGTCTTGGGTTAGGGGATACTCTCTGTCCTTACACACCCCATTTAAAGAGATTCCTCTGCCGAGCGGTACCCCCCATAGTACTGTGAGGTATTGAAAAACTCATGATCTTCACTTGCCCCACAAACACCTTTAAATGGGAGACCCAAGATGGGTGCACACACATTTCTACATTACTACAGTCTTTACAGCCACACCTACACTTTTCCTCGTAAGTGTATATATTGTAATATACATGGTTGTAAATTTTGACTTGGTCCACAATCGATATGGACCGTGACTTATTTTTCGTGACAAGGTACTAGTATTGAGATGGATACCGTAATGAAATTGACTGGATTCTCTGGATCTGATATATTTGCATGTCGGTTATAAATAGATATAGAGTGTAACATATTTGTGGATAGTAGTCTATTATGACGTGATCCTCTGGATCCAGAGATTCTATCTTTAGTTTTAAATCGATAATTAATTAGTTTTGCTAAATTGGTCGTTGCCAATGTACACAGTGTACAGGAAGTTGTTACATAAATTTCTTATATTCTTGTGGTTCGGAACCCACGTAAAATTGTAGGTCCCCTCCGCCACCACGGAGGACATACACAATTACGAAAACAGTTAGGTAGACCAGCCATGAGTGGATCCTAGGGTCTTTGTTGGTCTGAAACATTATAACATTATAACATTATATATATATATATATATATATGTCTGTATTTGTGCTTTATATTTACCATATATATATATATATATGTGTGTGTGTGTGTGTGTGTGTGTGTGTGTGTGTGTGTGTGTATGCCACGCCCACCCGGCGTGTCATGTCCCGCTCGCGAACCCGTCTTTTTTTAATTTTTTACTCTTTTTCTCCTTTTTTTCCCTTTTTTCCCATTTTTTAAATTCCCCCTTCTCCCCTTTTTTGTAAAGATGTGGCTTTGTGTTACCGATGGCCAGGCAGTGCATTTATTAGGGTGGAGTGAAACAACTTTTTATTTCAAATTTATTTGCCTCACTTGTTTTTTGGTGTATTAGAACATAAAAATGATGTATTCAGTCATTTAATGTTTGTAACACAAACCATCTCTCTCATTTTTGCATAAAAGCAAAATGGCCATCAGCCGGTTGTCCATAAATAAAAATATGCTCTTAACATAAAAACTAAGTGTTTTATAAAAAAAAATAATTGAAGAAAAACGCTTTATAATGCAAAACTATACTTACAAAACACCATTGTGCATACATTGAAATGAAATAAAATTGTGCCTGGTCTCACTTGGTTGGATGCCGTAAATCAATTACATTTGAATGCGATATAAAACCCGCTCATCTCAAATATTATTATTTTTTCAGGAGAGGCATCAGATCCTTTTTTGGTTTCAACTGAGGGAAACAGAGAGCGACTTTTTATTCTTGACCTAATAAATCCGTCTTTTGATTCCTGTGAATATTACTGATGCTGATGCATTTGTAACCAACTTCACGGCTCTTTCGACGTTCTGTGTGTGAATGGGGTATTGCTCAACTTTCAAACATTTTGTTTCGTACTCAAACAATTCTTCATCACACAATTTAGAAGTGAGAGGTGGTTCACTGACATGAATCCTATCCCAGAAGATGATGTCTGTCCAATGTGATGCTTTGAAGTTCAATTCTGGTACTCTAAATTCTCTGATTTTCCTTGTGTTGGCTTCCTTACACTTTCTTGTCTGTATTATTCGATCGATTGCAACTTTGTGCAGCTTTTGCTCACTATCTGACAGCAGTGATAGAAGAATATTTTCTGAGTGAGCAAAATAGGCATTCCGTGATATATAAGATTGGATAACTTTTTCTATATCTTGGGGTAACAGTTTGAACCTTTTTATCGCATCAAAGATATGTTTGGATCCATCAGACAGATACGGTTTAAATTTTATATTGAACCAGTTAGGACCATAGTTTGTTACTATGAACAGAACAAGGCTACGTAACTCTCTGGAGGGATTCTTTTGGAAGACATAATAACGACATAGTCTGTTAGCTAGAGTTAACCATCTAGAGTTGTTAAGGGGACTAGGCTTGAGTTTCTCTATGCTTCCGTCAACATATCCTTCTCTTATGGCCCCAATTATTCTGAACATGTATTGCTGAACATTACTTAAATCTTCTATAAGCTCATCGGCCCCATCCGTAATTGGGGAGAACTTTACCACAGGCATCTCATGGCAAGTCTTAAGAGCTTTACCAATAGATCCACTGAATGATCTTGGCCCGTCGTATCGCTCAAACAGATGCCTTAAGGGAAGCTCATTTGTATGTAACATACAAATGCTCCATTGCAATGGTCGGTTCAGCTTCTGCTCGATGAAATGGATTATGCCACCTTTAGACCCAGTGTTGACATTCGTACTGTCGCAGTGTCGCACCCTATCACCTGCAGATTCTGGTCTAGTGTCACTTCATTCAAGTAAGCGAACGACGATTCAGATACATCACTTGCTTTTCCAAATTTAGGGTTCAAATGGTTAAGGTATTCTCCACCAGGCTCACTCAATAGTACATAATGTTCTTCAACAATTATATCCTGGTACCATTTACCATCTTTATTTGTCTTACCCAACGTCCTGGCTTTTCTCCCATCAAAGTATAAAGCTTTAACATCACCATAACTTGTGCAGCTTCAACTTGTAATGTTTTTCTCAGTTTCTGTCTCTCTCTTCTCACCTTACTTCGATCAATAAAAAAGTCAGTCTTTTTCGGTAATGATACCCAAATCTACCAAAGTAGCTGAAGCAATGGCCGATGCAGCCCTATCTGAAATACCAAATCTGTCGTCTTCCATGGTGAGATTGGGTAAAGGGGCTCTCATTTGAATGTTGGAGCATTCATATTCAGACTCAGTTGTTGAACTTTCTTCGGTACTAGAGAGATCAGTATCAAGTAAAAGCACATCATCAATGACTACCTTTTCGAATTCGTCTTGCATGATTATTTTTCTTCGCTTACTTCCTTGTTGCTCCTTCAACTTTCTTGCATTTCTTTTTGCTATAGATCTTGAAAGAGTAACATCCACACCTCCAATAACCATATTTCGCATAGTCCTCTGATCCTCAGGGAATTCCAGTTCTTCTTTGGGTATTCTTAATTCTTTTGGACAAACACAAATACTGTAATATGTTTTTCTTTACAACCGCTTTTTCGGCAGCCAAAATTTTGGTGTGAAACGAAGTTGCATTTAGAGGCACAAATGTCAAGGAGTTCTACCAATGATTTTTTGAACAATTCAATAAGCTTCGCACTGCTTTTGGATCGATTGAGTTGCGTAACCTTGTCGGTAAAGCGTTCCAGCTTGGTAATTATGGATTTTTTACTCATTGAGGGTATTGATGAACGTTTCCAAACTTCGACCAATACTTCTGCTATCGTTTCCAGAATGTCATTATTTGTAAATTTTGCAGATGAGCCTTCCTTCAGTAGAAGAAAATATCTCCCAACCTGCATATTAGAGACTAAGACATTACGTGGCAATTCACTTAGAATTCCGAACAGAAAATGTTGCTTCACCGACTGTCTAGTTAGTAGGGATTTTGCCATATTTAGATCTGAAGTTAAATTTCTAAAGAAATATCACATTATGAAAATCTGAAAAAATACAAAACACGGAATTAGTTAAAACAAATTTTATGTATAAGCTCTAAAACTAAAATGTAAATATATTTTACTCAATATATTTGTAGTCACCCATGCTACAATATGCAGCATGCGGCTCCTACCCCCATCCCTTATCAGCTATATGCAAGACGTCATTGACCTCGAGTGAGAATGATGTTTAGATAAGCGTCTGTGTGTTCTTAAGTAGTTGGTGATTAGTAAGTATCGCTTGTGTTGTGTGAATATATTTACTCGTCATCATGTTATAACCAAATAACGCACAATATAACGCGATATCTTCTCTCCAAAACCGATAGATACTATACTAACAAATCATGAGTGAGGCAAACGGTTTAATACCTTAACTCCACCCTAATACTTATGTTTATTAATTTTGAAAATGTTATCTTTATTATAGGGTTGTCGCTAAAGTCCATATCATACGATGTCATACATGCATATATGATATATCATAAATATATGATAATGATAAATCACAAATACTATAGTTGGGCTTTCTATCATGAAAAAGAAAAAACTATAGTATTTCTCATTATCATTACTTTTTCGAACCAGAGTGGATGTAATTTCCAGAAGAGTTCCTTGCTCCATGCACGGTCTGTGTTTAACATATAAGTTTCTCGGGGACCATTCTGGGTTTGTGTATATTAAACGGACGTGTTATGTGCCTTGAAAAGTGGACGCTCAATGTCCCGGTTGAGGTTTAAGTTTTGATTTTGGCTAAAAATACCATAGTTACCCCTTTTTCTTTGATGTATTCAATCCGACGTGAATGCAACGAATTTCTTGCTTATTTTAAGGTTCTGAATGTAGTAGGGTAGGTTTAAGCTGTTAACCCTAGATCCTGTCCCAAAGCTTGATCCTATCTGCTTTGCAGACAGCTGGTGAGGGGAGCTATATTTTGCGGCCTCTGCGAGTAACCCGGTGCCCACGATGGGCTTTCCATTATGAAAAAGAAAAACTATAGTATTTGTCATTTATCATTACTTTTTCGAACTATAGTGGATGTATCATAATTTCCCAGAAGAGTTCCTTTTTCCGGTTCTAGGACAGTTCATACCTAGGACAACTCATACCTAGGACAACTCATACCTAGGACAACTCATACGTAGGACAACTCATACGTAGGACCAGAAAAAAAATGAAAAATTTATGAAAACATTTATTTTGTAAAATTAAAAATAAAATTTAAACATTTAAAATTCATGCAAGTTATATATATATATTATATATACGCCCAGTTAGGTTCATTGAATTCCCGGTTAGGTCAACTGAATATCCGGTTGGGTTCATTGAATGCCCAGTTAGGTCAACTGTAGGCCCTTGACGATTGGTTAGGTTTAGTCGTGATATTTTCGTTAAAAACTAACGAAAATATCACGACTAAACCTAACCAATCGTCAAGGGCGTACAGTTGACCTAACGGGCATTCAAATTTTATCCTATGTAAATAATGGGTCTCTATTTATTATATGTTTGCAATAAATAATAAATTGTTATTATTGTTTTCTTATCTTATTTTGGTTAATTTGCAGAGTTTAAACTTTCGGGGGGATATAGATGAAAAGATCAACATTGGGGTGGTAATTGTTGAAGAGAGTATGAGTTGTCCGGGTCTGAGTTGTCCGGTATAAGTTGTTCGGGTATGTGTTGTCCTGGTATGACCTGTCCGGTCACGCCTTTTTCCATGCACGGTCTGTGTTTAACATATAAGTTTCTCAGGGGACCATTCTGAGTTTGTGTATATTATACGAACGTGTTATGTGCCTTGAAAAGTGGACGCTCAATGTCCCGTTTGAGGTTTAAGTTTTGTTTTTTGGCTAAAAATACATTAATTACCCCTTTTTCTTTTATGTATTCAATCCGACGTGAATGCAACGAGTTTCTTGTGTATATTGAGGTTCTGAATGTACTAGGCTAGGTGTAAGCTTTAAACCCTAGATCCTGTCCCAAAGCTGGATCCTCTCTGCTTTGCAGATAGCTGGTGAGGGGAGCTATACCTTGGGGCCTCTTTGCGAGTAACCCGGTGCCCACGTTTGGCTTCCCATCATGAAAAATAAAAACCATAGTATTTGTCATTTATCATTACTTTTTCGAACTACAGTGGGTGTAATTTACCAGAAGTGTTCCTTGTTCTATGCACTCTCTGTGTTTTACATATAAGTTTATCAGGGGACCATTCTGAGTTTGTGTATATTAAACGGACGTGTTATGTGCTTTGAAAAATGGACGCACAATGTCCCGGTCGTGGTTTAAGTTTGTTTTTTGGCTAAAAATACATGAATTACCCCTTTTTCTTTGATGTATTCAATCCGACGTGAATGCAACGAGTTTCTTGTACATTGAGGTTCTGATTGTTGTTGCTAGGTGTAAGCTGTAAACCCTAGATCCTGTCCAAAGCTGGTTCCTCTTGCTTTGCAGATAGCTGGTGAAGGGAGCTATATCTTCGAACCTCTTTGCGAGTAACCCGGTGCCCACGTTGGGCTCCAATATGAAAAAGAAAAAACATAGTATTTGTCATTTATCATTACTTTTTCGAACTATAGTGGATGTAATTTCAAAGATTTCCTTGTTCCATACACGGTCTTTGTTTAACATATAAGTTTCTCAGGGGGACCATTCTGAGTTTGTGTATCTTAAACGGACGTGTTATGTGCTTTGAAAAGTGGACTCTCAATGTCCCGGTTGAGGTTTAACCCTTTATGGTACCATGTTGTTTCTATTTAACATTTCAAATACACGCATTTAGACTTAACCCTACAAAAAAGTTGTGCGATAGAGGGTTAAGTTTTGTTTTTTGGCTAAAAATACAATAGTTACCCTTTTTATTTGATGCATTCAATCGACGTGAATGCAACGAGTTTCTTGCGTATATTGAGGTTGTGAATGTAGTAGGCTAGGTGTAAGCTGTAAACCCTAGATCTTGTCCCAAAGCTGGATCCTCTCTGCTTTGCAGATAGCTGGTGAGGGGAGCTATATCTTGGGTCCTCTTTGCGAGTAACCCGGTGCCCACGTTGGGCTTTGCATCATGAAAAAGAAAAAACTATAGTATTTGTCATTATCATTACTTTCTCGAACTGTAGTGGATGTAATTTCCCAGAATAGTTCCTTGTTCCATGCACTCTCTGTGTTTTACATACAAGTTTCTCAGAGGACCATTCTGAGTTTGTGTATATTAAAAATATATATATATATATATATATATATATATATATATATTTATTTATTTTTACCATGTTTAATGAGAACCTTCCCCCCTATCCACTCCATATCATCTCACACCATGTAATTTTTTATTTTTGTTCCCTTCTAACCTTTACTTCATCGCTCTTGACCCTCATAAAACTCTTCGGTTGCACTTATCAATCCTATTGTTTACGTAGCTGTGCTTAAAATTTTGCTCTTTTCTCCTTTTCCCACTTTGCCAAAATTCTCCCACTCTCTCCCCTTCCCTACTTTTACTGGATGCATACATATTATGATTAATGTATATGTTCTTTAATGTATATGTTCAAATATTAAGAATTATGAAAATGTTACACCCAATTGTAAAGTAGGAACGAAAATAATCCTAAATAACCTTAATTCTCTCTATATCGAATATAGATTACCTTGTACATTAAATGGGATATTATTTCTAAAAAGAAATGGATGAATCATACAAAGGAATGAAAATGTAACTATTTTCACTATTACTTGTGAGTTTACAAATAAAGAAAATGATATCTTGACATGTTAATAAATATTTATACAACTAGGCGGTATTATTTCGAAAAACAAT